>JAWRVF010000155.1:82500-565028 GCA_036785485.1 Physcomitrellopsis africana
AGGCGGAATTAGAGACTGATACTACGTGGACGTAAAGGGGTGCTATGTTGTACTAGCACTGGTGTTGCAGATGAATGATGAAGGTTGTAAACTTGACACAATCCTAGCAACATTCACATCTATGAAATTCCGAAATGCTTCAAGCATGCATAAGACCTTTAAAAGTACAATTCGTTGTTAGTTAGCTGCAGAGCACGGCGGCCAGCCTTTCCCAACTCCGCATCGTCAGCAGAGGAATGCACCGACTTCACTGCCGGAGAGTGGACTGGGTGCCGAGAATCATCGGCTTTGGTTAGTTTGTACTTGACAATAGAGCTGCAACTTCGCAGTACATATCTAAGTTACAAGTTACGACTTTGGCAAGAGATTCGCTCAAGTTCTGGAGTACTCTGTGATGAATCTGCACGCTAAAATGTAAATACTATTTTCTCTAGCTGTTAAAAATTTCCATTTCCTGTGGCCCGGAAAAGCTTGCTATAAGCTTTAGTGGTTCACAGCATTATCGAAGCCTTGTAGAACCACTTTCTTCACTAGCATTGTCGATCCTTGTGGTCTCAAGCACAAATCTCATTCCCACAATCTTTGAGTGTTCATGGGTTCCAACTTTGAGTTCACTCTATTTGCTTGAAATCATCTCGCGACGATGTTTGTCAGCCGTTCGATTAAAAAATTAATTAATTGGGACAAATAAATAAAAATTATACTAGAACTGCTATCGAATGTCAGGTGAGCGCTACAAAAATATGCCCACGGTTTCGTTTACTCGCTTTGTATTCATTAATCGTCTACAGACACTCTAAAATATTTCCAGATTTATTTCTTTTTAAAATCAAGGCTATGAATTAGCAATAAAAGTACTTTATTCATGCTAAAATGTTTTACACATTAACAAATATCAAGACTAATAATATTTTTTTTGGTTGAACATTTAGTGATTTAAGGGCACTTTGCAAAACCCTCCTCTTTGCAATGACCCGAAAAGAAATTCCGAGAGACAACACTATTGATGCCATTTAGGAAAAAAAGGGACAAGATAAAACGTCTACCAGACTGGTACCATAGACTGATACCATATAATTCATGAATGTTGGGCAACTTTATTGATTTAATTTTGTTGTTGTTGTTGTTGTTATATATATATACATATTTATATATATTGTGTTGTTTTGTTAGTTTAAATGTCAATGTATTTATTTAAATAACTGAACCTAAATGCCTCTTTGGGTATATACAACAAGATACAAATGATCCTTGTAAAAATCAGAGTTTTTTGCAGGTTTAAAGTTATAACTTCTACTTCCTTGTTGTTTCCCTCACAAGATTGAATAGCTTATTTAATGATTTAAAAAATTAAATTAAATTAAACTATCACAAATCAAATAGGTATTTGTAACAGTAGTATGAAGTTCTGAGGTTGACGTGAATTAAATTTTTAGTGTTCAGAATTCTCCATCTAAATATATACACACACATGCACAAACGTAAGTTCGTTAAAGATTCAAAAAAAACTTAGTAAATGGTATCAACGTTGTCATGATTGGTAAAAACATGGGAAGGTGGAGATTTTTTTTAAAATCAGGGATTAGGGTTTTTTATGATTTACATGGTTAGTTGAAATGTTTTGGATCTAAAACAGCTCGACATCAATTTGAGCATTTGCCAAGCAGACTTCGGATTGCGACGCGCTTTCAGACGACACCATCACCAGTACTTTGTGATTCCTATGCAGACAGAATGGCTTGCGAGTTCAAATCTTGCAACCAAGGTTTAGGGCTCAGTCGATCTGGTGAAGAGTGCAGCGTCGACATGCCAAAGTCACAAACGGCATCCGCGTCAGAGTTGAACATTGTTAACAATGCAGTGATAATCTAAAGCGCCGTCTCTTCTACCACAGATTCAACTTGTGTTCGCTTGCGCCTGGCTGCTTCGAGACCTGAAGCTCAAAAACTTGACGAATTCACATGAGAGTTACATCTCTATAACCTCTTCGCCGAGGGAACACGCCTCGCTGCTCATCTAGTTGATGGAGAGCTTTCCATGGAAATTCAGGTCCGATTGCTTCTTCACTAGCAGCACTGAGGCCTACAGATAAGAATCTTCCGAAAACCTAAACTAGATAGAGAAGACCTGGCCATCGATTTCCACTTACATGATCTCAGTCGATTAGTAGACGACATTTTGCCGGCAACTGCTTGATTCAAAATCCGGTCATCATCCCCAGGAAACCAATGCGAAGTGTTTCTCATAGAATAGACAATATAACACACGCAGAACTACATTACAGAAGCCAAAGTGCACAACCTGGCAGATAGCGGGGTCCAAAACCATCAGCCTTTGCAGCGTGGCCCAGCCAACCGCGTCTCAATCATGCTGCGGAATCTCATCCTCTGCTGCAATCTTTTGCCATTTGTCATCGAGACTCTCGAAAGTGCCACTTCAAGCCATGATGCCGCAACTTTTCAGTCGAGAGGATGGATAGGTATCTCGATCAATGAATGCTGAAAACATCCTCTTCTTCAATATATTTCTGGCTTCGGAACAGAAAGCCGCAGACTCGTCGATTCCTGGATCAGACGTCTGCAATGAGTAATTAGCTATGATGTCGGATTCGATCAGATTTAGAAGTGTTCACAAATGCGATGGTCGAATCGGTGAGCCTTTTTGGTAAGAGCCTCCAACATTTAGCCTACGAAGTTTCGCCTACGAAGCAAAGTCTTCGGTGTTTGGTGGTGCTTAAATGTTCGCGTGACGCGAGTAACGCGGAGGCTGTGAATTAAAGTGTGCGAAACATGTGATGATTGCCGCTACCGAGAATATTGGACATTGTCATCAATAGCATTTCTCCGATACCGCCGGGTAGGAGCTTTCGCCGGCCGGTGCAGCGGGGCTGGCACCCAAGCTTGGTCACTCCTCATTCGATGGCTTGCAAATGCATTTGTATCGATCCCACTTGCCGTCGATATAAATCTCCCCGTGGATTCCATGAGGATTACCGTTTTGCAGTTTTCCTGTTCCGAAGGTGGACTGAGTCTCTACCTAGACTGTTCGTTTCGCTCCTTCGAATTCAGTCTGCTTGGCACTTCATGGCTTGAATGGGGTTGATTGTCAAAATACTGTTTCAGGTACTTTCTACATTTTTGAAAGCAGTGCACAGAAGGTCATGAATGCAAGAATTGTTTGCATCTTTCTAATGGAGATTTTGAAGTTTGGTCATGCCGTTTTTCGTGAATCTTTTTCGCATATCGCCTTGTGTTTCTTGAATTCATAGTAGAATTCAATTGCTATCAATTGCTATTACGACATATGAAACAAAACGCCATGGATTGCTTGAGGTTTACACTCTTGTATGTAGTACTCGTACCGATTTGTTGTGGCTTTCTTGTTAGTTGGTTCAGGTGAATATTTCATGGGGGTTTAAAATCAATAATTCAAGCTCCGCATTAAAGGCATGTTTCGGTGTGCGATAGAAGCGCTGTGAATTAAAGACTTCTTAAGCATCGTGTAATTTCGCTGCGTAATTGACAACTTCCCTTGCACGGTTTTGTGTTTTTTTGTTTTGTTTTTGCAGGCTTGTTTAATTAAGAAGTAGCTAAAATGTCTCCCCGGCCCTCGTCGGTGATGGCTCCGCCCAGGCCGTCGTCCGTCATGCCTCCCAGGGCGCCGGGACCAGCCATGACGGCCGCGATGGAGCACTTTGAGAGGATACATTTGCAAGAGGCTGCCAATTTGCTCAAAGAGCTCGACAAGCCGAGCTATGGACAAATGGACCTTGCTAGGAAGAGCGTCGATCTTGGTAGGAAGAGCGTGGACCTCGGCAGAAAGAGTGTAGATCACAGAGACACCGCTACAATCGGTCATCACCAGGACCATCACAAGAGTGGAGACCATCACAAAAATGGAGAACATCACCACAGACATAGTGATCAACACAGAGGCAGCGACCGTCACGGCCACTCAGGTCATCACAAGTCTCACCACAAGTCCCACGGCTCCAGCCACCATCACCGGAGCCCACACAGGCGCCATCACCACCATGATGACGACAAGCACTCCAACTCGAGCAATTACACAGACGCAGACGACAATGTGTCGAATGCTTCCAGTGTTCACCGTGAGAGGCATCATCGCAACCACCACAGCCGCAGCAGCCATCACAAGGAACACGGCAGCCATTCACACCACCACAGCAGCCACAAAGATCACCACCACTCACGGGATCGCTACCACCACCGCTCTTACCACAGCCCAGACCGCCGCTCTCAGCACAGCCAAGAGCGCAACTCGGGGCATAAACACCATGCTCGGTCACCGGAGCGCCATGGCCATTCCTTCCACAGCCACCACTCACAAGGGCACCGTCATCGTAGCTCAAGCCACAAGTCTCATCACTCACGCTCACCAGATCGCCATCACAGCCATGGTCACAGGCACCACCATCACAAGGAAGGCTCAGATGTTCACCACTCCAGTCACCACACCAAGGAATCACGTGGTCATCACCATCACTACGAGTCCTCGGAACACCGCGGCCATCACAGGAGTCGGGATCACAAGGAAGGCTCGGAGCACTCCCATCACCGAAGCAGCCCCCACAAGAAGGAGAGCAGCAAGTCTTGCCATGACCAGCACAAGGACCGTCAGCGCGACGACACGGAATCTATCATAAGTCGGAAAAGCGATGCCTCACTTCTCACTCATCACCTGTAAATTAAATCTCCGGTTTACTCTTGTGAGCAATTTGGTGTAGACTTTTGGCGTAGACGGTACAGGTTCCATACCGACGAGTAGATGTTGATTCTTGAGTGTATCGTGCAACACGATCATTCCCTTTGTATTCCAGATTTGAATTTCAACATTATAAGGTATCCCATTCTTTCAAAAGATTATCCGATGTTGTGCTGCTCCCTGTGACCACATCGAGCTGACTCAGCTGTCACCGACACCCATGGTAATCAAGCGGCAGTAAAAGCAACACCAAAAAAACAGAAAAAAAAAAAAGAAAAAAAAGAAAAAGGAAAGATATATACGCACATAAATGTTAAAAAATAAAAATAAAAATAATGGATAATGTGGGTATATAAACATAAAGAAAGAAATAAATAGATAAATATGATGTTCTATGACAATAATTTTTTTGTCTTCTAAAAGTGCAAAATGGCATATAAAAAACAAAAGTCATTTTCTTATTTGTCTATTGAAGAATACAGATAAGTGACATAAAACCTTGAGATTAAACGACTTGTGTAACGGTAATTGCATGTATTGGACAATTTAGAAAATAATTGTTAAAAAATGCATATGTACATCACAAAACAATTTTAAAAATATATGTCAATGTTTGAAATATATATTGACAAATTGTGCAATGTTTGTTAAAAGAAAATGATTAAATGCTCCCTTCAAATCATGTTTTATAATGTCTTATTATTAATTTAAAATTTATTTATTTATTTATTAACTGATTTCAACATAAAATTATAGCAAATTAATTTTATGTATATGTATATGTATATGTATAACATAGTAATTAAAGATGTATTTTTTATATTATAATTTTATAAAAATATATTTTATACTATGTATACTTGATTATAAAATCTTTCTAAAAGAAATCTTTTTATTTGGAAGTTTTTTTGTTCTTTTTTTACAAAAAATAATATCAACCTAATATATTCTTAAATATTTCTATTTGCTTCTATTTATTTTTGTTTATTCAAGTTATATATGAATTTGTTACATTATTTTCTTTGCCTTTTGTAGACAAATTCCATAAAGAGCAGTCTAGTTGCTTCACAAGTTAATTTGTCAATTGATGTTTGTTACAAATTTTTACATATGCTTTAAACAAAGAAAATTGTTACTTCCTTTGAGCCATCATTTAAATCTCATATCAATGCAAGAAGATACCTAGTATTTTGTAATTAGTTAGGCTTTCATTATTACTTTTAGATTACATATTTGGAATGCCATCAGATATAATATCCACCTCCAACAATATCACCAAGTACTAAGACTCTATTCCAAGATCTTGGTACCACATGCTTTATATCTTGCAATTTTTTTATTAAAAAAAATATCTATATTAAGGATTTTTATTTCAACTTAAATCACAAAAGTTGTATATATAAGTGGTTTATTTAACAATTTAACAAACAATAGTTTTTGAAATAAATTAGTTAGTTGTTGGTGTTTTATTGTGCTAAAGAAATTTTTTCAAAGAAGTTATAAAAATGAATGATTGTTTGTCTTTTTTTTTTTTTTTTTTTTTGTATTATACTATATTGTTGTTGCTAAAAATTATTGGTATTTAATTTAGATAGATATTAAGGATAAAAAAATGAATACTTTTAGATGCATTTGTAAGATTCTTAGATGGCTCTTGTATGCACTTACTAATATCATATCCATGCTAATATGTGATATATTCTATTTTATTTTATGACCACCTTTAATCTAAGACTTCTTCTATCTTAAATTCTTGATTGTTATTTATTTCTATAAAAGATGGAGATAATTACTTTCTTCTTGGCATATTAAATATTTTAAATGATTTGATTAAAACAATTCAAAAAATAAGATGAATCTTCATTAATTCTAGTAATTTTAACCAATTTATAACTATATTGATCTATTTCAAAATATTAAATAGTCTAACTTTTTAAGAATCCAACTTGTCTCAATATTTACTAGTTTTAATATTATAAAGAAATAAACATATCTTATTATTTATCTTAAATGTAAATTATTCTTTTTTTAAAGATAAAAGCATTTTACTTTTGTTGTTTTAGAGTCTCTTTTAATTGAGTCTTTACTATTATATAAAGCTCTAATACTCTACTTGCAAGTTTATCTATAGTATAATTTGACTTTTAAAAAGTTAAAAGTATCCAATTATAAATAATAATTATAATTGGTAAAAAATAGTATTTATTAAATAGAGGAATAAAATATATTTTTTAAAATCAAATTCACTAATGAAAAAAAAAAATCTAATTATATTATTAATATTTAATAGTAAAAAAAAAGTAAAAAAATAATGCCAATTGTTAATTTATATATTTATTTTGTCAATCAATTTTATTATAAATAATTAAATAAAATTTAAATTCTATCTTTAATATTTTGAAAAGAGTCTTTTAAAATTTTAATACAAACCAAGATCATCAATTAGATTTAATGTCAAATAAATATTGTAATATCTATAGATGTTATCAAAGAAGAGATTGATTATTTTTTCACTTATAATAGTCTTTGTACAAGATTAAAATATGTCATTTTTATTGATTAATCTATTATTATAAAAATAAAATTATAAAAGTTTGAAGTTAGTAGATTTATAATCATAATATATATTAAAAAATATGATTATAATTTTTTTGAAATAAAAAATGGTTGAAAAAGTTCATATAGTTAATGACATAGAATCTTTATTTACAAAAAAATATTACAACATTGTACAAATTTTGTCTATTTTCTACATTTAAGACCACCAAAAATCTTTTTAAATATTATTCAAAATTTTATTATCTCTAAAATTAAAAAAGTATATTATAATCAAAAGACATGTGTTTATACTTGAATTTTAAAAAAAGATAAATATCTTTTAAAATGAAGAAGTTTTTATCTAAATAGAAATTTATTTAAATTATTATAATTTTTATTATTATTAATTTAAAAAATACTTTATTAGTATTAAAGCAAATAATTAATAAGAAATATAAATTCAACAAGAAAAGTTAACTTTACAGCTTGAAGTTGCAAGTTTTTTTAGTTTCAAAAGTATGATTTATTATTATCTATAAGTTATATATATTTATTTCAATATAAGCTATTAACATCTAGACCAAGTATCTAATAAGTTTTATTTATTTTAAGAAAATAAATAATACTAATTATAAATATATTTTTTTAAATTATAATTTTTTTGTTAATATATTCTATGAAGATAGTTAGTTTTTTTGTAATAAGTTGAAAATTGGTTGAGATCTATTATAAAGGTTAATTGCACAATCATAAGAATAATGCTTATATAAAGTGTTAATTTTTTTTCAAGAGCATTTTAATATCTCTTACATTGCTTTAGAATTTTGCAACAAGTTTCATTTGAAAGGAAACTAAATATTGCACAAATAACATCCAAGTTAGTTCTTTGTGGTCATATAAATATTTCTATTCTAATATATAAAGAATTTATTTTATAAAATTTAAAATATGATACTTTTTTGTAAAGTTTTTTTATTTAAAGGGAATAAAAGATTACAAGTTATTTAATCTATTCATGGATCATATACTTCTAATTAAAAAAAATAAAGATAATAAAATAATTTCATAACTTAATAATACTTAATACTATTAAGTTATTCTAATCTTGTAAAATTATTATTATAAGAAGGATTTTATGAATGATATTTCTAAATGACAAAGTTTGTATATATATAATTTTTTTAAAAAATTTATTTTATAACATTTGGTGAAGTCTTTGTTAAAGAAACAAATAGAGTATTGAAAATGTAATAACAAAGAGATAGAAACTATATAATTTGTAGGTTCTAAATGCATTTTTGGTAAAAATCAAAGAAAAGTTTCAAAAGATAATATAAAACCTTTATAAGGTAATATTGTACAAGAATACAACCATGTTGTTTCTAATGCACCTAAGATTTATTTTTTATAATACAATATCTTCTATTATAAATGTATTCTTTATTCTATGGTTTCTCATTTTTTTATAGAAATTCTTGAAGAATATGTTTTGATTTCAAAAAATATAAGCTCAATCTTTCTTACCAATGTCAAGTTTTATTTTTATTTTTTAAGAATTTTCAATTGTATAACATCAATTTATATTTCTTTCAAGTTTAAGTCTGCATTTTTATTAGTAAAATTATTTGTTGCAAAAGAATATGAGTATTGAGATGGTATGATTCAGCTTTTTAATCAAAATTAAAAAAAAATAATTTGACAAAAAATAATTAATTTCTTGATTTAATATCTATTGAATAAGAAAATTATATAAAAAAATTTCTACATCCCATTATAACTTATAAATAAAAGAATTGATAAATATATCATCACTTTGCTTGATGTTAATTGTTGATTATTAAAATTTTCATACATTTATAGAAACATGTTGATTTTTTGTTGAAAAATTTAAATATTATTAGTTTTTATATAAATTTTATTATGTTTATTATATACAGATAAAAAAATTTAGAAATATATATAAGTTATTTAATTTTAGATCTTTCTATTGTAAAAATAATAAATTTTTTAAATGAAAAGATCCATTGAATTATGTTTTAATAAATCTAATTTAAGATGCTAGGATTAAATAACTTTTAGATTAAAACTAAATAATAAGTTGTACTTGGTTGAAGATTTTTTTAAATTTAGATTTAGTAATATCAAAATTTTATAAAAGAACAATTTTCAGATATTTGATAGATGCATTTTTGTTTTTAAAAAACACTTGAGATAGTATAGTTTTTGAAAAAACTCTTTGTGTCTTCTTAATTGATCATTCCTAATGTTCTTTGATATAGCAAAAAAGTCTCATGAATAAAAAATATTATTATTACTATTGCATTTAAGCTACAACCATTTTATTCAAAAAAAAACTTAATTTTCTATGAATTTGATAACTTAAGAATTTCAATACAAGCAAAACAAGAAGATGAACATATGTTTTGGTTAAAAAATAGTAATTTAGAAGATATATTTAAAATTATCTAAGTTTATTAATGCTTTTAAATTAAAAAATATAATCTATTATTTAAAAATAAATTAAAATTTTGTATGTAAATTTTATTAAATTACCAATGATATAAATTTAAAAAAATATGTAAAAAAATAATATTCTTTGATATAACTAAGTAAAAAAAAGAAAAAAAGAAAAAAAAAGAAAAAAAGAACCAAAAAGGACCAAAAAGGTGTATACTACAAACTAAAAAGATATTAGAATGGCTATTATTATTATTTATAGTTATTTTTTAATGTTTTATATTATACAATAAATTTTTTCAGTCTAATAAATTTTTATTATAATTTTATTAATATAGGTCTTACCAACTTTATTTGAGAATTTACAAAAATAAATAAATAAAATATATTTAAAATAAAAATTTGATATTAAATAAAATATTTTTTTTAGTTATATTTAAATATTTTTTCTTTACTAATTTTTAATGTATCTTATAATGCATCTTAAGATCACTTGTTATACCAATTAATCTCTTTTGACAAGAATTCAAATTTCACCTTCACTAATTGGAAGAATTTACAACAATCAATTGACAACTATATATTTTTTTAATTTTTTAATACTATATATATATATATATATATATAATTTATTTATCTATTTATTCTTTAAATAAAGGCTTTTTTATCAAAAAAAAATTATATTATTTTATAGTACAAAAGACTGTTATGATCACTAAATTTCATCAAAGAAAGTGATATATATATGTACACACACATACTTATTTATTTATGAATTAGTTTGATTTTACAATAAGTTTTTTTAAAAAAATATTTTTTAAAAAATTTATTTAATTTTAAACTTATATATGTGTAGTGATTTAAGATTAAATTTATAAAACCTTAAAAGATTAAAAAATAGTTTTAAAAAATTATATATATATATATATATATATATGCACATACATATACAAATTATTTCTTTAGAATATTGTTAATGCCACTACAATTTTTGCTATTGTTATTACAACTTGCTAACCAATCAATATATTTTTTTAGTTTTTCTAATATCTTTTTAATTATTTATTCTATATAATCTATAAAAATAAATAAATATTAAAAATAGTAATAATTCTTTTGATTGGAATAAAAAAGAACTAAAGAAATAGGTTGAGTGGGTGGCGAGTTGTGATACAATTAACAATACCCTTTCTTTACCATGCATATATAATAGAATCTATTTAATTGCATATTATATAAATGCATAATCTATTTAAATACATGAGAATCCACTAGGCTGACCTTGGGCCCATAGTTAATATATAACTTAATAACTATAGAACCTATCTAATTGCATAAAGTTGGGACCAACAGGTAACTGAATTTAATATAGGTTTTGCATTAACTATGGGCCTAAGGTTAGCTTGGTGGATTCTCATGCATTTAGAGAGGTTATGCATTTACAAAGTATGCAATTAGATAAGTTCTACTATATATACATACTATATTTTTCTCTTTTAAAATATAAAAATATAACCATATTTTTAAAAATTGAATATTGTTACCAATTTTTTAAATTTTTTTTAAAAACATATATAGATATTCTTGTTAAAAATAATTATTAATTTTATAAAACTTAAGGATATATTTTTTAAAACTAATTTTAATTTATTTTTAATTTAATTTATTATATAACTTTTTAAACTTAGTGATAATTAGAATTTTTTTTTATTATTATACATATAAATTATAAAAAATTTACTGATTAAGTATTTTATTTTTTAATTTTTAATTTTAAAATTTTAAAATAATAAAATTATTTTTAAAAATCATATAATAAAATAAATTATATAATAAATAAAATAATAAACATATTCTGATCAAAATTAGATATTCTAATATATATATATATATATATATATATATATATCTAATATTTTTGTATAAGATTACAAATAAAAATATTCTTATATTATAAATATCTTTTGTATATAATTTTTTAAAATAATAACACAATCTTATAACAAACTATAATTTTAAGCACTTTTTAAGAATATTAAAAATCTTAACAATATTTTTAATGGTTTTTGTAGATTTTTAGAAGCCTTCAAATCTTTTAGGAAAGTCTAATATTGTTCAAAATATTCTATAATCTTTTATAATTATTTAAAATTATCTACATTCATCTAGAAATTTCTATTGAAGAATCTATAAAATTCTAATATATTTTAAAACTTTTAACTCACTCTACAAGAAACTCTAGAGAACCTTATTATCTTAATATAAATAAGGAGAGGCTAGGCAACTCATTATTTTTACCAACACAAATATTAGAACAACTCCACTAATTCTTTGATATTCTTACTCTTTATATAAACAACCTATTTTAATACTTATGTTATATAACTATATTATAATTTATTTATTAGAAAATTAAATTAAATCTTATTATTTAAAGAATTTATAAAATATATATATATGGTTTTTTATTTTTAATAACTAATTTTAATGATTTATAAATACATTCAAAATAAATTTAAGTATTGAAAATATTTCTATATTCATTACATTAATAAATAAATGAAAAAAAAATGTTGTCTTTTGTACTACTTATACTCATGAAGTTTATTGTTTATAAGTAAATGACTACAATTCAATTTGGTTACTCTACCTCACATATTCTATCTCATTACTTGCCATCTAGCGCTAGATCAGGAAAGATACCCAACTGGTATCATGGTAATTTTTTTCCTTCATCCATGAATGGATTTCAAACAATTTCAACAATTATTTGTATATGCTTGCCCTTGCCTGCACCCTCTCACTAAGATCAGAACTGAGTGCCGAGGAGAGCAGAAGCCAAGGAGAACAAAGTCCAAGGGAGCCTTGACCATAGCCGGGGGAGGGCTAAAGCAAAGGTTAAGACTAAAAAGAAGAAGGCCAAAATTCTACTAACTGCGCAACTGGCAAGAATTGAACCCGACAATACCTGAACGTCATCACAACGAAGTGCCTCCGTAATCCATGGCCATAGCCACCAGCCCTTCCAACTAATTACACCAGCTTTTAATCTCCCATAATTAATAAAGAGTTTCTGATCAGCCCCACCTATTATTTGATCGCTGCCGATAGCCAACGAATGAGGCAGAACAAATACTGGTACTTCTCATCCAGTCTGAGTTATTAAGGTACGAGCTGGGCACCGTTCCTGTCATGGTGGCCATCCAAAACATTAAATAAAACATTCAATAAGAACTTATAAAACATGTGATTTTATTCAATGATATGAGAATACAAAAATTGTATCCAAACATCATCTGAGATAAAAATAAATAAAAAGGTAAATCTTTAAAAATTACAGCAATTTGTTTCACATTAGTAAAATAAAAAATAACACTTAATAATCCCTAGAAAATTACTTTAGATAGGAAAAAACGGTAGCGCAAACACAGGAGAGCAGGAGGTAAATTTCAGCTGAAGTGGCTCAGAACAGGTGCATTGTCAAGAAGCAGCGAGAGGAAAAATTGCCGATCCGAGTGACATGATCCAGCGCAGTATTGGTGCCCAACTGCAGATCCTGCAGGAGATGCTTAAAAACACAGCAGCATTCTATGATTCAACAAAACGTGCCGCCACTATCCTCAATGTCACACTTGAAAAGCAGGAAGAGATAACTCAGTGCCAACAGCACCGCCTGGAAGCATTCTCCCGCCCAGCTGAAGGATACCACGTTACAACCAGCCACTTCCAGTCACAAACCTCTAAGCCTACCAAGCACGCACGGTGCCCACTTCGACATATGCAGGCATCGTGACCCAAGTACCAGTATAGATTCTAGGAAACATGGTTCCAAAAGTAGGCGTGCAAGGGAGGCACCTCTACAAGCCAAAAATCCACGGAGCGACTGCGACGACTCCACTCGGAGGCTTCGCCAGACGAGCGAGAGGACCTCGACTCGGGCCAAGAAATAAAACCGCGAGGACGAGGAGCGGTCGGAGCAAGAACCACCTGCGTTGTCCAATTTGTGTTGAAAACGTTGCTGCCTGCGACATGCGTGCGTTCATGATGGTTAACCCTGGCTGGTACATTGTCTGGTAGGTTTAACAGCATTGTGCTTTGCTTTCGACCACCACGCACGCACATTCACACCTCTAGAACGACCATGGCTGCCGATGTCAAGCTAGAATATCCGGTTGTGACCAGAATGAGTTCTCTAGTGCTGACATCGAAGCCATCTGCACGGGGGCTGGTCTCCTTGCAGTGCAAGAACGCCGCATGAAGCGTGTCGGTTACTTGTTTGTTGCCAACACACACTTACGTGCGTCACGCGAGGTTGCACAATTATTCCTCGTCTCCATGGCTGTGCTGTGCTGGGCTGTACCCTTCGAATTGCCTTGTTGTAATGCTGCGGTAAAGTGGGGTCTGTGGATGGCGGAGCTGCAGGTTGCTCAAGCTGATTTCAAGAGGGCTAGAGACAAAGTGATGCGCAAATAGAAGGCGGGTGTGCCCGAGAGGTCATGCATGTCGAACATCCAGTGCTGGTGGTAACCCGTCGTGTATATCTGCCAATGTGGCTGTTGATTACATTATGTCGGGATCAATCTCATCCTGACTAGGATCCTTTTCTCAATGAAAGTTCGTTTCATGCGTATGGTTTGATAAATCAGTGGAGTGAGTAGAAGAAACTACATGGCAGTTCTTTCTGTTCTCCTCGTGCTCCAATCTACAGAGGCTGGCATGCTAGACATGCATAGCCTCGCAGTGGTTCCAGTTGAGTTCTGGGGTGAGCTTGGTCGCCTGACCACTCTCTTCTACCATGTAAACGTCGGTGTGCTGTACTAGCTTCGCCGCACATCACCAAGTGCCACTGACGGCAGCTCTGCGTTTCCTGTGCTCTACGTTCGACTTCTAAGCTACCAGACGTTACAATTTACGACCTTCACGCCATGCCTATTCGTGACGCCCAAAGGACTGTGTTCCACATTCCCTGGTGTACACCTTAGCTTTCTCTGGAGGGCAGTTTGGAGGCAGCCTCTTGTAATCGCCGACAATGCGGAGCACCTGTTCTCTCGCAAAAAGAATAAGGGAAAAAAAAAAAAAAAAAAAAAAAAACAGAAGAAGAAGAAGTGAATCGACCAACATGCTCGATACGCAGATTGCATGCCGGGCTATCTCATGCGAACCCAGACGGCCCTTCCGGGAACACCGTCTTGCACAGGGAAGAGCATGTAATAGCTCGGGGGAGCCACGTTGGCGTTGGGAGGAGCGGTGACGGTGACAGAGTAGATTCCACCATCGCCCAACACGGCGTCCGTCACCTTGAGTTTCAGCATTCTCTGTCCCATGGAGTACGAGTGCGTGGCGAAAGGAGCGCTGAGCATGTTCACCTCAAAGGCGCCTTGCAGTCTCTCCACCATGAATGTCATCGTGAAGGTCCGGCCGTACCGAATGCTTCCTGGGGCGTACGCGTTCATGGGCCGGATGTTGTTCCTTGTGGCTGCGAGGTATGCGGGTGAGTAGGCTTCAACCCTGAGCTCCGTGGGGAAGAGGCCGCTGAGTTCGTAATACGCGTGGGTGTTGCTTCCGGCCACCAGAACTCTTCCGTCGGAGAGCAGATTGGCTGTGGAGTGGTAGACTCGGGGAATGGAGGCAGCGGCCAGCACTGTGAACCTGTTCCCGGCGTTGTTGGTGGCGTAATTGACGGGAGTCAATACTGCGCCGAAGGCTTTTCCCCATCCTTGAGAGCCTTTGTCCGCTCCGTTGATGATCAGCACATCCCCGTCGGGCAAATTAACCATGTCGCCCATGGTGCGCCGCACTGGCATGTCTTCCATGACCCACTCGGGCTGTTCAGCTCCCACATTGATTCGCCCGCAGGTTTGGGAAGCGGGGTACCGGGCGTCGGGGTCGAGGAACGCAGCCTCATTGGCGCCTCCGCAAACGAGGACCTCCACGAGAGAGAAGCTGTTTGCCTGGTCTAGAGGAAGCATCACCGACGATCCAGCGGACGGGTAGTTCCTAGGTTCTCCAGGGATGCGGGGAAACGTCTTCACCACGGTGTCGGTGTTGTAATTCAGCTCAATGGAGTCGCGGTTGGCGAAGATGTAGATGTTTCCGTTGGGCAGGAGGTGAAGGAACGGATACATGTTGTCGCCTTGTCTGGTTTCCGTGTCCTTGAGCAGTTGAAGGGCGAACGCGCCTTCTCCGTTGGACCTCTTGGGGACGAACTCGTAGCTGTGAGCTGCTAGCCCGCCCACAACAATCTGTCTAGTGCCCTCGGGCAGCACCTGGTTGGAAGCGTACCATCGACCGTCGGTGAGAGCGTGGGTGTCGTCCTCAACCCAATCGCAGTTACCGCTGGGTCGGCAAGGCGTCAACCTCCTGATTTTGTACTTGCCTTCGTAATCGCCTCCTGTCTGCACCATGGTGCCGTCGCCCATGAACTGGCCCGAGGAGCACCAGGTATCGGTCTGCACCCACAAGGCCCGAACCTCGTTGGTCCGCGTGTCCATCATGACAGAGTGCGCCGTGCAGTCGCGCTTCAGAATAAGTTCCTGCGGATTGTCCCGGCACTGACCATTGGGCAGTGCGATTTGCGACTCGCCGATGTTGGTGCGGTCCAGCAGGATGGCGGTGTCGTAATGAGTGATCGCCGTGTGCATGGAAGAAATGCCTGCGTTACTGACGAGTAGCTGCCATGTTCCTTGAGCTGAAACTCCGGAGAAGCTCGACGCAACCATTGCAACCGCCACCAGCAGCAAAGCACATCTCACGCGGGATCTCGTCATCGGCAAGGCTCGGAAACGATGCTTCCGTCCTCAAAGCACCAATCGCCGGGGGTACCAAATTTCAATAGCCGGGGTTTACAAAATTCTAATCGCCGGGGTTACGAAATTTCAACCGCCCACTCGAGTTGTGGTTCAGCAAGTATTGTTGCAGATCAATTAGCCGTGGTGAGAGTTGGTGGAGAAGTTCGTGGGGTGATCGACCACAAGGTCACTGGTTCGACGCTGACATGAATTGGTTGCGGACCTGCTTAGAACGTGAGTCAGTTAACTGCAACACAAGCAGGCGCTGCGGAGGACCTCGCCCGGGAGGCATATAAAGCCCTGCGGTAGCTGGAGCCGAACGCGTCATCGAGATGCCAGATACAAGCGCCTATCGTCTAGCTTATACTTTCTGCTCATTTCAGTTCTGTCATTCCCTTGGAAAAAAATTGTTCAAGGGTTTGGAGTCTTTCAAAGTTCTCCGTGTTGATATGTGGACCTAGAATACTTTTCAAGACTATCTTCACATATGTTTCACACCTTAATACCGCACTGGAAGTTTCACTTTGCACGGGTGTGTGGTAAATTAGATTTTTGTAACTGATTGCTCAGGACAGGAACGTCTTCAAATATAGAAATTTGATGAATATTTTCATTAAAATAGTTAATGCATGTTTGGTGGTTAATACTACAAGTTCTTAGCAGCAACAATGGACTTTAAACCTGTCTGTATTGCAATGGTTGTTGATATGCAAAAATTTGTGAAATTACTAATATTAATTCATCTACTTGACTAACTCATCAGCAGAGAATGACAGAACTGAAATGAGCAGAAAGTATAAGCTAGACTTCTGAATGTAGCGGAAGTGTCGGTATGACGGCACCCCTTCAACATAAGCAACACCCCGATCTCGTGTCCATCTTATGTTTCAGCATGCAGAATCCACAAAGGTGACACTAACCAATTCCGCTGATTCCTCACTAATCCGTCGGGGCATCCACTAATGTTCCAGCTCTTCTGTGGAAACTGGCGCCGCAAAAAGTGAAACCTCATCTGGGACCAGAGTGCTGTGACCCACCCGACCCTGCAGCACTGATCAGCAAACCGCGCTGCTGAATTGTACGGTCCGCACGGGGTAGGCGGGACAGTCGGGTCTTCAAGCAGGAAAAAGCTTTGAGGAAACCCATGTCATCGGTTGAATTTCTGATCGATATCCAGGCCCATGGGTCCCAACAAGTCGACCGAGGTCTCCACCAAGCGAGTGTGATCCTCTAGTGGATGCCGCGGACTGCACTTTCAACAGCGACTGGGCCCGGGCGCTTGTATCTGGCATCTCGATGACGCGTTCGGCTCCAGCTACCGCAGGGCTTTATATGCCTCCCGGGCGAGGTCCTCCGCAGCGCCTGCTTGTGTTGCAGTTAACTGACTCACGTTCTAAGCAGGTCCGCAACCAATTCATGTCAGCGTCGAACCAGTGACCTTGTGGTCGATCACCCCACGAACTTCTCCACCAACTCTCACCACGGCTAATTGATCTGCAACAATACTTGCTGAACCACAACTCGAGTGGGCGGTTGAAATTTCGTAACCCCGGCGATTAGAATTTTGTAAACCCCGGCTATTGAAATTTGGTACCCCCGGCGATTGGTGCTTTGAGGACGGAAGCATCGTTTCCGAGCCTTGCCGATGACGAGATCCCGCGTGAGATGTGCTTTGCTGCTGGTGGCGGTTGCAATGGTTGCGTCGAGCTTCTCCGGAGTTTCAGCTCAAGGAACATGGCAGCTACTCGTCAGTAACGCAGGCATTTCTTCCATGCACACGGCGATCACTCATTACGACACCGCCATCCTGCTGGACCGCACCAACATCGGCGAGTCGCAAATCGCACTGCCCAATGGTCAGTGCCGGGACAATCCGCAGGAACTTATTCTGAAGCGCGACTGCACGGCGCACTCTGTCATGATGGACACGCGACCAACGAGGTTCGGGCCTTGTGGGTGCAGACCGATACCTGGTGCTCCTCGGGCCATTCATGGGCGACAGCACCATGGTGCAGACAGGAGGCGATTACGAAGGCAAGTACCAAAATCAGGAGGTTGACGCCTTGCCGACCCAGCGAGGCAGGAAGGCAAGACCAGGCACCATGGGCAGACAGACGGACAAATCGAGAGAAACTGCGTGCACAGACTCCTCAGTGCAGTGACCAGGCTGGATCAGGTCACCCAGGATGGGAATTTTCCATTAATGTTGGGCAAGCAGTGCTGGGCAGGAGTTCAACTGAAACCTCCTACTCGTACCGTGTTCCGATTTGTTTTTTGTTTGGTTGTCGTTTGGTGTTTCTTGGGAATGGAAATGGATTCGAATTTTTTGAAGAAATGTTAATTTGTTTAGTTGCAGTTTGAGATCTAATTTTTAGAGAGCGATAGTTGTCACAAAATTGTAGACACTAGTAGAGAAGTGGAGTGTGTTATACTGTTTTTTGCTTGTGATTGGGAGATATTTCAGAGGCACTTTTTTAAATTAGCACTTTATCGTCCATTATGCTTTTGTTTTCGAACCTGCAGATTTCATGCCTGTAGGTCATGTTTTGCGGAGAGTGCTCCGATTACAATGGTGATGTCAATCCAGAGTTATGGAGCAACAATGATACTAGTTTCTTGGTCGTGAAAACAGCTATCTGGGGTTGGGATGGTGTCCATTGTTCTTCTGGAGCTGGCTCTGATAGTTGTTGGTATGGGCCAATGAGGACGGCGAAGCATCCACCGATGAGGTTTGCGTTGTCCAGTTTTGTTGTTCTGTCTCCATTAGCATTCACTCAATTCAAGAATCATTGGCAAATTGTGGAGTTCCTCAAATTTCCTTGACTGGACTCTTTTGAGGAAGAATGTCAGATTGAATTTGAATTCTGAAGTTGTTCTTCATCCTTGCAATAATTTGGCCAAGGTCTTCATATCTGATGATAACGATTTGGTAGGACCATAATTCTGCTCTGGTTTGGTTCACCTTGGATGTTATTGGGTGTTGTTAATTACAGAAAACCACTATTGTGGAGTTAAGTATAAATATTTGTGGAATTACACCTGATTCTCCCCCTCTAAAATTTGTCTAACATGCTAACAATGTGCATTAAAAAGAAATGACATCACTTTATGAAGTACCTGCATTGATTTAAATTCCTTTCAAGGTGTTGAAGAAAGATATCAAAGTATTCTTATTGTGTATTGTTGGATATTATAAAACTGCATAGTTTTATGTATATCTTCTTTTGTCTTTTAATTGAAAAATCCACAAAGGATTGTTTTTGTTTTAATTGATGATTGAATTTCAATAATCTTATGACATATTGGTACATGACTTTTTAAATCCTTTTGCAAAATTATTATGGTTGGTCATAAACATATATTTTTTCAATTCCACACTTCTTATGATAGATTTTTATTACTATTATCTTATTGATCACAAATTTATAATTTATAATAAACAAAAAGTATTATTGTAATTTTTATTGGAGATCTTTTAATAGTATTATAATTCATTTGTGCCAAAATCCATAAATAATATTTAAGATTAATTTATTTTTATTCATTATTATTTAAGTTTACAAAATCTCATTCAAGAATTAGAATAGAAACTATTAATATTCTAGTTTGTGTAAAGATACTATCATTCCTCTCTTATATTATCAAAGTGTCAATGCTACTTCAAAATTATATCTTTTAGGTTAAATTCTATATTTAAAATTATCTCAAAAATATTTATAATATAGTATTAATTATTAATATATTATATTCTAAATAACTATGTTAAATGATTTTTTTGGTTTTGTTCTTCAATTGTGCTACAATTTATTTTTTAACATTAAAAAAACCTCTATAATCAAGTCTTTACATTAGAAAAAATAAATTGATTCATATATGTATTTTATTATCTTAAGACATCCTACCATATAATCTATATAATAATATAGGAAATTATAAGTTAAAAAATATTTTTAAAAATATTTATATTTCAAATAGTAATTACCTAAAATTCTCTATTAAAGCCAAAAAAATTCTATAATATAAAATTAAAATTTTTTGGAGGCTTTTTTGTTGCGTCTTCAAAATGCTAAGAATCTCATACTCTTTAAAAGAACCTATAAGCTTCAATAGGCCATACAAAAGAAAAAAATAATTTATAAAATACTCTTTTCAAGTTTTTCAAAACTAAGATCACTAAAATTATTATTATTATATACAAAAATGATGATACATATTTATAGAATCAATAGAAAGGATTTTTATTAAAAATAAAATGTAGTATTTCAATTATATAAAAAGGACTAAAATATTTTACTATAAATATATATATATATATATATATATATATATGCTTTACAAGATTTGTATCAAAGTACAAAAAAATTCTTGTAAGCTATAATAAATAAAATAAAATAAAAAAATAAACTTACAAAATAATTGCTAAAACTGAATATAATTCAAGAATTTTCTAAATCCATATTATTTATAAGGCTAAAAGTTTTTTATCTATGCTTTTGGCATCTTATTCTTTAAGATACTAAAAAAATATCTACATAAAAATTTCAAAAATAATTTTTGACCAAGTTACCAAAAACATTCAGTTTATGAAGAAATGATTTCAATAAAATTACTATAAGAATCTTGGTATTAAAAATAAAATAAAATAAATAAATAAATGATATGACTTGATTCAAAATTCTTCATTAAATAAAATAATTAATTAATTTTTTATTCAAAAAATAGACATTAAATTTAGATTTAAAGTCTTGAGTACATTTAATTTTAATTTATTTGTTTAAATTGATTAGTTGTTCACCAAAATAATTATCTTAATTACAATAATCTAACCATTTATGTTAAAAAGTTCAAAAGATCTATCAAATAATAAAAATAGCTAAATTTTTGATGCTCAATTACAAGATTTTATTGTTGAATAACCAAATTATAATTTTAAATAATATTTAAAAAATCAAAATCAGTCATGTAAGAATCTTAAATCAAATCTTATATATATAAATATATATATATATATATATATATATATAAACATATAATCAAATAAATTCTTAACAATTGAATCCTTAATAATTGATGATTAATTTATACAACTCATTTTTAGTGAACTTGTATATTTTTTGTAGCATATTAGCCAACTTTGGTGCAAATTTTTATAAATTTTTATTGATATATATATATATATATATATATATATGTGTGTGTGTGTGTGTGTGTGTGTGCGTGTGTATATACATATATATACTAATATTTAATATTTTATTATTGAGTCAATTGCTTATTTTACTTCAATTCTTTTATAATTTTTTATTTTTACTTAATAATTTCTTTAAAAATCTATACTTATTTCTTATTTATACAAAAAATTATTATAATTTTAAGAATAGATTTAGATAATCAGATTTTTTATTAGATTTTTTTAAAATAATAAAATAGTCTAAAATATAATTTTATAGTTTTTATATGATTACTTGTTTTTATCTAAAAAAAATATGATTTTAAATTTATATATATATATATATATATATATATACATACATACAAGACAACTTATATTAAATTAAAAGAAAGATAAGCTTCTATAATAAAAAATAAAAAATTTCAATTGATTATTATCAAATAAAACAAGACTAAATATTTTGAGATAAGATTGGAATATAAAAAAGGATTAGAAAGATTAAGGATGACCTTAGTCCTGCCTCTATAGATGCTAATAAATAAGAAAATTATATGAAAGCTTAATAAAAACTGTAAAATTTGTATATAAAATATTTAAATTTTGAGATACTTCCATCAACTTGACAAATTTAAACAAACATTTAAAAGAAGTGTGTATGGCCTCTTGTTGCACCTAAAGACACTTTTAGATTTGATCCACGTTTATAAAGCTTTTATGATATTTTACAAAAATACTTTAATATACTTCTATTTATTTCAATTTATTAAAATAATAAGGACATCTTTTGTTGTAATAAAACATCTATATTTTATTTCCAAAAAAATATAATTTTTTCTATTTTAAAATTATTAAATTAAAATTCATGATATTTATAAGTTTATTTTTTAAAAATATATATATTTTTTATAACTAAAATAATTTATTAATATATATATATATATATATATATATATATATTATTATGAAGTAGTTTACTTATTTTAGTTTTAGCTTTTATAATCAAATTCTCAATAAGCCAAAAATTTTAAATTATAGATATTTCTTAAAAAATATATTAAAATACATATAATCATTTAGAATTGTATTTTTAATTTTTTCAATATATTTAATTTGCAAATAGAATATATATAATTATATCTAGATTATCAAAAATAAATTTAATGTCTATAAAATTTACAGATTTAAAAGCATCAAAATAATAAATAAATAGTAATATGTTTTAGTTATTTAGATATGATTTCATATCTCTATTAAACATAATTTAAAAATCTATTGCATACATCTAATATATTTCATTAAAATTAAGTTATTGTAAAAAAAATTATTCTTTAAACACTAATCAAATTTTATAATATTCTTAAATCAACTTTAAATTGTATAAATATGATTTAGTAATTATTTTAGAATTTTATCAAATTTCAATGATTAAGTTTAATATTTTATAAAGTACATATAATAAAATTTAAGATGTCATATATTTAAGTTCAGCAAACATTTTTCATAGAGTTTGGTTTAAAATATTGTTCTTTTTAATTAGTTATTTTTTTATTCTGTTGAAATTTCTGTTAAGTTAATTGTGTTTTTTAAATGTAAATTGATACCTTTAATAATTGTTGTTAATTGGAATTTCTAATTTTAATTGTTTAATTATTTCAATATATATAACACTAAATATGTTTACTTTAACATAAGTATTGAAGTGTACCAATGATAAATGTTTAGTAACACTAATATAATGTGTATTTGTATTAGTACCACTTTAAATTGGACAACTATTACACTAGCCATAAGTATTTTTATTTATTCAACTTAAATATTAAGTATTTGTTAAACTTATATTTTGAATATGTTTTAAATCCTAAACTATGTATAGAATAAGATTCAGTTTTATTTTCTATTTATGATATTTGAAATAAATTACCACATCATCAGATAATTCCTATGCAACAATAAATAAATAAAAATTTAAAACACATGTACATTTTTTATGTTTCTTTTGTTTTGTGAAACTATAAAATTTGAAGATGAAACTAATTGCAAATAAATGTAAAAATTACAGGTTGTGAAATTGTTTAATATTAGTGCTTTGAAACATCAAGGGTGCCTTTGTGCCATATTCTATTAATCAAGGTTAGAATTCATGGTCAAATCTCAAACTCCAAATCTATTCAAATGTTGCTATTTTCCATCTTCTTGTAGTTACTTTGAAGTCATTCTATGACCAGGTTGTTAGATTTTGATCTAAAACTTTAAAATAATCCTATTATGATAATTATTAGTGCATATGTTGATTGTGGGAGAAAAAAACAGATAGAGAGAGCCATGGAAGACAGAATAGGCTTCAAAATCCTTTCTGCTTGAAGACCCTCAAAGGCTTTGAAGTCAAACGGCGGACACGTGGCAGAATTGACCAAGCGGCGTTGACTCGGACGGACAAAGCAAACGGCGCGTCAATGATCGTCGCCATCTTCACCCACACGAGTCGTGGTTTTAGGGTGTTCGGATCTCAGCTTCGAAGCTGATAACCTCCAAGCGGCTATAGGAGTCGTCACAACACGACCTGGATGCGGTGAGGCAAGACCTAGACACTGCCAGGTGAAGATCCTCAGTCGGAGTTTTCTTAACCAAGGCCTTCTCCGCAACGCCGTGATCTGTGCATTCCATCTCCTGCAGCTACGGCACACCAGATTGGGTCCCCGCTGTCGTCAGCGACAAAGCGTGTCCACAGAACCATACAGATCGATAAAGGTTTTAGAAATGAGATTTTGCTTCTAACAGAAAGCAGCCATGGAAGGCGGAGGAGAAGCACCTTGGGGAGGGGATGAGATCCCGCTATCAACTCCCCATCTTTCGTCGCAGTGGTTTCAGCGAAGTCGTAGGGGAAGCATCGATCATACAAACAGCATGACTCCAAACAATTTCGCTTTTGTAAGCGTGGGAGCATGATTCTCATGATTTGTAGGGCACGGAAAAGCTCCTTAGCGGATCATAAACGGTGGGAGGTTTATAGAGTGTTTTTTGAATTGCTTTTCTTTTGTTCTTCTTATACATCTGAAAGGCCAGTAACCGCATCAAATTGGTCTCTCCCCTGGTCCACCGTCCTTGTTTCCTGTCGCAAGCCATGAAATATACTAATATTCCAACATTGAGGAACGTGACGCTTGCTGGGCAAGCAATCAAGGCCAGGAACGTCCACCAAGGATAGAATACAGCGGAGATTTAGAGCGAGAGAGCACAGGCGATGCCCAAGGACGGATTGGACTAGCCAGCTTTTCTTCCTGTGGAGGTGGGGGCTCTCTTGCCACCACCGCTCTTGGTTGCGTCGCAAGTAAGCGGCACACAGTTTCAAAAAGCCCGGCTCACGCCAAAGTCGATATCCTCCCCAAAACACTCCTCAAGCATGCGATCCGACGCGTGCTTTGAAGGTTCCCTTGAAGAAAAGCCTCCGCTTCGCCTCTGCCCTTCCCTTCCCTTCCCTCTCTGCTCCCCACGAGCCAACAATTCGGCGACCAGTTGAAAGTTAATCCACGACCACCAGTTGTGCACCTTCGCTCGTGTGAATGCATCCCCAGTTTTCCTTTTTTCCTTTCCTTTTCTTTTATAAGTTTACTTTATTTATTTAACCAGCAAAAGGTATGTCGTTGGAATATTTCTCCGTCAAGTGAAGTTGAGGTTGTTGTGGTTGGAATTTAAATTGTCAATCTACTTGGTGCAACTGCTCGCCATCCATCATTTGGTAGTTAAAAATTGGTTTGCATCTATTTTTTTAGTATTACATTTCTTTCTTTGAAAAGAACAATATTAATGTTTGTTTGGTTTGTTTGTTTGTTTTTTTATTTTTTTATTTTTTTTATTAAGATTTATTCATTCTTTTGTAGGATAATGAAGAGGATATGATGATTTGAAGTTTTTGTGGTTTGTAGATCAAAGCACATCATTTAGGAGATTTTATGATCCAAATGTTTTAATTTTATTCAAAAAAAAATCTTCAACATGAGATAACTCACTATAAAACCTCATGTGTAAGAATATATAATTTTTTAGGAAATTGCTAGGTGGACATCCTCCTTTTTAGTGTGTGGATATCCCCTTTTTATTACATACATATTCTTTCCATGTCATGGCAATAATACACCATTGCTACAAGTTTTTCAACAAGTTGAACACTAATGAGGCAAAAAGTTATAAAAACAACAATAAAAAACAACAACCCACAACACAAGAACATTAGCAATATAAAAACTAATCAAAGTAAATAAAATAAATATTAAAAATGAGGTGTCCACCTAGCGGAATCACTACATGAACACTCCTCTTTATTTATTTGCTTTGTTTAGCTTTTGTATTGCTGATGTTCTTGTATTGTGGGTTGATGTTGTTTATTATTTTTTTAATATCTTTTAGCCTCATTAATATCCAGCTTGTTAAAAAACTTGTAGCAATAGTATATTGTTATTATGGCATGGAGGGAGTGTCCATGCAATAAAATGGGGGTGTCCACTGAGTTGTTCTTTTTTTTAATATCTTTAAATTTATAATGAAGTAAATTTTATTAGGATCAAAAGCTGATCAAGTAATTAATATCAAATAGGGATTGATACTTGTGGTTTTGTAAGAAAATTTGTTATTACCATTCACATAGATTAGTTCATTAACCATAAAATTTTATATAGTTATGATATAAATATATTATTTTACTTATATAAAAATAGAATTATATATATAAAATTCTAAATTCTAAACTTAAGTTTTAAATTATTAAGAAAAAATAATTATGTATAATAGAATTGAATCAATATTTTTGTAAATAAATTTTAGCAATAATTAAAGTTATTTATTTATTTATTTATTTTCTATCAAAGTTTATGATTAGATAAATATTTAAAATAACCATTTTTTAGTCATCTATCTATTTTTTAATATTATTCATAAAGCACAACATATACCAAAATTACTTTAAAATATTCTTAAAAATACTTCATTTGTATATAAATATATATACATATATATACAACAGATGTGATATAGTAATAAACAAGTTAAAGAAATATAATTTAGCACAAAATGTTTGTGTATATCTTTTAACTCAATATTGTAATAGAGATTCAAAATACTTATTCAAATGGTAGTAAATATAAATAAATAAAGATAAATATAAATAGTTCAGGTTAATACTATCTTTCTTGTAAAACATTGTGGATTTTTTTTAGATTTAGGTTAAATCTAAAAATTTCCTTAGATTTGCCATATGGTTGTCAAAACTTGTCAATAAATTTGTAAAAACATATTTCTTCTCAAATATTTTTATTCATTTTTTGTAAGACATTTTTTCATTTTTTTGACTAAGTCTAAATACATTCATGTCTTTTACAAAATTAGATGGCATTAAAATATTTATTTAAATTTGACATAGTATAATAGTTTTGCTTAGGTTTTTTTCCTTCTTGTAAATAATAATCATATAGAATGTGATACATATAAGAGTCATAATTATTTTATATATATATATATATATATATATATATTCTTTATTTTATTTCTATATATATAGATATATATTCTTTATTTTATTTCTATATTGTATTTTATATATATATATATATATATATATACACACACATAGATAAAAGCTTAAATACATCAAAATAATTTTAAAATTTTATGCTAACAAAAATTTATATTTTTTATGTTTTATTTATAAAAAGTCTACAATATTTAAATATAATTTCTACTTCTTCTATTATGTAAGAAAATTATATGCTAAAAATAGATTGAATTATAATTTTTTTCTTGATTCCTCTATTTGTAGATCAAGTATTGCATAATATTAATCATGCTTCTATTCATGCTAATATTGAATCTTGATACTTCTCCTTTCTTACTTTTTGTTAAAATATTATGTCTATGTTTAAATTAAAATTATTAAAATAATAAAAATTTCTTAAAAAGTTTAATGAAATAAGATTTTCTTTGTTTCTTTTAAATTAGTATTTAAGCTGCATAAAATGTTGCAATTTGTTTTCCTTATATACTAATTTTTATGGACTTGATTTAAAGAATGCATATATGTGACTAGATTTTTAATTAAACAATTGTTGTTGAGAATAATTCACATGCATTAGTTAATCTATAATACATATTAACTATTTTAAAACATTATATAAGTGATTTCAAAAAAAAATTTAAATAGTTTCAAAACGACATTTTTGCATTTGGTAATATAATTTCAAATGGAAGAATCTTATGTTTAAAGTACAAGTTTATTAAGATCAATAAATAGGACTTAGAGACTTACTTCTTCTTTTCTTTCTTTTTTTCATTTTTTTTCCTTTTATGTCTTCAATTAGTTGTTTTAAATTTTTTTACACAATAAGAAAAGCTTGCAGCACATATTATATTACTACTTAAATATCTTTTACATGTAGTAGAATATTTCAGTTTAAAGAATATATTAGCTGTTATTGCATAGGGTTGTATTGACTTGGTAAATTTATAAATCATAATTCATAAATGCCAAATATTGTTCAAACTGTTTTCTTGGAAAGAAAACTAACTCATTCACTAATAATTCCATAAAAAACTGGCATATTAACTTCATGTAACCTTCAATTTATGCATTACTATTATGTTGTTATAAAGTTACTATCAACAATTTTGATGCTTCTACACTCATCAAACCATTAATTGGTTATAGAAAACTCAATGTACCAAAACCTTTGAACTCTTGTTGGAAGAACTCTCAAGATTGAGAAAGTGTGAAGATTTGAATGTTCTTAGGTTGGTTTTTTGGGACAAGCAGTATGATCAGAATGGTCAAAGTCGGATGTGAAACAGTCTCCCTGTAGCCAACTTTTCACATATTCTGGCTCACTTTGGGCATGGAATTTGCCCCCAAGCAACTCTGGAATTTGCAAGACATTAGGTTTTGGCCTACTGCCCGGTCAGCCCTTCCTGCCCGCGACGAAAGAAACTGGCGAAATTGCCAGGGAGACCTTCCGGTCAGGCCCCGGGCTGAAATGACGTAGGCATGCTGATGACGATGATGGGAAGGACATGGGTATGGTATGGAATGGGATGGAATAACATGGGGATGGGGATGGTGTTCCCATGCTTGCACCTCCTTTCTTCTTCTTCTGCAGCCAGCGCCGCCCCCCCAACCCCACATGAAACTCTTGTCGACTTTCTGTCTGTCTCTCTCGCGAGTTTTCCATCCTCATCATCGCCGGTTGCCCCACCCCCTCCCTCCCATGGATTCAAGCCCTATCTGCTCTCCTCGCTGTCTTTCCAACGAGCCATTTCGCGCTCTCTTCCACGCGGCTTAGCGCCCCCTCCATATTCATGTTCAAGTGTCTGCTGTGCTTGCTTCTGCTCGTTTGCATGTGCACGCCTCTAGGGAATTCGATAGCATTTTCGATTGAGGCGGTCGATTTCCGGGGAGAGAGCGGCGATTGTAGGTGTGAAGATTGCGGCCGCATGTGTCAGTTGCGATCTGTCGACGGCGAGGTGCCGCAGGGAGGAGAGCGGTAGTTTTAAGTTGCTCGAGTAGTTCGTTTTTTTTGATTTTTTTTTTTTTGATTTTTTTTTATATCGGTTTCTTTTTCTTTTGTTTTTGGAGGTTCGACGACCTGCATTGCGAGAGGGGATATTGCAAGCCGCCGGGTGGTTGGGGACTGAAACCCTAGGGTGCGTGGCAGTGGGAATTGACGTGATTGCGGCACTGGTGATTGGTCAGGCGTTGGTGGTTAATGACGATTATGGTGTGACAGAGAGGGGTGGAGGAAATTAGGCGAAGGACTGGGAGCGAACCAGTGTCGTGGACGTAGTTGTGAGGATGGTGGGCTCTACCAGCAAATACCATCGCCAAGGCCCGGTGGCGGCTCACCAGGTGGACGTGACGCACATGAAGGAGAGGAAGGAAAGGGCATTAGATGGAGGTGTTGCTGTTAATGCTGGCGGTCCTGCTGCTGTAGGTCTGAATGAGCCTCTCGGCGGCTTTATCTTCATGTGCAACAACGAAACCATGCCCGAGGACTTGGAGCGTCGGTTGTTCGGTACATTCTCTTCCTTCCCTTTCAGTTCGTCTATGTTCATAATTTTGTTGTAGTAATTTATGTTCGCCCTTCATTCGACTGTTGGATTTCACTTCGATTGATATGTTGAAGTTTCCCTCGGGCGCGTACTTTCTACGTGACGTTAGGTTTTCAGGCCATCCGTAAGGGTTCGATTGCTGGGATGACGATAGCCATTCTTCGTAGCCACGCAGGTCTTTCTTACGACTTGTATTGGAGTCTCACACTTGGGCGTGTCGGACCGTATCACTCAATCACACGATCATCACTTTTAATTATGTTGTTTATATCGTGGAAGAGTGCTACCTTATTGCTTTCATATTTTTTCTGGTCTCTGCCTTGTTACTTCGTTATTGACCCATTGAATCTCTTCATTCGTGTCTAGGTAGTAAGATTCGGTCGCAGCGGTAATGTCTATTATTCATTAAGTATTGGAGTGTGTAGGATGCTTGAGCAGTCTGATCTGTCGTCCGCCTTTCCTTGAGTTAGGAGTATGACAACGAAATCTGGGCATCTACCTGAATTTGGTAGTTCGAGAAACTGTGTAAGAACGTCTTATCGTTGAATTTCTCAGCGTTGATTGTGGTGTTGTCGAAGTGTTTGAGGAACTGTTTCATGCATTGACATGACGAAAGAGCATCGCACATGGTTGTGGAGAGCCGTTATATAGAGTCCAGAGTATTGGTTTTGCTATTGAATACCCTGTTATTAACGTGATGATCTCACTTAATGCAGTCACTACCACGTTATCCATACCCGTTAAGTGTGAGAGTTGGTATAGGGAGAAGGGTCTGTTTGAAGTTGCGGTGCGCGATGCACACGTTGTAAATATTTTGAAGTACCTCGATAAGTGCTACCGGAAGTCGTAATCACTGGCGCGTTTATTCATATCAGAGACTCAGACATAGTGCCACTATCATATTTCATTCTCATCTGGAATTTACGACCACAAATATCTCCTGGAGATTTTACGTCTTCAAATTTTGTGGTATGATGTGGAATCTGAACGATGCTTTCGGTGAAGAAAATTGCAGCTTATGAATGGATTATGTGTTGAAATACTGGGCGGTGTTCAGAATACATGGGTGGAATATCGTGATCACTGCATGAGATTTGATATTGTGATTCTCCTTTGTGTCACGAAGAAAGCTCTCATTGCAAGCTGCAATCTTCTTTGTGCTCTGGGCACTGGGGGTCACAATAATTTCAGGATCCGGTCACGTATGTGTCGGAGTTTCATGCAGGGTAAATGTCCAGCTGTTGGAGTATTCTCACTCAGTTTAGACAGTGAGTAAGATTATTCAAGGTAGCCAAGTGAGAAACTCGTAACATTGGCATGTAAGGGTGAGAAATAACGTCCTGCACTTGGGACAAAATGTGGTCCGAATCAGATGAGAATCTCCAAAGAATACAATTATTTCACGTGGATTAGGTTTGTCTCTGATACAAGGTCTGCTCAATCACCTTTGTCCTGAATAATTTGCAGAACCTAGTATCTCATGGTTGGTGAGGGAATCGCTGCGTTTACAAGGTAGGTGCCCCTACCAAGAGCGTGCCCAACCAGTAGGCAGGTCGCACATTGTTGAGAGCCGTAGAGATGTCTCAACATCTTTGCGCATTTTGCATTGTTTCAAGTAGGGATGCTTCTGGTCTAAGGTCCTACCACTGCAGTCGTTTACCGTGCATTGTTTCAATTTGTCTTACTGTTGGTTCTCTGAGGCATACATGTGTCTGTACAGTGTGGTCTATCTCAGAGCACTAGGTGGCGAAGTATTGGTTCGATAAATTGCCTATGATCTAAGGTTGCTTCTCAATCATTTCTCACTTGTTTACAGGGCTTACTCAAAGGTATCAAGATTCTGTAAGGGCCATAACGCCAGGGCTTCCGCTTTTTCTTTACAACTACTCCACAAAATACCTACATGGCGTTTACGAAGTAAGTGGGTGAACGAAACAGACCTGGATCTGTAATCGGAAGAGTGCGTACATGATGAGGATAACAATAATCGTAGTAAATATGTTCAAATATCCTAATCTCATTTTTTGGCTTGTACGGATGGCTCCTGATGGTTTACATCACAGTGCTATTTTGAGCTTTTTGTTCATACTTCCTACCAGTGTTGGAGGCTACTTGTGTTGCTTCTGTCCATTAAGAATCATCCTTTTAGCCGTCTTCCTTATTAGTATTTTATCTTTTACAGGCTACGAGTGATGGAGGCTTGAATATTGATCCTGAGGCTTGGGAGAATAAAGAGACAAAAAAGGGTGGACGATCAGTGTCTCGTTACCCTGCTCAGGCATGTGTTTCTGCCTGTACGTCCATGTGGTTATAATGCTTCTTTGTTGTGTGAACTATCTATATTAATGTCTTTCCTACATTCATTTTTTATGTTAAGTATCAGAAATGATGTTGTCTTCTGGTGTTTAGTCTACAGTTGGCATGTTGGTTTTTGTTGTGTTCTCATGAATTGTTTCACATGCGATGATTATTCTTTATCGATCTGGACTTTTATTCAGCAGTGTGATTGCCGTTTGTGTATTCACGTGCACTGCAGTTCTATGTGTTATGTCCTGGAATAATAATTTTTTTGCGTATTGGTTATGCAGGTTAGAGTGCGTTTGCGGGAGGAAAGACCTCCCTTGGAAGAAGCTAAATTCCGTCCTCTACTTCATCATTACGATGGTCCCAAATTCAGATTAGAGCTCACAGTGTCTGAGGTAAGCTCGATTTTGCTAAACACAGGATTACTATTTTAATTCTTGAATCTTGACTCTTCGAGTCCTGTCTGCTTTCAACCATCATTCAATTAGTCCTGCCGCGGTCCGTTTTAGCTGAAGCTTATCTAGACCACTTTTGAAAACTAGGATTTAGACCTTGGAATTCAATTCTACGGAATTATCGTGGCTTTATGCTGGTAGAAAGCAAGAGTAGGAGAGTTGAATTCCTGCATGTATAAGATCCAAGAATTGTTCTATCTGCTGCTTGTATCTCATTATCTCATTATCGGTGTGCAATTTGCAGGCCGAAGATTTGTTAAAAATTTTTGGCAGTTCTAGCTCCCAGAAAATGGATAAGGCACAGGATGACCTTGGAGGTGAGTGGGAGAGGGTGAAAGTTAAGAGCAAAGGAAGTGGTACTCGAGTTCATCGTCCTAACCCTACGAAGAGATCAAGCTCCCCAAACTCTTCCTCAGGAAGGAGAAGACTGGGGCCACCTATGAATGGTTCGAGCACCAGTAGCAATGTGTCGCATTCTACTGCTCATTATTCTTCAAATGGTGACTTCGGACGTAGTAGGGAGACCAGGGCTGATGCGGCGCAACGATGGAGATCTGACTCAGATTCTTGGAGCGGATCGTCTAGTGCCGGAATATCAACGTCCAGTTGGGCCTCGCATGATGAGGATAGGCCCAAGAAGGGTACGAAAGAGAATGTTGTAATGTGTGGAGAGGCGAATGATGTAGCTAGAGCAGGTGAGTATCTCGAACTACACAACGCAACTACTCTGAAGAGCTATGAGCACACCAATGGATTGTGTGAAAATGGGAGTGAAAGGGATTATAGGGCAGATTCAGATGACCTAAATGCAGACTCTAATGGAACAAGATGTGGTGTCGGAGAAGACGCGCAATTAGAATCTCAGTCTCCCAATCGTCCCGGATTTGCTTCATATAGTGCAGCGCTGAAAGCTGGAATGGCAGGTGCTTCGGCGGAAGTAGGTAGTGGTGATAGTGTTGATTCAAATGGAGCTTGTGAAAGTGGGCAGACCGTTGCTGTTAGAGTTGCATCAAGTGTTAATGTTGCTGTCCCCTCGACTGCAATCGCAGATTTTGTTGGAGACGGTAGTAAACTAGGGAGTGGTAAACATATTGAGGCGGTAGGGAGTAGAAGGTCGTCTGCCAATTCTGAGAACTCTGGCAGTGGTACGCAACCAGTTTTGGGATCTTATAATGGAGACGATCCAGTATGGCAAGAGGGGGAAGACGGTAAATTTTTACGTTCGGATGGTGAAACAAAGAAAGCAGAAAGTAGATCGGCATGGAATGATAATAAATTATCTTTGGCTGTCACAATGGCAGCTCCAGATAGAGGGAATAGGGCATTTAATATTGATAGCGGAAGTATTGGTGGAAGAATGATTGAAGGTAGTAATCTTCTGGGAAAGGATCACTCGGTAGATGCCAGTACCCAGGGAAAGGAGTCTTTAGCAGACGGCACGTTGCTCAAGGACAATGAAAGAATTGGTAAAGGAAATTCAAGTAGTCAAGGCAAGCCTAGTTTTAAAGATAATGCAGAAAAAAAAATTGTGACTTTAGAAAATGGTGGTAAGAAGGCTCCTTGGCAAGGAAACGATGCAATAGTGCTTCGCCGTTTGATTGAGCCTGGCTCAAGTTCAAATTATGGAACTCCAGTGCCTCTTGTGTCCTCTGGTCAACATACACAAACTCATCCAGATGTCTCCGCAAGACTACCTGACTCTGTTATCAAAGCTAGCTCACTGTCGCAAGAAGCTAGACAGATTGCCGGGCATGTTAGTATGGTAGTTAGTGATGTGGAGCAGGGTGCTTTGCAATCAGAGCAAAGTCCTGGTATGTCCTCCAGTATCTCAACGAAGGCTCAACTACAGGGACCGATACCACTGCCGACCAGGGCTTCAAATGATTTTCGAAGGGTTCAACAGTACAACCTTTCGAAAGACAGAGATTTTCGCAGGACACAATCACCCTCTCCTGACCTAGTTCCAACTATGATACCACAGCGTCAGCCTGGACAAAACCTAATCCCTGTGAGGATATCAACTCCACCGCTGCAGTCTTCTCAGCAGCAATATCATCCTACTCAATCACCGGATATTCTCCATGGAAATTTTGCCGATCGTCGTAACGGATCAGGTGCTGGATTCTCGTTTTACCATGTGCTTGCTTTAGTTGCTTCTGATTTCAGTTTAGGCGTTGGACGCATGCTTGAATGTGATATTGCAGAGAAGAACTTAGTTTTTCATCGTGACTTCTACGATTCATTTTAATTTGTATGCCTCATTTTCAAATGTGATATGTGGTGCATTATCTGTAGATGTGTATCATGGCCCTACCTATCGATCAGTCCCCAGTGGCTTACGAGACGGAGAACATGGACTTCAAAACGGACTTCAAGGTGGCTGGGGCGTGCCTACACCCGCGATACCAATGATTCCACATGGTTATCGTCTTGATCCAAATGGCATGTTTCCACTTCCATCGCAACAATTTCTGACCAATGTGGAAGAGTTGCACTCGGAAATCTTGGAGTTTGCACACACAGCAAGCCCCTCTGCGGAGGCAAGAAGTTGTGCAGAAGCTGCTATCGACTGTGTAAGGGGTGCTGTAAAGAAACTCTGGCCAAACGCTGACGTCGAGGTATGTGTTGGCCGATTTGAGAGAAATTTTACGCTAATTCATACATGACTACTTGGATAATCAGCTGACAAGGGTCTTGCACGTTATGTTCAGGTGTTTGGATCCTATGCTACTGGGCTATGCCTATCTCATAGCGATGTGGATGTGGTAGTAGTCGATGCTCCACCTCCGCTTAAATTACCTGATACAACAGGGCTTACTGGAACACGATTAGTTGCAGCACTGCTAGCACCATCTATTCGTTTGTTAGGAGCAGCCTTACAAGATTATGATTGGTGTAAGAGTATCCACACCATTGATTCTGCAACGATGCCTGTGATCAAGCTTCAATGCAGACCTTTAGTTACTTCTTTGGATCCTGCTGTTCCTGTGGTGAAAATTGATATCACTATTGGCGGAAAGAGGACCAACGGGGAAGCAGTTGCTTCTGCATCACAGAGCAGTGAAGGGTTTGAAACCAGCAGGCAGGTGGATTCTCAATTTGAACTTGCAAGGAAGTTTCACAATGGTGCTGCAGCAAGGGAGTATGTCATTAAGAGACTTCAACAACAACCTGCTCTAGCTCCCTTGGTATTCTAATCTCCCCTTCAATATAGTGCTAGAAACATGCGCATTTCTTTGTTAACTAAAAAGATTTATGTGCCACAAAGTTAGTGTTTTTGGTTCTGCATATAAATCCAGATACGAAGGGAAGCTCAACAGGCTGGATCGAATTATTACGTTGATCTTCAGATTTGAACTCTCGGTCTTGGAATACTATGAACAGGTTCTACTTTTGAAGTCATATCTGCAATCGAAAGGGCTCAAAGATGTTTACACAGGAGGTCTTGGATCGTTTTCTTTGACAATTATGCTTGTCTTCTATTTAGAGGTACGTCATCGGTATGCTTTAAAATGTGAAACCAGTGTTTTATTTGGCATCAGTATGTTTGCATGAAATGTGTTTGTCATCTTTCACGAAGTCAAGTGTCCTTGTTTGAACCATTTATTGACTTGTTTCTGGACAACAATGCACCTTATATTTGTGATCTAATTGTGCTTACTTTGAGGCTTTTTTCCAGGAAGATAGGAAGTGTGTTACTGAGATATATTTTGTGATTATAATGTTAAAAATGACAATTAGTGTATCTTAATTAACTCATTTTATTAAATTTTCTTTGATGATGGCAGCGCGTGCCCATTTCGTGTGGCACACCCCAGGAAGTGAGGGCACAGAGTCTTGCACCCTCGAATGCGCTTGTCAGCTCTACGTCATCTGCTGACACCACAAATTTGACCTCCGCGCCACGTGGTATTGATTTCTTGGATTCTTGTGAGGAAGAGTCTTCTTACTCTACTACCACAACTGATTCAGTCTCGGTATCAAATAGGGCGTCAGCATCCTGTTCCACTTCTGAAGGCTCATTAGTAAATGGTGGGTATATAAAATTTGCTGTCTCTTGTTTGACATCATCTGAAGGCTTCTCCTCGGAGTTCCAGGATGCTGGTTGTTTGAATGAGTTGAGTTCCATGAGAATGTTCAAACATCATATGATTCACAACAAAGGCTTGTTTTACACGTCGTACGGTCCTAACGTCATGAATGGACGGTGAACAGGAGCAACAGCCGCGGGTCATGTTCAATTAACTGGGCGTTATAATCAATGGACAGGAGGAATTATTGAGCAGTTGCTGGCTTCAATGCATTATGTTGCATCCCCAAATCTTGGAACCCTGTTGATTGGCTTCCTACAGATATTTGGTTGGGCAATAGATTTCACTCAAGTGCGTCTTGTGACAAAGGTACCACTTCTTGGTTTCTTGCTACTTGTTAAAATTACCAACTTGTGATGGGTATTGACAGTGACGTGATTTTATTCCTTATTCTTACCCTTCCAGATTTGAATTTTACATGTGTTGAATCTTTTCCTTTTATTCTCATTTTTGTGAATGTAGGAGCAGAAACTGCTAAAAGGTTACTGAATATGTGTCATCTATTAGGAGAGTGGTTATTCCATTTTGAATATCTGCAGTAGGTAGATTTTAGACTCTACAGCTTTTAAAATTGATTGGGCAGCTTTTGAAATTATGAATTGATTGCTTACAGAACTGCGACAAGGTCAACAAGCTCTATTTCTTCCTGCTTTTTTTTTTTTTTTTTTTTTTTTTTTTCCAATTTTCCTGCATTTTTTAAGATATCATGGTTATGTTCTTATTATAGGGTAACGGTGGTAGCGGAGGGTTGTTTTACCATGACAAGATATCAAGTCCAGCTCCTTTGACGATTGATGACCCGCTTCGTCCTGGTGCTAATATTGGGGCCGGCTCATTCAACATGCATCAGGTTCAGGTATTTTATACTTCGTGTAATAAAGCCACTTTATTTGCTTCTTAAAGGTCATAGAGGTGTAGATTTTAGGTAGACCAGCACATCCTGCAACTTTTTCTATGCTTCATGTGTATTTTATGATTGGTGTTTTGTTTGTTTTGCGATGAACGTTTGTAGCTTTTAAAGAGTGAGTCCCCTTGCCATGTGTTTAGTATCATTAGAAGCCACTTGGAGATCACAGGTGCACTGTGCTGGTTTTGCAAGATATCCAATTTTGAATATATTTAAAGACAACTATTGTCCTAAGATTTTATTTTTTGGAGAAATCGGACTTGGACACAATTTTGTGCTCAACGCCACAAGTCAATCTAGTGAGTAATAAGGATAGGGAAGGGCCTAAAGTTGTTAGTTTAGATCTCCATGCATAGATAAGCACCTGGTTTTTGTTTACGTGTCACCTAGGATATTACTTCTTTACATGCGTCTAAAACTGCCAGATATGGGATTTATTGGAGTGTATTTTGTGTTTTGTAGGGAGCTATGCAGGAAATGTTTCATATTTTGACGAGGCCTCTACCTGTGGCAAGTTCGAATAGAGTTGGAACATGTTCAGGCAGAAGGCGGTCTTTACTCCTCCTTGATCAACTATTCATGAGTGGAACTTCCTCCTTGCCACCACTGTAGTCTACCTGCATCACTCGACTGTTCATCGTCCAAATTGTATCTCAAAGAAAAAATCGTACCGCCCAAGATTTTTGGCAAGTCGATGGAGTCTAAATGGTCTTTCTGAACCATCACAGTTCAGGGCTGACGGCGAAGGCAGTGGCTTGGTTGATGTCCATGAGTGTTGTGTGTGATACAGTCACGTTGCGAACATTTGCAGCTCTCCCGCTTGCCTACGACTAACACAAGCAAAAGACTTTGTTTGTCTGCAGTTGAGTGAGAGCCTGCACGAAAATTTAAAAAACACGGCAAGTGGGAGCAGAGAAGTTGCTGCTACATCCCAACCGCCGGTGAGCATATAGATACCTCGAGTGAGAATTTTTAGCATTTCTTATGCCTCCCTTTACACGAGGAAGAAAATTTTATTTCTTTTAAAGAACGCAAAATTTCAGTAGCGTGTAGATTGAAGGAATTAAAGATATTTTATTCGAGTAGGTTATGTCTGGCAATAAACAGTTCTTATCATTTTGGCTTTCTTGAGTTTGTACTTGGTTGAGTGCACATGACTTTCACGTATCCTTAGTTTAAATTGTGAATTCCAAGGATAGTGCCAAAATCTTCAAACACAATTCTGATATCCTGATCTCGAACTTTGTTTGTTAGCTATATTACCCTTGTGGTATGATACAATTGTCCCAGTTGGTTGGCCAATTAATTCTTTTTTGTAATTATTCTTCCACTTGCTGTTGCTGCATGGCTGTGAAATTTGTCTCGTGTAATGTTAATGAGAACTGTTTGTTTTTACCTAGTGCACATTTTAATTGATGGCTGTATCCCGATTTGGACAAATTCCACTACAGTTTTTTTAGCTTTTTAGATAATGAGAAGTTTCAAGTGCAATCTGTATTCTTTTTTCGTCGAAGGCATTTATTTTGGTGGAATGGCGCATTTAATGAAGGTGAAATAGTGTCACCAATTGATGAATTCAACACCTAAAACTTTCATCAGTATTGTTTTAAAGTCACAATGACGGTGATTGAAAAATTCCATTGAGAAATATTATTGCGAGGGTGTTGATGGGACGAAGAGGGAATCACCAGTTTTAGTGGCAAGTTTCACAGGAAACGATGATATTTAAATCTATTATGTATTTTTAAAAACAAGAGAACTTTAGAATGTCTTTGATATTTTGAGATATTGTGAGGATCTTTCGAAGCTAATGATAGCATGCAATATTTGAATTTGATGACCAATAAGATTTGAGCATTGCTTATGGATCTATAAATATCTTTCAACACTCTGGATAGCCTTGTAAAATATTGATTTTTTTGCAATAAAATCCATCAAAAGAAGAAACACTTAGTCTAATGTTATGATCTCAAATGTATTATGAATAAAGCATTGATTAAAGAATCATTTGTAATACTCATTTGAGTATTATTCATTTTAAAATTTACAACAATATGCCTAAAAGTTGGATAATTAATAATTTAAAAAAGGATCTAATACAAATTAAACAACTTTAAAAGAATTGTACTAAAAATAGAAGTTGATGTACAAGAAGTATATATTTAAATTGACTCCTCATTTTATACTAAATTACAAGACGTGTCATTTATGATTAATATTTTTTTTTGTTAGATATTATTGATGAAACTTTTACTGACTAAATTTGATGCTATTTTTCTTGTGCACCTATTAATATCATTACTATGCTTATTTATCATACACCTCTTTTTCCAAAAAATGCCATGAAATCGTCTTTGTGAATGGAAGGTGTTTGTGGGGTGCGGCGAACGGCGATGGCATGCGACGCTCAAGATTAGGGTTTCAGAGTGTAGAACGGTAAGTGTTTTGCTGCGGGCGCGGCTTAGGCCGCGTCCATAGTAATCACGACTGTGTCTGCTTAGCTTAGAAGACAACGACCTCATGAGAACGGAGAAGCTTGTTTGTTTGTTTTTATTTATTTTTATTTATTTTTAGGGTTGTCAGCTAGACTGATGACGGTACGACAAAGAATGGCTTCATATGCAGAGAAAGTTTGAGGTTATCCTGACAACACAAGCCTGGTGCCCACGGAGGAAAGAACCGTCGCCCAAGATGCAACCATCAACCTATCTATGGATCTTACAGAGGAGAGTGTTGTGATTAACTCGTTCGACCTCCTTTGACGTAGCGGCAGTCTGCATCCAACTCGGTATATCCCAGGTGAGTCACTCCCCTCAGACTTTGCGAGAAGCTATGTTGGCCTTCTGATTGGCACCGAACCTCGGAAAATAGAGGTAGACGAGGATATTGTGCGGAAGGAAGTTGACAAACTTTGTCAAAATACCATTATTGCATGCTCTGTCGGGGGGCAAACCGGAAGACTCTAGTCTCAAGGCTTGGAAGGAAGGTTTGGAACAAGCTGTGGACAGTGTTATTACTTACGGTAAGAATCTTGGTAGAGGTTATATATACTTGAAAACTATGTCGAGAGAGGTGTCTTGACGGGTTCTAATCTTATCTCCATTTAGGTCTAAGCTCAGCTTCTTTACGTTCCAATCTTAGAACCCAATGTTTGACCCGAGAGCGATATGGAATTTGGAAGGTATACCTTATTCTGGTTCTTTTAAGATCCCGACGTGGATCACATTAAAAAATATTTCAAAAGTGTTTCTTGCAGTCGCTACACAAATCACGGCCTTGCTTGGGAAGATATTGGGTCAAGGTCCGGATAATGACAAATTGTTGGAGCACATATTTTGTATTGAGTTGGATTCCAGAGCAGGCTGGGAGTTGGAAATCCACGTGAACAATCCAATGACAAACATCAACAAAACAATATCTATCGATTATCTAAATATATCGATAAGATGTCGCTTCTGCCTTGACACTGACCACCATATAAGAGAATGTCTTGCCCTCTCCAAAGCTAAACCCCGACAGAGGGCGCATACGACGAGCAAAAAAGCTGAGCTGACGTCTAAGATTAACACTGCCAGTGCTCAGCCAGATATCAAATCTCACACACGGTAAGTCGTCTATCTCACCTCCGATTTTGCACACTGCTAACGAGGTGGATTCAGATGGATCAAACGGCACAAACGGAAAGAGGCAAGAAAAGGATCTGTTCAGACTCGAAAAATGGCTAAATCCGAATCTACTTATCAAGTCGGTCTAGGTTCTAACATTCAACCATCGATCAATAAATCAACACCAAATATTCAATTACGGTCTCCGGATGGACATCAAGGATATATACTCCAGAGGGGACAACTACGGAGATGCTTTTAGTGATAACAATCATTGCTTTATCCAATTTCAAAAATATGCAAATGCAATGGCTCGTCCTCCCCGTGCCAGCACCAGCGGAGAACATGGATCTTGTTTGCTATACCTTGCCAGATCAGTCTCCAAAGTCTCCTGCTCACCAGGCAAATTCACGAGGCAAGTCAACCATACCGCTATCTCCTCTTGGTTCGTCTGATCTCAGGGATGAAACAATATTACAATTCATACTTAATGGTTTGGATCGGAAGACAGTACAAGAAAATTTAACGGAGATGTCCTAGGAGGCTTGTGTTATTACGGGGAGCAAAAGACCGCATGCAGAAACACAATCGGGTGATATTCAGGGGAAGACTGACATCATTTCAGGAATCAATACCCCCTGCCTGAAGGAGAATGATTCCTTGTGCTCTCCTGCTTCTTCTAACAAGAAACTATTGGCCCTAAGGTTGGGCGGGCAGTTGAAACCTCATGAGGTATGGACGTGAGATCTAGCAGTGAAGTTGAGTGCAACCATGATTTGATCCCCCTTCTACTTACAATCTGCAGCCCTCTAGGAACATCTACGCAGGTTCTAGTTCGAGGTGCAAGAAAGGTCACATCTCGTATATACGCAATTTAGCCTCCACACCTGCGCTGCATCCACTGGGGAGCGGATCAACAAACCTTGATGCTCCCACCTGCGAGTCAACTCAAACGCCCAAGCATGATATTAGTTTCCCATAAAGGGATCAGATAGATAACGAAGACAACTCAACAATTCAGACTCCTGTAACACCATTGTATAACAAAGAGGGGGCAACAAATCCTTTAGGAATCGACTCATCACAGTGCTCCAGCGTTCCGCAGACCAACATTCCGTCCACCATCGATCATGCTCATATAGTTATGCTGGTTCCGCGGCTGCATGAGTCTGGAGAGGAAACATCAACGAGGTCCCCAAATAAACCTTCGTCAAGCGCAGGGCCGAGAGACCTCGATCACGTTCCCAGCACTCACTTGAACCCCACCGAGCGACGGTCGGCGGGATCTCGTGCCGTTGAGGGCACCTCGGCCGCGTTGCTCCATGTGTTGGCGACTCCGCCGGCTAACCTTGTCTCTGAAGACGCAGCTCCTCTGAACAAGTCGCCAAATTTTTTTGCGGAACACCACCGAGCGCCTCTAGATACAGGCAGCCGAACGCGGGTTGATATCCAAAAATATTCTGCTCCACGTACCCGAGGCGAGGCGAAAGGGCCTCAATCGGCGGATAACCCGACCTCATCCACACAGAGGAGGCCGGACCCGGCGGGCATCGCCCTGCATGGCCCCGATATCCGGTCGGGTCTGTAGGCAGCTGGTGTACCCCCTCCCCCCCGCGGATCAGGCGGCAGGGTATGACCCGGCCCTCCCTCCCTTGATGATCAAGATTCCCAGGAACAGATTTATGACATGGTTATATACTCTCCATCTGGTCCAAGTTTTGGTGATGCTTCCTTTGCCATGGTTTTATTATCTTCTTCAAATACAATCACTGGGGAGCCTGAGTCTCAGCTCTCTGACAACACCTCTTCATTCATGGAAATACGCTCTCTTGGGGTGGTACAACACAAATATTCTCCAAACCGAGACCTGCAGGTGGAGCAAGAGATGAAATCATCAAATAACATCAAAAACCATACAAATCAAGAAACCCAGTCCTTGCAAGAGGAGGAAGGGGGCTCTCCCTCTAATATCATTAGAATCAATGGAACTTGTCATATTCTCTACTTCTCATTTTCATTCAATTTATGATCATTTCCATGACAATGACTTGGGGAGTTATAATAGAGATCTCTCTCTCCTAGGATCACCTAAGATGAGAAGGAGAAGAGAGAAAACAATCTCATTTCAAGATTGAGAACATATTAAATCCCTCCCAAGTCAATTATTAATTGATGAGTACCAATATGTCTCACCTTCTATTGACTCATGAATATGAAAATCATTCCTTATAATATGCATGGATCAAACAATCCACCAAAAAAATTTCAAGCTCAAAAGTTACATTCAAAGTATCTTTCTAGGATGTGACATTCTTCTCTAAGAAATCAAACTTTGTGGCTCAAGGGCTTAGAAATTAGATAACAAACTTTGATCTCATATTGGTTTCTTTATTTTAAAAGTTGCACTTGAATATATAAACAATCTAAACAGTGTTGGTGTTGGTAGAATATGTATTCTCATCTCTCCTTCATTTAAACACTTGATCCATAACTTTGGCTTTCTTATGTACAACAAAATTCTTTGGATTACTTTTAATGGTATTCCTGGCAATTCTATAGGTATTGTCAATCTCTTTGCTTCCAATAAATACCAAGAATGTAGCTAGATGTGGCTTGACGTAATAGAATTACTATTCTTTCATATTTTTTATATTTTTGAAGGGCATTGGAATATGGTCAAATATACATAAGACAAATCTTCTTTTTATAAGAGAATTCTTAAAAAAAACAAGAAAAACAATTAGGATTTGTTCAAATCTCACTTTCTTCTTGTAGACTCTTTTAAACATGGCAACTTCCTTAATTATATCTAAAATAACAATAGATATGAGATACATAAACTTACCAAGTTAGATAAATTTTATATTAATTTTATTTTAATGCAAATCAATCAAATTCAAGATTATTATATAAGAAGTGATTGTGCCTTATCCAATCACCTCTCTATTGAATTTTTGTTTCAACTTCAAAAATCTAAGTCTAAACCTTCAAATTTCAAAATGAATATTTTCTATTTAAACAATATTTAGATTCTTCTATATGTAAACAAGATTTAGACACAACATAATAGTAAAGGTTCCTTCCTCCATTGTATGAGAATTTTTATGTATTTCTATAAGTCTTTTTATAAAAAACAAGTTTTTTTGTGTGCAAGATGATATATCAAATGCCAAGGTTAATTATAAGATGCCTATTTTGTTCTTTATATAAATCCTTAAGATATTAATATATAAACTTGTCTTAAATAAATTTAAATCTACTGCAACCAATTTAAGGATTAACAACAAGAAAGAAAGGTAATCCAAGCTTGAATTAAATGGAGACAAATAGATGATAGTATTGACAAAAAATTCTATGCAATTGTCAAGAGTTGTCATCCTAAACCTATTATTACACAACTCAAAAATTCTCAAGGTGAGTTACAAAGAGATTTTTAAGACCTTGAAAATACATGCTTTAATTTTTATTTTAATTTGTATAAACAAACATGGTTCTTTAGAAACAATAGAAGCTATAAACCTTGTTTTAAACAACATTCTATGCAAAGTTATTGAAAGAATGAATGTTGATTTATCCATGCCATTTAATTTGAATAAAATTGAAGAAATAATTGGTGATATAGATAAAGATAAAGTACCAGACTTGAATGATATTAGCATTGAATTCTTTTAGACATTCTTACATAATATAGAAATAAATTATATCTCAATGATCAACCAAGCTTTAGCTATTAACAAGCTTATAACAAAGTATTGTGGAACTTTATATTTAAAGTTTTAAATTTTTTTGGATTTAATGAATTTTTATAATATGTCATTAAAATTAGTATTCAAAGAGCAAATACTACAGTTGGCATCAATAGATCTTTTATTGAATAGTTTTCAATTGAAAAAAGAGTGAGATAAGGTTGCTCATTGGCACCCTATCTTTTTATCTTGTTCATTGAAATTCTTAACATTGCTATTCAAAATGTGGTCAAACATCATCTTCTTAATATTAATATTTCTTGGAGTCTTGTTCAATAAGTCATGAGCCAATACATTAATGAATCTACCATCATTATTAGAAAAAAATAAAACAATATTTGTATTCTAGTGAAAATAATCAAATAATTTAGCATGAATTTAGGTCTTGAAATTAATTAAGCCAAATTAGTTAACTATTGGCAATTTAAAAAATTTAATAAACTAGCATAGATAAATCAATTTGGATGGGAATGGATATTTCATACAAATATTAATAAGCTACTAGGTACTCATTTTGGTCTTTTTTTAAGTATGCATAATGTTGATCAATTCTTATTCAATAGAATGACACCCAAATTATACTATTGGTGCTCTACCAAAATCAATGTAGTAGATAAAGCTATCATAGTAAATAATATTTTATTTTTATTATTATACTTTTTTTAGCCATATGAATAAGATCTATAAAGGCTATTTATAAAATTAAATCTATAATTAAAAACTTCTTATGGAGAAACATTACCTCCTTAATACAATTTAAAGTAGTATGGTTGATTTGTTATAAAGATCATAATAATGGTGGTCTTGGTATTATTGATTCAAAGGAAGCCACCAAAGTACTTTTATTCAAATGAGTTGTAGGGGCCATTCAACCCAATCAAGCAAATATTTGATAATTTTTCAGATTTAAAATGATGAATGCTAAACCATCCGCTTTTGGGCAATGGATATTGAATCTTATTTGGTCACTCACCTCTAATCACAAGTGAAGTATTGGATAAAAAAATGTGGAATAAAATTAGAAAAGTATAGACACAAATGTATAAATTCTTTCAACTTAATCCTCTAACTTCTTCTCAAAATATTTAGAATTATTTTTTATGGAAGGATCTCTAATTTCTATTAATTGACATTCATTTAAATTATAATTATGCTACAATCTTACATTCAAATAATCTTCATTAGATAAATAATCTTTTTAAAAAGCCAATGCTTCCTCTTACTTTAGATGAAACAATATTCATATATCAATTTCCATCCTATTACAGCTTTGTTTAGAATTTCTTACATATTTATTTCTCTAATTTTTAAAAACTCTCACTATACAATAATAATGTTCTATTAAAATCCTAAGATTAAATTAGATTATATAACTTGGTAACAAATCATTTATCAAAAGTGATGTTCCTATTTCCCATTCAATATGAAGGTGTTGAAGATGACAAATAGTTTTTTTTATCTCAACTTATTAGCATCAAAATTTATGGGGTTGGCGTTCAATCTAGAATTCTTTACTTTGATGAAAAACTTTCTCCAGACCAAGATAACCAAAACTCAATACATAATGAGAATTAAGTGACAAGCTTTTTGAAAATTATTAGAGTTGTTTCAAAAACAAAGCTAACAAAAAAGAAATGCCATCAAGTCTATAATATTTGGGATTGGACCACCTCTCTTCTATTTAAATTAACATCAAACTCTTGTAAATAAGAATTATAGAAACAAGCCTTTTTTTTCTAAAACTTTACCATTTCAATTTAAATATTTTTGCAAGATATGGTCTTTGTTAATAGGACATTGTTTATGGACCATCTAGATTTAAAGAAACAAATTCGCATTTGAAAATGAAGTATGGAATAAATTCCATACTAGAAGCCTGATTTAGAAAGAACTAATTGAATATAGACAAATTAGTTAGAAATTTGTCAAAAAAAAATTGACAAAGTACTTAGAGCATGAGACTACCATTCTCAAAAGATGGAATAAATCATAGATAGAAAAACACATAATAGATTCTAGATTGGACAAAGTAATTAAATGGAATTTTAGAATACCTTAGTATAGTATAATCTTACACAAAAGTGTAAATAAATTAGCTCTAATAGCTATTACTTCTTCTTAATATTCTTATCTCTACCTTTTGTGTATAAGGAGTTAAGTAGTCAAGTGCACTTTATGCATCAAATACACCATGTTTTTATATCAAAAATAAATAAGTAAATAATGCCATGAAATGAAAAGAATAAAAAAAGACCTTAAAATGACACTTATCACTTATAGAGTATTGGTGAAACATTTAAAATAAAATAACTTATACTCTTTTATTTTTATAATATTTAAGAACAATTCATTTGAAAGTATTAACAAATTATGTATTATTAGAATAAAGAATGAGAAGAAATAACAAGTCTTTAAAAGTGTTAAGTATAGAAGAAAATGTTTATTTTTTAAAAATTATTAGGATGAAACTAGTAAGTGATTTATCAACATCTATGCAGAGTAAAAATAAACATGGACACCTTACTTGCTTTAACAAGGTTGATATCAAGGAAGGTATTTCCAATAGAAAGTTTAAAAATTATCCCAAATCATGGTTTTTAAGAAAAAAAGTGTATGTATTGGATTTTTTGTAATATTATTGAATAATAGAAAAAAAAAGACAAAAGATATTTTTTTTAAGTTCTAAAGAGTGTACTATACAAAAAAAAATGCCTTTCTTTTACTTCTATAATATGCTTGGACTTACTACAAAGAAGCTTATAGAGCTAATATTATAGTAAGAATTCTTTTTTAAATTGTGTTTTAGATCTTAAAATTTTATTTGTCTTATTCATTCTATGAACTAACTTGATGATTTAAAAAATTATTTAGGATTGTTTTTTTGGAATTAATTCAAGTCCAAACTCTATAATAGCTTGCAACTAAATCTAAAAGAGTTCCTTGGTAAATCTTAGAGTGGCTTGATACAAAAAGTCTAGAGGTATTCTTAGGTGTAAAAAGAACAATTTAAAGGTTTTAAATAAATATTTAAATTTTTATAATTTTAAAAAATATATTTAAAGAAAAATTTAAATAAGAAATTTTATTAAAAGATTTGAGCATGAAGAAAAGATTGACTATCTCAAAATATTTGTTTTAATATTTTAATAATTAATAATTTGAAGTATTTTTGCAATGATAGCAAGAAGAAATTCAATATTGCTTTTATGTTGATGTAATAATTGTCTTTAGAAATAAAAAGCAATAGAAGACACTTCTCCATTTAGTAGGATTTTAAGAAAAAGGCATAAAAATAAAAATAAAAAAGATACTCAAATATGGAAAACACTTAACAAACTACTATAATTGCCAAGAATTTGAAATAGACATTGTAAACTTACCAACTATACTTGAATTTTATAAGAAAAAATAGATATAAATATGTAACTTTTTGTTAAAAAACAGAAATATACTATTCTACTTCTATATATTGAGGCATGCTTTCTACAATACAATGGAACGAGGTTTGACCGGATCTTAAATGCAATAAGACATGGTTTGAACATGACTTCATTTACTTCATTCCAATGTCAAGATTTCTCAGCGTTTAAATGACACTTATGTCATCCACACTTCTTCACACACGATCTGTATCGACTGATGATTAGTAGATTTTTCAATGATATTTTTACTTAGTAAAGCTACAAGATGATCTTACAAACACTGCAACATAAAATAGTGCAGCATGGTGCTTTAGGGGAAAAAAGTTCTCCAATAAACTAAACTCTTTTTGTATTTTCCAACAAAGAATCCGGAAGAGTACCACAACTCTCCCAACTGGGCTCCATTAAAACTATTATCGAAAAAATCCACGCCATGTGTGCGTATCTAAATGCTTGTGATGCGTTCCCACTCTTGACTGAATACCGGACTGCCTCACCAGACTGGAATAAGGAAATGGAAATAGCTTTCACCAAGGGAAGGAGCCCTTTAACAGTAATGTATAACCTAGATCACACGGGATTAGCTTCCGATGGAGAGATAAGGTGCGACAGGTAGATGATGGTGTTCTCCGATATGAACAAGTGGGTAATCCACCTCAAATCCACTATTTTGTTTTGCGATGCAGAAAATAGTGCATCGCAAAACAATCCACCGCAAAGAAGCTTTCCTAATTAGTATTAGCAGCGTCTAATTCAGCTTGTCTTGCATCGGCTGCATTCCACCGCTTTGTGTAAACATCCCATTCGTATCTGCACCTCGCCCGCACCTGCAAGGGTCAGATAGATTGTCAGTGTACTAGTGAAGTTCAAAATCATGCTTGAAGGACAGATTAGGTCGACAATTGTGAGTGCTTACTCCTTCCCATGGGGCCCTTCCTCCAGTTGATTCGCCCTGCGAACAACAGAAAAAGCCTTAGATGCTGTGGGAAAACGCTAGATCAAGGACAAATATAAATAACCGAGAATTCATAACTAATGCATACTGAGCTACAAAAAGCCGCATTCACTTGAAAAGTTAAAGCTGCCTCGTTATTCTTGTAACAAGAAGATTCCTTGTGTTGGATTCAAGTTGCGGTTAGGTCATCGAGATCAAAAGACAATCCAAGCAAAGCGACGGCGCTACACAAAATGCGCTAAGTGGGCTACCTGATTTCCGAGTGACGGCACACCAACATGTATAATCCACTGTTCATCAACTACTCCAATTTTCTCATACGCGGGCTGCATTCAAAACGCATGATGAACTTAGAAAGCAGTCATACGGGGAATACATTGGAGATCAAAATTCCGTCATAACTAGCTGACTGGGCATGGATTTAACACAGCAATTCTCGAAAATTTCATTACCTCAACACAACGGCGCAAGCTGAAATCCAGACCCCAGCCATGTACCAAGTCATTCTGTAACCAGGAACAAGAATAATAAAATTAGGTGAAAATCCTCACTCCAGTGTTCCGTCTCAGTTAAAGTGGACACATCATTGAAGGTCATAGTAATGTACCTGTATTATGTACCAGATGCAACGCCATGCTTTTCGTGAAAACACAGGAGCCATGATCTCAACAAATCTGCAATATTAAACAAGAAGTAAATACCCAACAATTAACAGACAGTATATGTCAACGACCAAAGGAGCAAGGTAAGACATGAATCACTAACTAAATACAGGTTGACTTATTACCCTGCACAGGGAGGCTTGTGCGGATCTGGACACCAACCAGGATGCTCCACTGCTTCCCTGAAAAATACAGAAGGATTTACTTACAAGGTTAATACCCAATTTACTTTGATTTTCCTAGTGATTATTCAATTAATTGTACAAGATTTCCCATTCCAATAGGTTAAGCATATTTCTAATCTATAACAGTTTGTGGATGGTGACAACACGCTAAGCAGACCTCCAAAAATTACCCGAAGAAGACCAACTAACATGAATACAAACCCCAAACGCCAGAAATCCATGGAATAAATATACTACACGATCTGTAAGAAAATAGATTCCTCACTTATACACTTAGCATGAACAATTACAATGAAAACATAAATGGCACCACTCAAAACACATCAGCACACCACATACTTGTGAACCTCAACATCGCCCCGATGCTTTGTCATTGCCCAAGTAGTGCCTCGGGAACCATCCAGTGATGGTTGTGAAACTTCAAGGCCGTGCTTCTCAACAAGTTCTATATATCTGCGATGCCAGTCCAACCGTATTAATAAATCCAAAAACCTTCAAAAGTTTGAAGTCAGTCTCACTTTTCTCTTTGAGAAAGCAACCGCGAAAAGGAATAATTCTAAAACATGAGTATGAAGCTTTACTAAATCGACGAATGAGCTAGTCGGAGTAATATACGGCAGATGTAACTTGCCTCTTAGGATTAAAATGCCTCAAATCAAGATCCTCATCCCAAATGAAGATATACTCATACGGCGCCACTACATCGGGGTGCAAAAACCGCTTGGCATACCACCTATAACAGCAAACAATAATCAGTAAATCCGATTCCGTAAACGAAAAAACCAAGCCAGAAATGATTGTCGGATCGGGTGTCTAATCAGATCAAGTTCCTAACCAAAAACGGCAAACACATACATGCATAGGAAATTATGCTGATGCATTCTTCTCTAAACAGCATGTCACAAGTGATGAAAATGCGAGCAGAAGACATACCACTTCGCTTGCCTACGAGTGCTTATATGGATAGCGTTTCGCGACCACTCGTAATCGTCCCATTCAGACACTTTCCCATCATAATGGAAGAGCAATATTTGCCATTCCTTTGGGAACTGCAAGACCCGATTAAAAACGAGAACTGAGTACCCTCATTTTCGCCACGTACCGATCTAGTGTTTCGGTCTCACAGGCTCCAATGAAAAAAAAAGCGAGACCAAAAGTACATTTACCAGTAGATTCCAGACCAGAGCTGCATGCTAAAAATAGTGTAAGTGTTGTGCCATCATTTCTTTACTGTGGTAGAAGGCGCTATTGACGGGAGACAATCTGCACTTAGACTTAATTGCTAAACGTTCATTTATCAAATTGATACAACACACACTGAACATGCATAAGATTTTCGTGTCATACAACGAAAGCCGAGGTAAATTGACGTCAACTATGCATTTCGTGACGGCTGCTACGGAATTCCAATTAACTCACTTTCTGAACTGCCTCGTTAACAAATGCCTTTTGACCAACACCGACAGTAATTGCCAAAAGATATTTCGGTTTCTCTGGTAGATCCTGCACAATAATCATTTTGATATTAGACAGCGATCCCAAATATCTTTCTTTATTAATTTTTACATTTATATACTGCGGATGAGACAAGGCACATCGCTCCAGAAGAACGGGAAGCAAGGTTAGGATCTGCACCAAAATCAGTCAGGGCACTGTCCTTTCTCAATGGATGCATGTCATCAAGCAAGAATTGAACACTCACACACACACACACACACACACACCCATCATACCTCTTCAGGTTTCCCCCATAACCTACGGGGAAAGAGGTCCGATTCAATGTGGATGATGCCAGGCGGAAGGGATTCTGTTCCCTGCGGTCTACCTCTAGTGCATGTAGCCGGTTCCATTTCCTGTCACCCACGTTTATTGTACAAGGCAACATGATTATGCAAGCACGTGAGCAGTGGTTTCTGGGTGAAGCTCTAACACTTGCTGCTTGTGTGCGGGGTCAACTTTATCAAACACTCCATTCGAGCAACCACTAACAAGCACGACATTTGAACATATCTGAACCTGACAATTTACGCTGAAACGAGGTAATCAAATAAATATGAGCGAGAGTTCAAAGGAAATTTTAAAATGAAAATGAAATAATGAAAAATAAAAATCTTACCCTAGGAGCGTCGGGTCGAAAATCGAGATACGAAGGCAGCTGGGTTTGAGTTGATGACAATCCAAGATTTGATGTAGCTCCATACTGTAACACCCTTCTCACGTTAACAAAGTGGTCACATTCAAGCTGTGGACTCGAATTCTAGTTGCAAAGGAAGAAGTGCATTCAGCCTATGTTAGCAATAATGTAACTGTGGCCCTTTTATGAAATAAGACAGGTGGGAGATATGTAACTCGTAACTTTCCTGCATCAAAAACATGCTGACGAATGCACCAACCAGTCCACCAAATAACATAGCTATTATCAGCTTCATCGTGTCTCTGGGCTTAGGAGAAGCCACAACCAACCCTCCACTAAAAACCATTCAAATAGCAAAGAATTTTTAAGTTAGAAAAACCAATCTTTGGTAAATCAAAAAGATGACCGAAGAGGCATAAGATGTACCACATACTCACTATCAACGCCCTGATATGTGCAATCCATCATAGCTGGACTAAGCTCTCTCCGTCGTAATATTTATGCTAGGGAGTATTTTAAAATAGAAAGATTTATGCCCGGCTTGCCTGAAATTCTTTTACCTTTTCATGAATGGCACAGCCCTACGGAAACCAGCCTCCTAAGCCTTCGAGTCCAACCTTTACTGTTGCCTTCAAAACCAACTCACGCAGCGCCCTCGAGAATACACACAACCTGTATCATCTCCCCGCAACAAGAAATAAATAAAGAAATCCGGAGCTGTGTGATGACGCTGCAGATTGCTTTAGTTTACAGCAAATGATCCTTGTTTAATAGCCATGACCTAATGCAACAACATACACTGCGTAACGCTTACAAAATTGACTCCCTCCGGAATGAAGCCAATTAATAGCAACCTTTCAGTGGTAACAACCGAGTAAATGAGCTCCAGCAACTTGACGAAGGCCTTGTGACACCAAATTCATGCGGTAACCGGTTGGATAGTTCCTAGAAATCCAGCAACAAATTTCAGCTTCAGGCTTTCCACCTAAGAGCTAAGAGGAAGTGATTCACAACAGATTGCTCTGAATCGCCACTTCTGGATATTCTCCAACTAGCATTCCCTATTTACCTTACCTTCATTCTAGCCATCATATCTGAACAAGATAAAATGAACCTATTTCATCTTACCATTAAGCGCTAGCTCTAAAACCCCGAAGTGCGGATATATAGCAAAATCCGAGATTCAAGAACCAGTAGGCGAATCTTGCCAACCTAATCCCCGCACGAGGAACAACGAATGCGTCGTGGAACCGGAAAATTTTTAGCTAGAGAAATTGAACAAACACACTTGACAAGCAGCAAAAAAAAACATAAGATTTAAAGCTTACTTCACCATCAGAATAGGCAAGCTCTAACATAACCTGCACTAACCTAGCTCATCAACGCCTACCACCCAGGGCAGATCAGGGCGAAGCTCACTTACTTGCTCGATCCGTTGGAGTGTTGATGCAACAGGAGGGCGCCTCAACAACAAACTCCTTCAGGACATTAGTCGGAGACCCTCAAGAGCAAGGATCTCAATTCAATCGGTGACGCGCACTCTTTCGAACCAAAATCAGATTCAAACAATAAAAATACCACGGCGTAAGTAAGCAGCGGGGAGTAAGTGGAGGCAAGAGCGGAGGCCCGAAATATCAACGACCTCAACCCCCTCCTGCAAACACAGACACGGATCTTTCGCATCATCAAAGGCACGGCGCAACCGAAAGAAACTGTCCACAAAAACGCTCCTATCCCTCCTCTGTCCGTGTCTCGTCTGCCTCCCCCTCCCGCCAGGGCACTATAATTCTACGTCGCCATACCCGAACTTACAGATCGCTGAAAAAAGCAACCATGATGTACACTGATCCACTCATTCAACTCCCCAAACCTCACGCTCTCGTCCGTGCACTGGGAGCTAGGAAGCAGGAACCTAATCGTCACTAGAACGTCACACCAAGCACAGCACTCAATGCCTTAACCCTCGTAAGTCACCGACGAGCAGCATCCGACAGGCTAGCAAATGTTCTCACGCTGCGATTTGTTACAAATTTCAAACAATCAATGAATCCACCCACTCGCAGAGCAACATACCTCCTCCAGACAAGAGGCGGGCTAGCGGGCAATCGCAGCGGCTAGGATGGACTGTGCGGTGCAGGCATCCGTTTCTGCACCGTAATGAAATAGAAAAAATATAATTCAGATCCGTGTGGATACGGTTGGCTGCGTTGAGTGATGATTAGGCGCCTGGCGATTTCTAATCATGGCGAGCGGGCGGGGAAGATGAATCCGGTGAGCAAACAGTGGCGCTGGAAACAGGGCACGCGACTGGGAGGCTCAGATGCTCAGCAGCGGCACAAGGAGGAGCCGGAAGCACACACACACCCCCCTTTCCTCCTCTGAACCCCCTCATTACCCTTAAGTGCCTTCCTTAATCGCGTTCTTAGAGTTCTCATCCACCCCTTCGCTGGATGAGGGCTCTGTGGTTGTGGTTTCTGTGTCCATTGGATGTAACTCATCCTTCAGTTCCCCATCGCGTTCCCAAACCTGCCTTTCGAAGGTTCCAACTTTGTGATCTGGGGCAACTGATGAGTAACCTCAAAGATATCTAAACCTCTTGTACAAACCACTTGGTTAAGGAGTACACAACAACCATGAGAAAAATCAGTATGGGATACTTATAACAATAATTATGCTAACGATAATTCCACAAATTTATAGTGAGGAAAGGGGCAAGTTCAAAAAAACACTCCAGAGTCATCAGAGGAAACATGGCCTTCTTTCTTGGTTTTAAATGTTTCATCTTTAATTTTAATTTTGAAATACAATAAGAATGCTGCAAAGCCAAGCAGATCTATGTATGGATTCATCCAAAAAAAAAAAAAATACAGAAATGTAAGATTTTAGAAATCTATAAATAATAAGAATAATAAGAGTAATATGAAAAAACATTTAAAAGTCATGCTTTACAATAAATTAAGAAAATATATATGAAAAGCATTGAACTTAATAAACTAAGAAAATCAACATGATCATTAAGAATACAATTTTAACATCAATTACAAAAATTGAAGCTCATTTGTTACATGAGTCAAATGTTTAATACAAATTTTAATTGAAATTATAGCTCAAAAATTATGGCATTCTATGCATAGAGAGTTACTATCTATACTTCATCATGAGTGCCTGTGCTAAGTTGCAAAATAATCATAGATGATACTTTGAGATCCCACTGATCCTTTTAATGCCATGGGTACATTTTTAATAAATGTGTACAACAATGTCAAAAAATGTTAAGTGTATAACACTATATATTTAGAATAAGAGTTTTTGAAGATGAAGTATTATGAACATAACTTGATATTTAACATGATAATTAGTAGCTTGTAGAATATAACACCAAGAAAAAAGAATTGAATACATTAAAAATTAAAAAACTAAAAATATATAAAGATAGTTATGTCTTAATAAATAAAAGATTATAAACTAGAAAATAAACACAACTCAAAAAAGTAGACTCTAAAACTCTAAAATAGTTTATGTTTATTATTTATCATTGGTAAAATAATACTTTTTATTTTAAAAAAGTATCATTGTTATTTAAAATTTTAAGATTACTTTGAAAAAAATTCTAATAAAGTTTTAGATACATTTGGGTGGTTTTAGAAGTATCTAAAAAATCATAGTAGAGTATTAAAGATTTTAATTGTTTGATTATTATTATTTTCTTGAATTTATTTGGATAACATGAAATCTTATGTAAATTTTAATGAGTATTCTATGTACTTTTATAATGTTTGTAATTAAATAGCATGCAGGATAATCCCATGAGTAAAAAAATATTACATAAATAATACAATTCTAATAGCACAACATAACGTTTTAAATTGATTACATACTATATTATGTGGTATTAGATGTATTTTGAACATTAGTATAAATATTTTTAATATTAACATAGCTAGTTATCATGTTATGAGAAGTATGTCAGAGACCCGAAGCGAGAGGATGTAGTGATTCAGAAACTTAAGCGCTCCAACAATGCAGAACATGCGTTTTTCCCCCTTTCCCTACACTGTCATCCTTCTGGTGTGTTGCTCATGATGTAGCAGTGGGTGTTGAATGACATGCTTCCAGATTTTGTGTTCTTTGCAGAAGGGGCCAAACATGGGGGGAAGAGCAGAGTGGGGTTGAAAACCATCAAGACTTATAAGAAATGCATGAAGAAGGAGAACGTCCATAGGGCAATATTCATTGTGCAGCAGGACATGACTCCCTTTCAAAACAATACATCAGTAAGAAGGCACAGAAGTACCACTTGGAAGTTTTTCTGGTTAGTCCCATCACCTACAGTGGAAATGTAATCCAGTGGCTAGTAAATACTTTGATGTCATTTTAAGACCAGTTCTTATTTTGGTTAGAATGATGATGGAGATGAGGGGTTTGTGTGCACAGGAACCAGAGTTGCTAGTGAATATCAAAGAGCATTAATGCATTGAGGCTTAGACCTCAGAAGTAAAGAACACTCTGCTAGAGCATTACAGTCTTAAGGAAACTCAGGTATGCATGTCCTGATTTTCATATACAATTGATTTAATACAGTTTTATAGTTCCATTCATTCTGTGCCTTTGTCTTCATGGATCAACACCATCTTGTCTATTGTGCCCAGGGTTGGCTGCTAATGGATATAGTGCAGACATTATGGCAAAGGACTGTATGTGCTTTTTCAGTCTTTTTTAGTGAATCTGATTAAATTTCTTGATTTCTTTGGCAGCTTCCCTGGATGCAACAGAATGATCCTGTTGCACAATATTATGGGCTTAACCCAGGCCATGTGGTGAAGATCATCCAGTCCAGTGAGACTGCAGGTTGTCATGTCACATACTGGTTAGTTGTGTGATTTGCTGAGCACATTTTACTGTTTTTGAACCATCATATATCTGCTTCATGGAGACTCAATTTGTGGCCTGAATCCTAAACCACCTGAGCACAAAGCACTATCAGTCAATTTTCTAAAACTCCATTATAATATATATATATATATATATATATATACATATATATATTATTTTATATTGTTCATACTTAAAATTTAATATTTTGAAACATCCATCAACAAAAAAACTAAAATAACATTACTAGAATATAAAATTGGGGTTAAAAAATGTATAGCAGTGGTGACTTAATCTAGAAAATAAGATTGGAATCAATTTTTTTATTAATAGATGATATAGTATTTCTATTCAATAAAATATTTGAGGTTTAAAAATTATATATTGTATAAAAGAAAAGGCTCTAATCAATCAATGCAATATCAACCATGCTTGTGGAATAAATTTCATGAAGCAAGTATACAAAGAATTTAATTTGATTTCTCTAATTTTTTACTAAAATTTGAAACTTGCACAACAAGAATTTCTATCTATTATGTATAGCAATTAAAAATATAAAATTTGTACAAAGAACCTATACACTAACCATCATCAATTTCTTCATAAAAACAACTTTAAAATATAACAAATTCAATAAAGAATTGCATTATAAAACACAAATTTACAAATGTTATTATAAAAACATTGAGAAAATGTCAACATCAAATGGTTATAATATAATTTAATATTATTAATTGATATAGCAATAAAATCATAAAAAAATATTAAAATTAAAATTTATTTATCCTTGTTTATATTTACACATCTCACTTATAGTTTATATTTACATTTATTTAGAGAACTGCTATAGGTAGATACCCCCTTTTACTACATGGACACCCCCTACATACACACTCCAGTAAAAAAATAGCTAGTTTTGATTTTATATGAATTTATTTGTTTTTTTATTTGACATTGATGAATAATAAAATTGATAAAATAAAATCATTTATATATTTTTTATTTATAGTATTTGTTTAATAAAGGTTTGCAAGAACAAAAGAATTGAAGACTTAAAAAATATGGAACCATAGAATACAAATGAATAAGAATATATCAAATTCTACTATCAAACTAATAAATATAATAAGAATCATGATTTAAAATTTAAAAAATATTAATTTTTTGTAGGGGAGTGTATGCAGGGGTGTCCACCTAGCAGTTCCCTTGTTTTATACTTTCATCTCCTTGTGTCAAACTTGTTTACACTTGTTCTATGGTTTGCTTCTATTACTGTAACAATAATCCAATATTGTTAGCTTGCAAGTTGAAAAGAAATCAAATTTTGATGCATTTTCTACTCCTGGTAATTTCAGTTGTCAAATGCAGCACCCCAGAAAGTGTACAACCTGTCTTTTTTGCCTCAAAAAGACTGCAATTCAATCACTATTTTATGACACAGCTCACCAAGTTCACGAATCTGGATAGCAATAGACGGAACACTCATCAGGCATCTCTCTCTAGGTTTGTTCGGAGTAGTCATGACTTGAGAAGTGAGCAAACTGAACACAAAGGATGATGATTACAATGAAGCATTTGCATAGGAAAAACTATCATCTACGTGAATACTGAAAGGATCTTGTAATAAGATCCACATACTGAACTTCCAGATACCAATAATAGAACTTTTAAAACTATCTCTGGGGAAAAAGTTAATTAGCCAGTTGACATCAACCTTTTTAGAAAAGAAAACTTTGACCAGATACAACAACAGTGATGTCATGCTGTGGAACGAACTAGGAAATCAGATAATTTGCCATTCCTTTCATTGCAACCAAAACTACAACTTCTGATGCATAGCCAGTTCTAAAGATACATGGCATGAACCGAGAATCTGGAGAAACACATTCACTTGGCCTCAGTAAGCTCTTTCAACTGAGTGAAGGTACATACGACAAACCCACATCAACAGCTGGATGTGTTCGGATAGAAAGCAGGACAAACTCACTGGCAAGCGGCTTTAACGAGTAAAAAGTACAAAATGCCGTGCATCGACACCTCAAAGTGGCACTTTACCATCTGACGTCACTTGTTTGACCTATTATTACCTTAGGCTCCATTATTGTTGTGAAAATGGTGGAATATAATCTACTTGATAGAATCCACGAAGTCAGCATGAGGTGCACACAGGAACAAATATAGCCCCAACAAAGCCGTGAGCTACAACAAATGTGTTCGAGAGAACTGTGACGGGAAGAGAAGTTACAAAAATCTATTCTTGTACTGGTGAATTAATCAAGTGTTTGCAGGTGTCGAGTAAGAGAAAATTGGCGACGTGGATGTTTTCGAAGCTTTTACAAAATGCTTAGTGATGGTATGTCATTAGCAGCCAAGACTTCCTCCCAATAATGCTGACTGCTAAACACATAGGAGAAAAGACAACAATTAGCTTTCTAGGCTATCAGACACTGCAAGAACAATCCTGGACAATGGCAGATTGCAGTTCCACATTGTTACAAACGTAAATGTCTACTGCTCACTGTGATTCTGCCTGACTACACGTCAATGAAATGAGTTGATTGGCTCGGCAACATGGGAAGTCAAGTCAAGTCAAGGTCAATTGTTACATGGCTCAACGTATTCTTTGATACATGTATACCTTTCTATATATATATATATATATATATACATATATGTATTCTTTTTTTGTTTTTTTTGTTTTTCTTTCTTTGAAATATAAGAGGTTAATTTTCATTGCTATTTAAAATTATTAAATTAGTTTTTTAAAATTTTAATACAACCAAGGTATATCCAATGCATTGATTTGGGAGGGGGGATAAATAAAAGTCTTTTAAAAGTTTAAAACCTTACTAACAAGGCAAAATTGAAGTATTGATTCTAAGGATTTAATACATGTTAAGGTTAATGAGCCATCATGATCTATTATCCATAACCTTTGGATTTCATAGTATTGTTCTGTTGTGTCTAACTTCTAATATCTTGTTGTGTCTAACTTCTAATATCTTGTTGTGTCTAACTTCTAATATCTTATTTGCCATCCAAGATGTATTCTAACTTTGTAATAGGGCTTTATCTTCATCACCTTATTTATTTAGTTTTTTCTAAAAAGTTTTTGAAATATTTTACTATAATCAATAAGACTTAATGATACTTATGATCTTATTTTTTTGTCTCACTATACTTCTTCATTGAATGATAGATTGTTGTGTTGCCATTATATTGTCCATATGCAAGTTTCTTTTTTATAGAAACCATATTTTTTTAAATCTCATAAATTTAGATGGAATATATTTTATAAAAATTTATTGCATCCATAAAAAGATTGGTCATGGTTTGCATCTTCTAGGCTATTAAATAATTTGTGAATAATTGAGATGACCTAATCCCATATTCTTGTGGTTGTAGACATTTCCAAAATCTATAAAGTATTTTTTTTGAAAAATCCCAAGTTGTAAACTTGGCAAAGATGGCATATGTCTTTGTTTGATTGTTCTCTTTAAGTATTTATTACTAAATCTTAATGATATATGAGCCAAATTAACATGGCTTTTTTAAAAGATCTTGCTTTGAACAAAACTTCTTCCATCTAAATTTGTAACCATCATTAAGTTTGTCTCTTGACTTGGTTGTCGCCAAGTACCAAGTTTCATGTTGATTTTGTAAGAGTTTTTTTGCCAAGTTTGGTAGTATAAGCCATAATATTAATTCTTGCTTGCTAATAGTAAGTTTATGGACAAAAATTTCTTCTTACAATTATATTAAAAAATATTCTAATATCTTCTTTATTATACTTTAAATCTTTTGTCTTTATAACTACTCTTATTACTTTTATAAAACCTTTAGTTCTTTCTAAGTTTAATACTTACAAGTTAATTAGTTTTAAATTTTTTAAAAATTTTATTAATTGATCTAGGTAGAAAAGTCTTAATTAATTTTATGATTATTTATAATTTAATTTTTTTAAGACAAGGCAATAAAAACCAATTATTAGAGCTAATACATATATTTATATTGGATCATTTAATAAAAAAATATAATTTAATAAGAAGGCTTCATCAAAGTTATAAAATTCAATACAATCTTTAATTTGAAAGAATTGAATCTTCTATTCTAAAAGAAATATTTGAGATATTTAATATTTTTTTAATAAATATTGTTCAAAACTTGACTTATTGTTGAATAGCCTCAATTTTTGACTTGTCTTTCTATATATCATAAAATAATTAATATCTAAGCTACATACTTCTTTGATTCTTTACGTCCCTTTTTTATATAGTATAATTATCTTTATTAGTAAGATTTGGATGTTAGTCAATAAAAAATCTTCATTCTATTAAAAAATCTATTTTTAATTTCAAAATAGGACTTTAGAGTACTTATTTGTAGATAGTCCATTATTTTGGACTAGGCTTTGTCTATGTATGACCATGCCTTAGAGCTCCTATTCCATTTGTAATTGAAGTATAGACTCCAAAAAAAAATCTAAGCTCCATTTTTTAGACACTTTTAGAATTTTTTTCATGAGCATGTAATAGAAGACAATTTGAAGATTAAAGTTGTTTAGATCTAAAGCCTTAATTATCCATTTGGATAGAAGTGTAGTTAAAGCTTTTTTAGGTCCTCTATTCCTAATCCTTTCATCTTTATAAATTTACAACATACTTTCTATTTTATCTAAGCTTAAATAAAAAATTGTATATTATCATATAAAATTTTTTATTTAAGAATTCTTATTTTACTAATAGATTTAAGAAATCTACACCAAATAGAAGTAAAAAATATATATATAGATAAAATAAGATATTATTTGTTATAATAATTTTTTTTGTGATATTAAGTTTTTTTAAAAATATTTTTGGTAAAAATTGATCTATGTCTTTTGTAAATATTGATAGTTCTTAAGAGATATCTAATAATTTTAATATGTTATTCTTACTTATCTAAGTGTATCCAAAATTATCTATTTATAAAGATTTATTGAAGATTTTATATTACCAATATATTAAAGATTTGGACCAATTGATTTTAAATCTTCAGATATTACTAAATTAATACAAAATATTCACTACTAGTCATTAATTCTCATCTTTTTAGAACAAATATAGAATTATCAACATATTGACTAAGGATTTATTAGACTTTTCTACCAAAAAGAAAAATCTTTTATATTCTCATTTATTTAGTTTTCTCTTATATAATAATATTAAAAAATTTATCTATTATTAGGATAAGATATTAAACCAAGGAACACCCTTATATTATTCCTTTAGAGGAAAAAAATAATTAGATAAGTTCCTATTTACACATATTATAGCTTTTGCTCTTCCAAATAATATTTGAGTTATTTTTGTAAACTTTGGATGGTGTCACGCACATAAGATTTATTCCAATAATTATCTAGTTAATATGGATAAGTAAAAATAGATAAAAATAGATTAAATTGATAATATTTTATAGACAAGCTTCCTAGAAGCTTCATAGATGTGGATTCACTTTTATACATGTCTATAGGTTATTGGTAGATTAGAAACTTGGCCAATAAACTAGCCACATGTTGCACATGTTGGTAGCTTGTGAATTAAGCTAGCCATATATTGCACATGTTGGTAGCTTGTGGAATAAGCTAGCCATATGTTGCACATGTTGATAGCTTTTAGAACAAGCTAAGTACATGGCGCACATGTAGGAAACTTATCTTGCAAGTTTGACATGTGTCTTGCAAATTGGACACGTATTGGAGGTCCTATAGAATGCTACTACGTAATTCCTAGATAGATAGTCCATATAGAGATAAGAGTGAAGCCTTCTTCATTCTTGTTAGCTCCTTTCTTGTTTTTAGTCTAGTTCAAGAGTCTCTTGTATTTTTTAATCTTTGGCAATAGCCATTCTAGTTTCTTCTTGAATATATATACTTCCTTATTTTTATTTTGTTATTTTCCTTTGATATAGATTTTATTGGTTTATATTTTTTTTTTTCAATTTGTGTTCTTGACAAATTGACAAGAGTGAAGATATAATATCAAAGCTTTGTCTTTTCTTGATTAAGAGTAGATTGTCTCTTTTTTTTAACAAGACATAAGCATATTAGAAATTATAGATTATCCACTTCTAAACTAATATTGTTCTTATAATTTTATTTTTATTTTTATTCTTAAATATTTTATTTTGTAATGAGAGTAGATATTCTTTCCTTTCTATTATATTATCATGGCAGAGCTTGGTGAAATGAAGAGTGCAATGGTACAAATGCAAGAGCAAATGAGAGAGTTATTATTCGCAATGCATCAATTCAATATACTATCACAAGGAGCAAGAAGTGAAGATATAGAGATGATTATAGCTGCTTCAAGCTATACTACTTCACTTAAGATAGAACATTGTTCAAGCATTCAGGAATTAAAAATTAGTTTGTCAAAGAAGTTTGATGGCACAAGATCTAAGTTTTGAGGATTCATCAATCAAATATAATTGGTAGTTGAACTTCAACCTCAAAATTATCCAACTTAAGAGTCACAAATTAGGTTTATTAGAACACTACTTTCAAATTCTGCTGTATGATGGTTTTCATCTTTTATTGAATGATATAATGTAATATTGGATAATTTGGAGATATTTTTAATAAAATTTCAATATATATATATATATATATATATATATATATATATATAGAAAATATGATATAATTTGTGTTGCAACTAACATGATTTGTATCTTGCGATAAGACAATCAATCAATTATATTAAATGCTTCATAATTTTAACAATTAGCAATTGATATCAAATAGGATGATGTTGCACTCATTAGTCAATTTCTCTATAGATTACAATATGACATGAAAAAATTAATGTTCAACTTATCTGATCCTTAGACATTGAATCAAGCAATTGACTTTGTTGTGAAGTGTGACAATTGACTTTTTGAATTTTAATTTGAGAGTTGTACAAAGGAGCTCCAACATTATTATAATACAATGGCAATATTGATATTTTTTCAATATGTACATTCAGAAGTAGAAGACATGCAAATTGACATGGTATATTTTAAATCTTTTACTAAACAAGAAAAAACTTGTCATTGTCAAGAAGGATTATGCTTATATTATGGAAAATCTAAGTACACTATTCAATATTGTTTAAAGAAACGACACAACTACACAATTAAAAGTACGGTATGATGATAAAATTCACTCTTCAATCCAAGTTATAAGGTGGCCTCAATTAAGAGTTGCTTATAAATTGTGGTGTGAAGTATAAAGAGCAATAAACAATAATGAAAGAGAAGAACAATACAAAACAAGTAAAATATGTGCAATTAAATAATTGTACACTACAAAACTAATCACAATATATTCACTAGATTTTTACCTAATAAAAAATAAAAATAAAAAAATAAAAATTATATTTTAAAATAGATAATTTTTTTAATATTTTCAATAATATAAAAAATATATAAATCTAAGTTACTATGAGTAAGTTATGATAATTCAAAATTAGAAGATAAATAATGGAAAAAATTAAGTAGAAATTTTTACCTCAAGGATAACTTGTTAAAAGATCATGGATTTGAACCTCACCAAGGCTCACATGTAGTGTATATGGTGTCTTAGAGAGGCCACGAGGCCTTAGTCTTATCCTCCTACCTACATCCAAGGTGCTACAATCCATATGGGACTTGTGCACCTCTCTTCTTACAAGGACTACACTAGCTGCTAGTCCCCCAATTTTATACTAGTAGAACTAATAATTTTGCATTTTTGACTTCACCATGGTGTTTAAAAACACCCTATCAGCCTAGCAACCTTGTATGGCCTTCAAATCTTGCTCCATTTCTTCATAATGGCTCCCAAGGTGGTAAAACTTATTTTTATCAAAGTTTTCAAAATTGTTCTAAAAATTCTTAATAAATTCTAAATAAATTCTAAATAAATTCTAAATAAATTCTAAAAATCTCTATAATATTTTTAAGATGATAATATCAATTCGAAGCTATTTTATTCTATCATAGTAATTTTTTATAATAATAAAATCAATTTAAATCAACTCAAAATCCTATTTTCTACAAAAATAATTAAAAATATATGAGATTTCTTTCTCATGCTTCTTCTACCTATTAAATAATATTTATAGGTTTTTAATGAGTAATACATATAGATTGAAGGCCAATGTAGACATTAGTCTCTATAATTAATTTTTAATACTTAATAATAAATAAAAATACTAAACCAACTAAAATAATTGCCTCCAAGACTTATTAAGATTCCATTTTTGTAACTTTCTTTCTAATAAGACTTTCATATTTATAAATACTTCTAAATTCTAATAAATAATTAAATAGTCAAAAAAATCTCTCTAATCATAGTATTTGTATAACTAAACAACTTAAGACTATATTTTTAACCAATCCACCAATTAGGATCCATTGATGGGACTCACATACGATTGTCAAAGAAGACAATATGTTAGAAAACGAGTTTGTTCAGCTACAATAGGGACTATTGTTGTACTATGATTGCTTATAGTATGTAAATCTATTCAAAATATATAATATGTTCATAGATTCTAATATATGTTAGATTGGTTAGAAAAGTAAATTAAAAGAAGTTAGTATAAGAACTTTATTTTAGATTTCTTATTTAATTTGGTTATGGCTTTTAAATTATATAGAACCTAAATATTTAGTATGAAGCCTTAAGATAAGATTGGGATCTAAAGAAGAAGAATTAAACTACTAAGAGGCTTGTATGAAGACAAATTGTGGATGAATGAAGACAAGGGGTGAAATTCTTCATTTCTATTGGTCAATGGTCATGCCCAACAGGCTTTGAGGAGGCTGCTTGCAAGGAAAACAAGGATTTCGGCAATTTCAAGGAGGTTATTTGAAAATCAAAGACTAAGGTTAAAAAGCTGTTTTTTAGACTAAAATTTTGGTGTAAAAATTTAGAGTTTTGGAGTTTTTATGAGGGAGAAGTAGGCACTTGAAGTTAAGGTGTACAAATAGTATCTATTGTCACTCTTTTGAGGATTTGAGGAGTTATATGAAAGCTTTTGGAAATTGAAAGGTGCGACTTGAGAGGTGATTTTAAGCTCTACACTTGTTATAGAAGAATTATTATATTTGTAGTTTTGAAGAAAAAGATATTGGGAATCAAAGATAGCAGATTGAATTCCAAGGTAGTAAGTAGGCTGTTTTATTGATAGTAATGGGTTTTGCCATATCTTGAGTTTCTAGACAAATTTTTGTCTAAAGTATTTTAAAAAAGGTGAATCTTTGTGCCAAAAAGCTATACATTAAAGTTTTATGGTATTTAGACATTTAATTTGTGAGATATGAAGAATTTAGTGCATGGGTGTTTGTAAACAAGGATTTGAAGATATTGTTAGGATTTTCATAATATCTAAAGATTGATAAAGAATCGACAATTGAAATTTGTTGTGCTAGTTGTTAAGAGTGCATGAATATTTTATGTAAAGTTTGAGTAGATTTAAAGGATTAAATTAAGAGTTATAGATTATTTAATTTCAGAAAAAATTCCTCATCTTATGGGTGAATGAGGATTTAGAGTATTTTGTGAAATAAGACTTATATATTGGATGTAATAGCCCTAAAAAAAAGAATTTTATATAAATTTGAAGATTTTGTTATTTTGGATCTTGATTGAGTATTTAGTGGCAACCAAAAGCCCAGCGCTTTTTTGAGGCAAATTCTCTCTACCATGACACCGTACAGTTGGAATCATATACAATTCCTAGTAAAGATCATATTCTCTTCTTAAAAGCTTCTCCTTGTTTTATAATAGATGTATATTTGAAACCTAAAAATCATAAAGCCTTTGCCTTATTAGATTCAAGAGCTTCAATATATTTTTTAAATAAAAAATTTGTTAAAAGTCATAGAATACTTTCTGTACAAAAAACTAAATCTGTACATATAGAAGTCATAGATGATTGTCCATTGTCTTTTGGAAATATTACTTATGAAATCTTTCCTAAAAAAACATAATCCTCAAATAGATTGGATTTCTTATAGACTTGATTTTTTTCAAAATATTAATAAGAGTCATGTTAATCAAGTGAAAAGCCATAAATCTAATATAATAAAATCCATACTTGTAGGTGCAAAAGCTTTTATAAATGTAGCAAAAGAAAGATCATCTTTTGCTATTTATGCTACACCCATTTTTGATGGTGGAAAGACTTCAAGTGGCATTATAAGCCAATATCAAGATTATCAAGACGTTGCTCCAAAAAAATATCTATATTCTTCTTCTCAAAAAACTTGGCCAAGGATTTTATATGCCATTCAAAGAAAAAAGATAGGTCACTATAGATGTGTGTAGATTATTGAGGACTCAATAAAATTACCATAAAAAATAGATATCCTCTATTTTTGATATCTAGACTTTTTAATCAAGTAAATTAAGATAAAATCTATACAAAAATAGATTTATAAAAAGTATATAATCTAGTTTGCATAAAAAAAGGTGATGAATGGAAGACTACATTTTGAACAAGGTATAGACATTTTGAATATAATATCATGCCTTTTAGACTTTTAAATATACCAACAGCTTTTTAATATCTTATAAATGATATTTTTTGTGAGTTTCTTGATGATTTTATTGTTTATTACTTAGACAATATTTTGATCTACTCTAAAAATACAGAAGAATATGAACTTTATATTTGTCATGTGTTATAAAAACTTAGAGATATAGGACTATATGCCAAGATGAAAAAGTGTGTATTTCACACTCCTCAAGTTGATTTCTTAGGATATATCATTTCAAATAATGGTCTCAAGATGGATCCTAAAAAAATCTAGATGATTATAGACTAAAAGATTCCAAGAATAATAAAAGATGTACAATGCTTTTTAGGATTTGCCAATTATTATCAAATTTTTATTAATTTTTTTTTTAAGTTGCAACTCTACTTATATGTTTAAGTTGTAAAGACAAACTCGAGTGGAGTAAAGAAATAAAAGCATTGTTTGAAGCCCTAAAGACAACTTTTATTTCTACACAAATTATATATCGTGTTAAATTTTTCAAAGCATTTTTTATAGAAATAAATACATCAAACTTTGCTTTGGGTGCAATATTATCACAAATGGAAGTAGATGACAAATTCCACCTAATAGCTTTTTATTTCAAAAAATTTTTAGCAGCAAAGATCAATTATAAAATCCATGATAAAGAACTTCTTGCAATTATGGATTCTTTTCAAGAATAGCACCATTATCTAGAAGGCACTTCTAATCTAATCACCATATATATGGATTATAATAAGCTCGAGTATTTTATGTCAATACGCATATTGAATTGTCATTAGGTTAGTTAAAGTATATTTTTGTCAAGATTTGAATTCATTATTACTTATCAGCAAAAAAAAAAACAAGGTTTGTCTAATGTCTTTTTCAAACATTCTTATCTTGTATTAAAAGAAAGAGATTTAGCTTTTGATTAATAAAGAACAATCCTCTTGAAATTCGAGGAATTTCATCTTCAAGCAATGAAATCAACATTGACTATTAATTCAACTTTTGTCAAACAAGCCCAGTCAAGTATGTCTTCAAATCTCCTTGTTCATAAGATTACAAATAATTCATCTAAATCTCATGATACTTTTAAATTTGAGTTTAGAAATAATCTATTATATTTTGAAGGATGCCTATATGTTCCAAAAAATAAAGTACAATTACATGCTCTTGAAGCTCGTCACAACTTCCCTACAATAGGACATTTTAGATATAAAAAGACTTTGGAACTAATATCAAGAGATTTTTGGTGGCTTCAAATGTGGAAGGTTGTTAAAGAATTTTTACAGTCATATAATATTTATTCAAGATCAAAAACTCTTCGTCATTGATCTTACAAACTTCTCCAACCATTATCTATATCGACACAATTTTGATCTTTTAATTCTATGGATTTTATTATAGATCTTTTAAATTCAAGTTCATGTGATTCTATATTTGTGATTGTAGATTGTTTCACTAAGATGGCACATTTTGTACCATATACAAAATCTATTATAGGTGAAGAAATAACTAAATTTTTCTTTAATAAAATCTATTGTTATTATGGACTATCAAAGTATATTATATCAAATAGAGGGATATAATTTATATGAAGATTTTAGAGAATTCTTTTCAAAATACTAAAGGTGAATATAAAACTATCCTCAGCTTTCTACCTTCAAACTGATAGATAAACAAAATGGATAAATCAAATTTTAGAACAATATTTAAAATGTACCATCTGTTACGGATGCAAGATAGCGAGTTAGTAAAGAAACAAAGAGAAGATTTTAGAACTAGAATAATTTCAAGAACAAAGAATTGGATAGATAATAACAAGAATTGGATCCAAAATAAGAGACTAGATTGATATTAAGAACAAGGCAACATTTTGGATTGCTCCAAGACTTATGTTGGCAAGATTGAGATGCTCCATGGTCTTGTCTCTTATTTATATTACAAAACCTATGTCCTATTGGACCTTCTAAGAATATCTTAGAAGATTCTAGAAGCTTAAAGAAGATTTTAGAAGACTCTAAAAATCTATGGGAGGTTCTAGAAGATTTTAGAAGATTATAGAGGATTTTTGAAGACTATAGAAGATTCTTAGAAGACTAAAGAAGATTTTAGAAGGTTCTAAAAAGCTATGGAAGGTTTTAAAAGACTATAAAAAGTTCTAAAAAGTGATAACTTAAAATATGTTTGTGATACCACCTCTACTTCTAGCGATGAATTTTACAAGGAGCCAAAGCAATTTGATGATCAAATCACATATGTAAAAAATCTAGAAGTTTTTGGAATAGCAAAGTAACATATTCCATCTTATGTTCATTGATTATTGGTTCAACAGGGTCTTTGAGATGGCATCAATGGCCTCTAGATATAACCTTTGTTAAATCAACATCCCATCCAAAAATTTGCTCTTCGTTGCGACCTTCAAAATATCCCATGAACATAATTTTTGGTCCACCTAGAATCACCCTTCCAAGGAATATTATTAAAGCTTGGGCATTTGAATTGAGATTTTTGTGATGAGGCCGTATCTCTAAAGACTCCAAACGTGGCCTTTTTGACGTCCGAATATTCCCTCTTCTCCTTGTCCATGTTCTTCAAACCTAGTAGCTTGTGAAAGTTGTAATGATTTTCTAGTCGCTTGTATGGCAGAAGAATCTTCTGACTCTTGTTCTTGCAATTCCTTTGAAATGCAAAGATTTGACATGATAACTGATAAACTTCTAATATGATTTATTCTATCTTAGAAAAAATACAAGTATAGGTCTTGGCATGGCTCTTCTCTTTTATATTGGTCTTCTATTATTGATAGAAAGCGTCATTTAGAAGCCAAAAGGTGTTGCTGTCCATAAAATCTTTAATGATAATTGAATCTAGGTTTTTTAGAATATCGTTGATGGAATTTGTGAACTTTCTTAGGTGCATTCTTGTGGTTATCTAAAGATTCTCATGTTCTTTTGCTAACTCCATAGCCCTTCTAATAGATGAAATATTCCAATCGTCCATATCTTATACGTGAATCCAATATTTCATCCACTTTGTATTCAAATTCTTGATTGATTTCAATTAGAGTTGGTGGTAAAAGAGTTCTTCCAATAATATTTGATTTATAATAGGTTTCTAAAAACAAGACATGAAAGATTGGATAAATACGCATGCCACTTGGTAGTTCAAGATAGAAACTTATTAGATTTATTTGGTGTAGAATTGTAAAAGGTCTAAATCTTTGATAATCTAATTTTTGTGATAGTCGATTTGTTTGTATATTTTGTCAGAGTAGCCAAACACAATCTTCTATCTTGAATTTTGGTTAGTTTTTGCAATAAATATCTGCATAGTCTTGATATTGGTCTTGAGCCATTTGTAGTTGGAATTTTAATTCTTCATAGATGACTTTTAAATAGGTAGCTTGATATTCTGTGGCAGGACTTTCGACATCTTCAATTTGGAATGGATCTGCTCTCAGGTGGTATCCATAGTTTGAGAAGAATGGAATTTTTTTTGTCAAAAAATGTTCGGAATTATTATATATAAATTTAACCAAGGATAGAATGTCCGTCCAATTATCTTGTTGATAATTTATATTGTAATAAAGATATTGTTTCAAGATCTGATTTACTCGTTCTATTTGACCATCAATCTGAGGATGATAAGCTGATGAGAGGTTCATCTTGACCTTCAAAAGTTGAAATAGTCTTCACCAAAAATTTGATACATATTATCGTCTTTAATCTAAAATAATATCATTTAGAAGGCCATGTATTTAATAAATATTATCAATAAAAAGCTTAGCTATTTCCTCTCCAAATATAATCTTATTGTACATGATAAAATGTGCCATCTTGGTAAGATGGTCTACTACCACAAAAATTGAGTCTTTTCTATTCGAAATTAGAAGGTCTGTAATGAAGTCCATAGATAATGATTGCTATGGGCCCTTAGGAATTGGAAGGGGTTGAAAAAGTCCATATAGCTGGTATCTTGGGATCTTTATTTAGGCACAAATTTTACATGATTGGATGAACTCTTTCACCAATTTCCACATTTGAGGCCACCAATAGTCTCTTGATAATAATTCCAAGGTCTTATTGAAGCCAAAAATATCCAGCTGTTGGAAAATCATGTCGTGCTTGAAAAATTTGAAGTCTTATAGAACTTGGAGGAACATATAAGAGATCTTTGAAATAAAGCAATCATTTTTCAAATTTGAAATTGTTGTTTTCTTCCACATTTGTATTTTTTAGAGGTTGCCAAATACTCTCTAAAAATGGATCTATCTTCATTGCTTTTTGGATTTTCATCTTAAGAGTTGTGTTTATATAAGTAGATATTGTTAATATCTTCAACTACAAATTAGATGGCTTCAATATGACTAATTTTTATTGATCCAATACAATGTCTTCTATTCTTGGCGCAAGATATGATCATCAAGAAAGGACATCTAGTTTCTCTTGAAATTTTTTTGGACGATATGTAATTACAAAATTGAATCAAGATAATGACATGCTCCATCATATTTGTCGGCAATTTAGAACTTGAGCACTCATTAAATATTCTAAATTTTTGTAGTTGATAAATACCATGATCTTGTGTTGAGCCCCCTCTAGAAAATAGTGCCACTTTTCAAAATCATCAACAATTGTCAATAGTTCTTTGTCATGGATCTCGTAATTAATCTCTGCAGTTGAAAATTTTTAAAAGCAAAATACTACTGGGTGTAATTGACCATCATCACCAATTTGAGAGAGTATAGATCCAAGTACAAAATTTGAGGCATCCATTTTCAGAATGAATGGTTTTATTAGATCTACGTGGACAAGTATAGGGACTGAAGTGAAAGATTCTTTTAGTTTCTTAAATGGTTCTTTAGACTTGCCATTCCAGATAAATTTGTCTTTGCCTGTGAGACGCGTTAATGGAGCCGCAATCTTGGAATAGTCTTTGATGAAGATTTTGTAGAAATTTACAAATCCGAAGAAACATTGTACATTTCTAATTGTTGACGGTTGTTTCCATTCTATGATAATTTATGTCTTTTTTAGATCCATAGAAATCTCACTTTTAGAAGCAGCATATTCTAAAAATTTGAGTGATGGTTGATGGAAAGAATATTTCTCCAATTTGGCATACAATCTACTTTCTTGTAGTTTTTTCAATACCTTACATACATGATGTTTGTGTTCTTGTTCATTCTTAGAGAAGATCTAGATATTGTCCAAGTAAATAATTATAAATTCATCTAAATATTCTCGTAAGATATCATTCATCATGTGTTGAAAGATTGTAGGTGCATTTGTAAGTCCAAAAGACATAACATTGTACTTGAAATGTCCATACCTTGTATAAAATGCTGTCTTCCATTGATCTTCTTTTTTAATCCAGACTAGGTTGTAGGCGCCTCTCAAATCAATCTTTGTAAAGATCTTTGCATATCCTAATTGTTTCAATAATCTTTAGATTAATGGTAATGGATAGCAATTTTTTATAGTTACCTTGTTCAGACCTCAATAGTCAACACACATACGTAAAGAACCATCCTTCTTCTTCATAAACAAGATAGGAGCTCTCCCAGGTGATTTTGAATGTCTAATAAAATTCTTGGCTAGATTTTTATAAGGCTGTAAGTTCCATTTGTGACAAATTATAAATTAGACCAAATGGAGGTTGAACTTCATCTTGTAATTCGATTGCATAGTCATAAAGATAGTGTTCTAGTAATATGTTTGTTTTTTTTTTTCAAATATGTCTTCAAGGTTGTAATATTGACTAGAAGTATCTTGCTTCAATTGCTTTGTTGGATCTTTTATTGAGATAACATATAATACAAATGTAGTCTCTTTTTTTGCTGCTTGCATAAATGCTTTAGCTCTAAGGAATGGAGTAGCACCTCGTTTCTTCTTTTGATATTTAGATCTTGAAAAAATCTTTTGTAAATTCCAATCAATATTATGATTATGTAGCTCAAACCAAGAGAGTCAAATGACAATAGGATTTGTCAGACATCGAATAATATTGAAAATAATTTATGATACTTGATCTCCTAGTATCACTTCTAATGGTTGGATTTCTTTGATAAGATCTCTTGATGTAAGATTTTGTCCATCAATGACTTTAATGGATGTAGAATAGATCTTCTTTACAAGTGTTAGATTGTGCTTGGTTGCAAAATCCTTATCTATAAAGCATACTGAGGCTCCAGTATCTAAAAAGACTTTAGCAAAAATATCTTGTTTTAGGGTTCTTATATATACAAGAAGTATAAAACAAGATATTGAGTCTGGAGGTAAGAAGAGATCTTTTTTGGTGCTTTAGATTTAAGGGTGTTCAACTGCAAGGTTCCTACTGTGGCTGGACGTTTTTGTTTTTTGACCTTTTTAATTTAGATATTATACCTCGTGCCATGAATTTTCTAGACCTGTTTGGACAGTTTGCTGCCTTGTCATTGGATCTTCTATAATATAGACATAGATTTTCTTGTCGATGTCTAATCTTTTTTGCTGGTGTTAATGATTTGAATTGAATCATATCAATCCGCATAGGTTCAAGATATATTAATGGCTTCTTTGATACTTTTGAAGACGTACGTTAATAGGTATTATTGAAAATTGATCGCCTCTCTTGTTGTAACTCAAATAGGCAATTGTCATAAATAATGGCTTGAGCTATAAGTTCTTCTAAGCTTTCAACTCTTGGTATTGTGATCAATAGATTCTTTACATTGTCGTTCAGGCCATAATGAAATCGAGTCATAAATGCCTTATCATTCCAATTGAGATCATAAGTAAGTTGTTGAAATTTTGCAGCATAAATTGTAATTGAATGTTGTTCTTGTCATAGATTTTGAATCTTCCTTTCAGCCACCTTCTCTCAATCACTATCTTTAAACAAATTATAAAAAATCTTAAAGAAAATTTTTAAAAAAATTTAAAAAATTAAAAAAAAATCCTAACAAAATCCTAACAATCCTAAAGAATCCTAAATAAAGCCTAATTGAATTCTAATCAAATTCTAAATAAATCTTAATAAATTTTAATCAAATTTTAAAGATATCTTAAATAAATTTTAATCAAATCTTAATTAATCCTAATCAAATCTTGATGAAATATTAAATAAATTCTAAATAAATCTTAATCAAATTTTAATCAAATTCTAATCAAATTATAACCAATCTTAATAAAATTCTAAAAAAATCTTAAATAAATTCTAATATATTTTAATAAAATCTTAAAGATATTCTAACTAAATTTCAATCAAATTCTAATCAATCCTAATCAAATCCTAATAAGTCTTAAATAAATCTTAATCAAATCTTATAACAAATTTAAAACTTTAATAACTATTAAATTAACTATTTATCTTGATTCAAAATTTTTAAAATTTTTAATTTATTAATTTATAATAAGTAAAAAAATATTTGAAAGAAATTAAATTTATAGATTGGGAGAAAAAGCTTCTAATCTGCTTGAATATTGGTTGTCGTCTTTCTCCAAGCTTGATATTAATCTTTTTGCACTAGTCACTTGCTCTAAAAATTTGCATAAATATTAAAAATTAAGTCAACTTATGAGCTTAAAAATAACTATTTCAATCTAATTGGTAGATTACTCAAAATTACAAAAATCCTCATTAATCTTCAAAATCCAATGTTTAAGAGCTTAATCCACTTGAATTCTAATAACCTTTGATCTGATAAAAATTTTCAAAGTATGAATCTATTTTATTATTCAAAAATTAGAATCACCTAAATTAAATCTTGATTTTATATAGCTTTTATAATATCATTAAAAACTCAAAAACCTCAAATCTAATATTCAAAGAAATTCTATCATGTTTATTCTCTAATCCCACTCTCCAATTAACAAAAAAATCTTTTGTTTACTATAGGCACTTGGTTTTGTATCATGGGATCCAGTTTCAACATTGGTTCACAACTAGTCATCTTTAGATATCAATCTAAGATTTTTCTAAATAATTTTTTATTTAAATTTTTTTTTTATTTTTACCTAAAGATGCTTATAATATTTTTTTTGCTAATCTACTTTATTTTATATTATTTATGGTCCTACAAAGTAAATAGAAGCTCTTTGTATAAAAAAATAGCATTAATACTAAATATTTTTACTACCTCCTTATCTTCTACCTATATTTTTTAAAATAATTTTGTTATTAAGTATTCAATTAAGTTCTTCTACAATATAAATTTTCTTTTATTCTTTCACCATTGTCGTGTTGTCATATATTTATGTAGTAAAAAACATGAATAAGAATGATTTCTACTTAATATTCAATTATCTTGGTTCAATAGAAACTTCAAATACTTAAGAAAGTTTTTATGGAAGCCTCTTAGATTATTTTCTTGTCTTGATAGCTTATAGATAAAAGTTAATTATTAATTTTTCCTTCTAGATTGTAGAAACTTTTTTATTATTTTTAAAAAGCCATAAGTTAATAAAAATAGAATAAAAGAAATAAATAATTAATATGGTTCATACTAGGATTAAGTTGAGAATAGGATCAAGCTTAAAAACCCTTAGGATAAGTTGGATTGATACTCGGGGGTTGACCATATATGGGACGCAGTCAAAATCAGACCTCCAGCCACAAAAATAACTACCAAGGGCAAGGTATTGGGGGGCATTCAAAGATCAGTGACTAGGATTAGAGAGCTAGCTTCAAGTTTGTTCTAGAGGCATTAGATTTATTTTTGTAGGAATTAGAAGGACTTAGCAATCATTATCTAAAATCAGGGTTTATATTAGAGATTGGATTTTTTATACAATAAATTTAGGCTAGCACTCTTGGCTATTTTGTACAATTGATATAACATCTATAGTTGAAAGTTTGATAAAGTATGGATGATTGAATGTGCTAAGATTAAGTAAAATTTTGTGACAATCTAATAGTGCAATCAGAATTTATTTGATCTTTAGTATGAGGAGATATCAGAAGTTTGCAGTTTGGGGTTGTTTAGGATTTATGCAATTTGTAAAGATCTATTAGTCAAATCAAGGTGAAATTTGACATGATATTAGAAGACTTGAAAGAAAAGCTATATACCAATTTTGAGTTGAAGTTAATAATTGGAGAATGAGAAATTATTGCTGGAATATCCACATCAACTTTCAAGTTGGCGGCCGAGTAACATCAGTGTGGTTTTTGGTTGATTTTCTATAATTTATAAATTGGATTGGGCTGAAATTTTCTAAGAATATAGAAGACTTATTTTGGCATTTGTGTGCAAAATTTCACACCAAGTTGATAGTTAAATTAAGAGTTATAGCTTATTGAAGTTTACTAATTAAAGCTAGGACTTGCAAAGAGAAATCATAGTTGCTTAATTGTAAAGATAACAAAGCAATTGGATTTTTCGTATAGTTGAAGTTACTAAGAAGAGTGTTTTTAAGCACTTTTTATTGACTTAAGTACTTTTATATTGAAATTCAAATCATATTCTTCTTATATGGATGAAACCTATTAAAATTTCTTGAGTATTTATAAACCACAACTTCACCTTCCATAGCCATATGCCCAATGCACTTTCAAATAAGACAACATGTAATATGACACTGTATAGCCATATTACAATATGATACTATTTCCACTATTTTTCTAAAGATGCCAAACATATAAAGATCTAGAATTAAACCATTGGTTCTAATTCAAAGAGTTATTTTAGCCTTGGTAGCTTAATCAAATGAAGCCACAATGTTAAATTATTTTTCAAGCTTTGCAATCTTGGCCTCCAAAGTTTTTTCTTTTATTAAAGTAAGTTTTTTTTTTAAAAAATAAAATAATAATCTATATTGTAATTGAACTTACTATAATATATATACTTCAATTTTTTATTTTTTTAAAAAATTTATTACTTTAGCCACATGTATCTTTTGCTTTAGCTTCACTAAAGACTAAGCCTTTTTCTTCTTTGAATAATTGGAATCATTTTTTATATAGTTAGATTTTCTATACTTCCAATAGTACAAAGTCTTCTCAAATTAAGTCTCTATTAGACTACTAATGGTAGTAGTAAATTTTCTTGGATTTGATAGTATTTATCATCTAAATAATCATATTGGTGGTATTGTATTGGCAAATAGCTTTGTCACACTTTTTAACCTATGCAAATGCTTGAATGAGTGTTGTCTTTCTATTATAGGTGAGAATAATCTTTAATGTGGCTAAGTCTAATAGCCACTTGTCAATCTTCAATAAGATCTTGATAGGTTGATTCTTAGCAAAAACATCCTCAAATTCAACCATAAATTGTATCAATTGAAGGTACATTATATGTGGAGTATTTTTCTTTTTACATCAAAAATCATGGATGCATTGCATTTGATTGCGTACAAAATCTTCATATTTAATTTATAAATAAATTATAAATAAATTCAAAAAATCAAATATTGATGGCTTATTAATTATAGATAAAGTTGTTTGAATAGACTATGCCATCCGTGATAAGGTAATCGGAGGTTTTCTTAATATCAAGGCTTTTTTCTTTATAATCTTAAAAATTGAGCTATCTTCTTCTTTTAATCCATCTTCATCCTTTATTGTGGAAATCAAACTAACCACTATATATTTTTTAAGGATAGTAATGAGTTCCATATAAGACTCCCAATAGAACTCCACTTCATGTAATTGGATTGCATGGTCTTCTGTCCATTGTTCATAGCTTTGAAGTGCCTCATATTTGAACTTCCAATTAAACAAAAAAATGCCTCCAACTCATCTAGAGAATTGATCCTTTACCATATTGCAAAGATCATTGTCCATTTTATCAAATGTGCCTACATTCCAAACTTGAAGCCTATTAGTAGTATCCAATACCAAAATAGATTCAAAAGCCTTATTAATATCTATTATTGGTTCAAAATAATTAGTATAGGTACCTTCAAAGTAATTTGATAATAGAGATTGATAACATTAATTTTACATATATACCATAAAATAACTACTCAAATATCTATAGCTATTTAAATGATAAATAGAACAACCCACATTTACAATCACTACCAAATTATACAATAATTCAATCATCACCTCTAATTACTACAAGTCTAATAAGTATTAATAAAAAAGATCCTGCCAATTATTAATCCAATCTCATTCTTACATTATACCTATAAACACACTTTGAACAAAATATAAAATGGAACAATACCAAAAACTTCTAGTAACAATGCTTGTCACATGGAAAAGGTACCAAAAAAAAATCCAAAAATTCAACACTAAATCTTTTTATTCCAATAATATACAAGTAAAATTTAAAAGTAGATTAAATCAACTAGCACCCACTTGCAATTGATGGCCACAAGTTACAAGTTTGTAATAAACAAAATAATATCATTAATAAGTGTTCTTTGTACTTTTCAAGTACCAAGTACAATTTCTAATCCTAAAAGACAAGGAAGGTTCTTTCACAATATTTTCTTAATCCTAAATTGGATGAAAATTCTAATAGATGAAAAAATATTAAATAGATGAAAAATCTCAAAACTAATGTAGATTATCAAAACTAAACTAATCTACTAAATATACTATTTTGATATAGTTTGGACCTTGATGCCACATTAAGTGACAAAATACAATAAGATAACAGTTCTAATGATTAAATCAAATAGTGGAATAGTTTTTTTGAAAAATAATAAGAACAAAATTAAAAATCTAAGTGACATTATTTTTAATAAAAACCAAAAATATTATTAAGATTTTGTATGTAATATAAATTAATTTTTTAAAAATATTGATAGTTCAATAGTATTAAAAAAATTGAATAAATTAATTTAAAAAGTAATAGTATAAAAATAGATTAGAAAAAATTATTTTTGAAGTTGTAGTATGAAAAGGATCTTAAAAGGTATCAAGTCAAAGATATCAACATCTCAACTTTAAAGGTTCTTGTAGAATATTGAACAAAATAAAATAAAAAGTAATAACTATTATTTTGTAGTCTGAAAAAAATATTTTAGAGCTCTTAGTAGTTTTTTTTAAAAATTTGTATATTTTTTTGTCTTAAAAATATATATATATTTTAAATTATTTAATATATAAGTATTTTTATTTTTATTTTAGATGTCTACTTACAAATTAATGAAAAATATTATTGAGGCTATAGATGTTGTGGAAATTCTTACTCTTGCTATTTCAATATGAGAAAGTAGCATGGATTGAAAGAGAGAAGATTTAAGGCAATAAAATAAATGTGCATGCTGGAAATTAATACAAAAGAAAATAGTAAAAAAATAACATCAAATTATATTAAAGAGGGTGTATCAAAGGAAAAAATTAGCAAAAATACCAAGATTTAGCAAAGGTATTTTTGAGCAACAAGGACCTAAAGTAGGTGCCAAGTTAAAGAATGCCACTTATATTGTATACAATTATAAATAATATCAAAGAAAGAAAAGAGATTAAAAAATGAATTAACAAAAAATTTATGAAAAAAAGGCATTGAAGTAGCAATATATATATATATATATATATATATATATATATATATATATATTAAATTTAATAAAAATAATAGAAGATTTGAATGGAAATTAGAATTAAAAATAAAAAAATAAAAAACAATCCAAAAAAGATAAAAATCAATGCAAAGGATGAAGTAGCAAGAACAACATTGAGCAAAAAGAAACAAAGAAAGGTGATTGCAATATTAATAGAAATAAATAAATTGAATAGATTTATATAAATCAAGTAAGGATTACATCTTTTTTCTAAACTTATCTTTTAACTTCAATACCTACATATTAGATTCATAGAAGATCAATGATTTATTGCACATTAGTCCATAAAACCTATAAAATAAAAAATATAAAAAGTAGGCATTTAATCTAAAATGTTACATTATAATCTTCATCTATTGAAAGAATTTTAAAGAACTCAAATAAATAATAATTTAGAAAAAATGCCATAATTAAAGATTTTACCAAAATAGTTAGAATAGTCTTTAAATTTAAAAAATTCAATAAAGAAATAGAGGTGGTTAAATTATATTAAGGAATTACAAATAAAATATATTTTAATTCTAAGATGTATTATTAAAATTTTGGATGACATATATGGAATTTAGAAATCTTTAAATAATATTATATATTTTTTATAGCTTCTTTTTTAATTGGAAAAATATATAGTTTAAACCAAAATTTTATAAAGAATCTATGCTTATATGACTAATTTGACATATAGGAGTGGTTGTCAATGGATAAAAATACAAGTTGATTCCAACATTTTAATGCAATGTTTTCATATTCATACATAATTAATAACAAAAGATAAAATTACTAGATATATTTGATAGTCTTAGAAAATGCAATAAAATTGTATTGGAAAAGTAGAAGACATTAGAAACTGGAGATTGAAAAGTAGAAGACATTAGTAACGGATGATAAAAATCGATGATAAACGTAAACGATAAACATGGACGATAAACATCGATGAAAAACGCAGACGATCAAGATGGATGAGAAACATGGATGTACAGATGGCAGTTGGGACGTGGGAAGGCCACACGGCGAAGGCAGCCCGGGGGGACGGGGAGGGGGAGGAGGACGCGGGGGTGGAGGGGTGGCGGTGTCGCAGTTGCACCGCACTTGGCCCCTGCGGCTATGGGGCGCCCACCCTCCGAGACTAGGGCGAGGCGAGACAGTCCCCGGGGAGGGGTCTGGGCGTCCGTCGGGGACTCGGAACAAGCCATGTTGCTTCCCCAGCCAGGCTTGGATCCATTCCTTCGAGGCTGGTCTGTGTCATTCTCTTCTCGCAGGGGCGCTGTGTTCGTGTGTGTAAGGAGCTTGCAACTGGGCTCCGTCTCTTCCTTCCTTTACTTCCTTCCTTCCTGCTTGCTCGCTCTCTGCCTCCTGCCTCTCCCTCTCTCCATTGTCCCTTGCAATTCTCATCTCTCCTGCCTCTCTAGTCCTCTTCTCCTTTGCCCCCCTCGTCGACTCCATCCCCACTTGCCCCCACTTCTCCAGTGCTGCTTTCACGTTGCCTTCCACCCTCGCGATCTCAGATTTGCTTTGTGAGTGCCTCTCCCACCTCCCCAGCCCGCTCCCCCTACCCTCCTCTTTCTTGTTCCTCGGTTCTTGTGAATTGGGCATTTCGCAGGACGGTCCTGTGCTCTTGGGTCATCCAGTGGTCGCCAGGAATGCAATGTGATTGAGCTGTCGGGATGCGTGGTTCGTTCCCACTTTTTAGCTTGCGTAATTGGGTTTTACTTTTTCCGAGGGTTTGCGATTCCCTATTGGTTTAAGCGGTGACAACTCGCAGCTCTTTGATGGGATTGCAATAATTGAAGTTTCCGCGTTTGGAATCCCCTAATCCATCACCTCCGTAGAAACAGAGGAAATCTGCCAATTGCTGAGAATTTCGCTTCGTGTGTCCTTTCCTAGAGCCACTGCCCACTGCTACGTCTCAATTTTGGTTTCTTACTGCTGCAATTTTGTGGGATTCACAATCGCGCTGGGGATAGGATGTTTTTTGAGGTTTGGCTTCAGCTTTACAATTGAATGCTCAGTTCTAGTTTCCAGCTCTGAAATGTACATATCTATTAGCAGGATTGAGACATTGCGTCGTGCAAACGCCGTGGCTGTGGAGACCAGTAGCTTTTGGATCAAGCAGTAATTGTGAGTTTGAGTCTCTGCAAATTCATGGTTACGATGATGATTCAGGGCATTTGAGATATTGCCTCTTGATTGTCCAATTAAGATGTCCGGTCCCACCCACGTAGAAGCGATACATGTGAATTCAGCTCACCGATTAGCAGTGCTAGACAGAACAGCCCTTATATTGTTGGCAGTGAGCGTAGTTCACGAGATTGCGGTGGGGAAGTTCGCCGCGTATTTGTGTGGACTTTATGCCATCGTGGTGAGTAGCTGATATGTTGCAGTGCTCTTCTTGAGAGCGAAGTGGGCGTTCATTCTGATGACATGTGTATTGGCTGTAAGAATTTCGAATGCCTTTACATTCGACGTTAGATGTGCGAATAGGGTTTTGTTGATTGTCTAGGACGGGTGGGAAGGCGATATAGGAACACGGCAGCTGCGAATGTTGCTGTCGCATTAAATTTGTTCACAATATTTATCAGATGTTTGGAAAAAGGAACGGCTGTCTTTCACTTAGTCAAAATGATTTCGTATTGGCAGATTGGAACGCCAACCGATAGTGGGAGTTGAGAGTGAGGCAAGTGTGGGGTCAGGTAGATATTTCTGGCATTTGTATTGGCATGCCAGTATGAACAATGAATATATGTAATGTTTATATAAGCAGGTTTGGTTGCGTAATGGTGCATTGCTAATTCGTGGCAACGTACGTTCCATCCTATGTGTATTCTCTCTTTGGTAACCTGAGTTTGATGGCGATCAACTTTTCTTTATGTTCACTGGATTTGATAAGACCGTCTTTGGGCCTTTCGCTGAAGAGTTTCTTGTGTTCCATGTGTTTCAGTGGTTGACCACACGGCCTCCATGATTCTTTAGTGACCGTCTAGTTGGAATTACATAGACTGTAGCATTCAAGTGAATACACACACACACACACACACACACACAGCAATATATATATATAACGAAGGGTGAAGCATTGAGCAAGAACTTCGCTAGAAGAGGTCATGGAGGGTGCTGTAGAATTAGGGACTCAGTCGGAGAGATGTGCTCGGGAGGATAGTGAGCCGGAGCCAGTGTTGGAAGTTGACTTAGCTTCGCGAGTTGATTCTAGCGAGGCCATAGTGGAGAATTCTGATGATGCTACAGTGCCCATATTTAGTGATCATCAATCAGGGATATCAAGCTGTCCAACACCCACGCGCTCTCCAATTGAGACGGACCTCTCGCTTGGTATTGTGAGGCAGTTAGAGAGATCGCATGATGCTTGTGATGGGCAACAAGACTCGAGGAAAAGTCCTGATGAAGATGCTAGCGTTTCAGAAAACTGTACACAAGCTGGCAGCAATGGTATAGAGGTTAGGGATACTTTGTTGAGTTTGCAGATTCGAGTGAGAGATCTTGAAATACAGTTAAAAGATCGCATTGATTGGGCACAGCAGAAAGTGATGCAAGCTGCTCAAACAGTGAGCAAGGAACGACAAGAATTGAATGCTGTTCGTGCCGAGCGTGATGAAGCGTTGCGGTTCAAGAAGGAGCAGAAAGCTGTAGAAGAAAGTGCACTTAGGAAGAAAGCTGAATTGGAGACAGCCCTCAGGAAAGCTAGTGCAGAAGTGCGCAGATTAGAAATTGAAAATGCAGAGGTTAGAGCTGAAATGGAAGCAGCCAAGCTCAGTGCTGCTGAGTCTGTTGCCATATATCAGGAAGTTGCCAAGAGGGAAAAGAAAGGTGCCAAGAGGGCGCAAGGTTGGGAGAAGCAGAAAGCTAAACTGCAGGAGGAACTCTCGGAGGAAAAAAGGAAGTTGGCTCAGTTGCAGCAGGCACTTGCTCAAGCCAATGAGCGACACCTGCAGGCTGAGGTAAGTTCTATAGGTGTCCACTCTAATGCTTCCTCATCCTCCAAATTCGTTTGCCGGGATTCTTCCCGTTTACATCTGCAGTATTTTGCGTTCTCGGAACAGCCCGTGATGAACATCATTTCACAGAACAAAAGATCATGTGCAGGAGAGGATAAAATCTTTAATTTGCAGCCTGTGTGTCTTCTAACAAAGTATTAGTATGTTCCTACGATTTCGTTTGCAACAACTGGCACTGGGTTTCCTTTTGCCTTCAACTTGGTTTGTTTCCGTGCTCGTAGGTAAGGTGGAGGCAAGAAGAGAAAGCAAAAGAAGAAGCTATCGTTCGTGCAGACAAGGAGAAGAGGGCGAAAGAGCAGGCAGAAGCTGCATTTAAGAGACGGGAAGAAGTTACACGAAGGAAAGTAGAACAAGATAAGCAGCGGCTCCGTGATGATGTTGAACGGTTAACCCAGGAATTGTCCACTTTAAGAGCGACAGGGTCTCACAACTTCGTCAGTGCAAGTTGGAATTCCCCTATTGCAGCAGTAGGAATGATGGGCGGACGGATCGGGCAGAAGGAGATTGAGAGACTTGTTCGAGAAGTTGCGGATCTTGAGCAGGACTTACTTCAGAGGTTGTTGTTGTCTAAGATAACTATGTCAATATTATTCCATGAGTTGCAGGCTGGGATGTTTTAGGATCAGGTCATATCATTGCCTGGCTATCGTTTCTCGTCTTCTGGAATGTCTCAAGGATATTTTGTGTTTTGCTTTCATTACATTCATCTCTAATTTGCAGGTTCAGATGTAACCGCTAAACCTCGTGTCAATTAATTCTGCTAAATTCTCTTAAATTGGTAAAAAATTCAATATAGATTTTTAACTCTTAAAAGTCGTAATGAATATCAGAATGTACTGCAATTAGGACGGAGCACAAGATTAGGATACTAGGAATGATGCTCATATTTTAGGTGATTGCTCGGACAATTTGTATTCTTCTTGTTTGTAGCTATTATCTTCAGTCTCTTCCTTTTTTCTGTACAGTGTGGCGTATCCGTTTTCTAAATGGTCTTCTGCGTGTGCAGGGATGTGCGGAGGGATCGCGAGTGTGTGATGTGCATGTGCGAGGAAATGTCAGTAGTGTTTATGCCGTGTGCTCATCAGGTGGTATGCACCAAATGCAACGAGCTTCATGAAAAACAGGGTATGCGGGATTGTCCTTCTTGTCGAACGCCTATTCAACAACGCATTCGTGTCTACGGTGCTAGCTCCTAGCCTATATCAACTAAGGAAATACCTATCGATGGAACAAATCAGTGCTGGGTCTTCCCAGACACGTCTCGTTTGGTGGAGAGATTTTGTCCAGGAATATTGTATGTCTTACGGAGCAAGCTTGTTGCCCTTTGGATGCGAAAAGCAAGGCTAGTAACTAGCAGAACTGGCAAGGGCCTTCTTGCGCAGCTTACTGTGATCATAAGATTTTGTACTTGGGTTGTATGTTGGCCACCAAACATAATGGATTGTAAAAGTATGTGAGTTCCTATCTTGGCCAACGTCTTTTCAGGCACATGTTGCATGTGTCATTCTTCAGACAAGGTGTGGAATTATGTACTTGGATTGTGCTAAAGATTCTCGAGGGGTGGATGAAGTTAAATCCGCAAGAGACTCGAGAGAAAGTTGTTTGTTTGTTCGTGAGTATTGAATCTGTTTAGGAGAGCTGTGGAGTTCAACGGTTGGATTGAGCTTTTGCTTATCACGTATGCCGTACGTTCCACTAAGTGTCTGTATCTCTAATCGTCGTTTGAAGATGCTATATATCCCACTTTGCGGGTCTATGCTGATTTTTAACATTTCGCATACTACGGCATAAAGAAAGGTATCTCGTCGATGATGTGCCACATCAATGTTAACGTTAACGTCGGGGTCTATGGGAACACATAGATATGCCCTTGAGGTCAATGGTGAATTTGTGAGCCCTTAATACAGTATGTACATGACAGGTTGTTCAACCGCAATGCTGATCCTCAGCGGCCTCCTTTTTTGCAGAACAGATGCCCAGGGCATTTATAAAAAGTCAACAAAAAGGCCGCATCGATGGAATTATTCAGTTACCGCTAATGATGCACCAAATTCCGTAAAGATGGAGGGAGAAATAGTGCATGTGACGGAATGACCAATTATAATTATAAGAAATCGTCGGTTCAGAGAAGTAATGTGCTGCGGTAGGTTACAGAAGGTCGTGTACATTTCCGCATCGATTATGCAAACAAAAGCTTCTACAAACACCGGCGATAGATTCAGGGCGACTACCCAGTCAAAGCAACATGGCCGGCTTGCTTCTCCTGTATGCCTATAAATAAGTCTCCTCTAATCTCAATTGATTGGTGAAGTATATCATATTGACAGTCTAAATGCACCACTCTATCCTATGGGGCTTCACCTTCCAGCATCCTGTGTGTGTTCTCGCTGAGTCTTTGTTCCATTTCCATCTTCGTTTCTAGACCTTTCTGTAGAGGTTGTGTGTGTAGTACGGTTGGTATCTGTGGTGTGTTCAAGTTTCTTGAGTAGTTTCTGAGAATTTCGATACAAGATTGAGGTATTAGCTGAAACCAAGAGAGAATTGGTGTCGAACTAGATTTATGTTTTGGGGAACTAGTTGATTGTAGTGTTTAGCCTCGCAACGAGTTCGGCACTTGATTAGCTCGGGTCCTTGCGCTTTCAAGCGAAGGTGGGTAGCCAGTAGTCTTCAAATTGAGCAGCCCCAACAATTTGAGCATCTGAAATTGCATGCTGCAGGATGCACTGGAGCTCCTGGAACGGTGGCTATAATCCGTGACCTCGGAACCTTGAGGCAGATATCTATGTTAATATAGAAGTAAGTTCAGCGTCGCCTTGCCTCAAGTTCGTTAATCGAACGCACCACTCTAGATCAGAGTGACCCCTTGTTGCTGCCGGCTGCTAGGCTCCATGACCCTGTTCTGCTGTTGTGTTTGTGGAGTTTCGCTTGGTTAGTGGCTGACGAGAATTGCGAACTCATCTTTGCGAATTCAGCAAGCTCGTGTATGCGTGGGCGCTAATTGAAGTTGTTTCTTTTTGCAATTTTTGCTTGTAAGGAGTGCCAATTTTTCATCGTAAGGTGGTTCTCATGTTGGGATGGTTGCCAGGGTCGTATGGGTGCAGTTTTTGGTCTGCTTAGTGCACGAATTCGTGGTTGAATTATTGAGAAGTTCAATCTCTACGACAAACTGGTGCAGGTACACAGACCCTAAACATGGCCCGTTAATACTTGCTTGATTTTGCAAGATATTATGCAGTGTACAATATGAAGGTGCTTTAACTCTAGTCATATTTGTGTCTTGCCAGTCTAGAGCTTTCGTAGAATCGAAATCTTCACATCTGCTCTGCTCTTACTCCAGGTGCTGACAAACTCCTACGCCACCTTGATTTTCGCCCCAGACGCTGCACCCCCTGACCAGGCGTTGTTGTACAAAATCCTCCCCATTCGTAGAATATTACTTTCGAACTCTTTGTTGCCACCTGATACATCGCAAGATCCGTGAAAAGGCAAGATGGAGAACCAAGAGGTACAATGGCATTAATTTTCTACATTCTGTTATGAAAGTATGATCTTCAGACGTATTACCCATGTATTCGACTCATCCATCTACTAAACTTCAGTGAACCAATGCTTTGGTGACCCTTAATAATAGCATTTTAGACGCCAAAGACTTTGCTGCTCTGCCTTGTGGAAGAACTCAAACTTCATCAGGCTTCGAACTGGAATGCATTGATCCACAAAAATCCACACGAGTTCACATGTGACCTTTCTTCACAGGGAAGAACATAGTTCTGTCATGGACCGACTAATCTCGGGCGTCTGCTCACTGCGCAGGTATTCACTTACTACACGGGAGGTCCTCCTCCGAATTGGTTGGATAGGGATTCATGGTATGCCCCAGTTACGGTGGCCCCAGCTGAAACAATGCCGGTAAGTAAATCCAAATCTGCAACTAATGGTGAGATTATTTTTTCTTCATGCCGAGTCAGATTATAAACTGGTCATGTCAGTGGAAGAAGGCCTCCCAAAGACTATCTCAAGGTTTTCTGTAGCTCATGTACAGATCGTCTGGTAGAATTTTCCATTTGCACTTTCTACAACACCTGTCGTAGACGAGAAGGTAAGAGTACTAATTTCCTTTTCGGGGAGGAATATGGCGGAAGGAGTTGAATCCGTGGCCAACAGCGTCTCTTAAGAAGCCGTGAATTCGGAGATTGTGTTCCCATTTTTCATAGAATTGAGTTTTACACATGGGACATTTAAATTTGATTTTTAAAGATAGCCTTTTGTGACAATTGTGCTTTGCAGCCGGTTGGACTGAGGAAGCTGGAGTTGAAAGTGGACATGTGTTGCATGAAATGTGCGGAGATTGTGTCGGAAGAAATCAGAGAATTGCCTGGTAAGTAGCACGACAACGCACCTCTAGCTAGATCGGCAGAAGATGCTCGTAAGTGGAGTAAAGTGTGTTGGCGTTATCGAGGACTCTTTATGATATGGACAAGGCATTGATTTTGTGTGAGCGATGTGCAGGAGTGCTGGATGTACAGGTGGACTACAAGCTCAAGAAAGTGACAGTGATTGGGATGCCATTCGAACCTGATGTGCTGAAACGCGCGAAGAAGGTGGACAAGAAAGCACATTGGTGGCCTCCACCGCCACCTCCGCCATCGCCCGAGCCTGCACCAGCACCCCCTCCATCTCCCCCACCCGCACCAATAATAGTTCAGTGTAACTGCACCTGTAAATGTAAGCTAGAGGATCCCCCCAAGGAAGAGAAAAAAGAGGATGAGAAGAAGGAAGAAATCAAGGAGGAAAAAAAAGAGGAGGAAAAGAAAGAGGAGCCAAAGAAGGAGGAGGAAAAGAAAGAGGAGCCCAAGAAGGAAGAAGAGAAGAAAGAGGAGAAGAAAGAAGAGAAGAAAGAGGAGCCTAAGAAGGAAGAGAAGAAAGAAGAGCCTAAGGAAGAGAAGCCTGCACCACCTGCCCCTACACCACCAGAGCCGCAACCGCGGATATTCCCCCCCTTTGAATACAATGTGGGGAACTTCCCCATGTATGACTACCACCCCAGCCAAGCCTACAACCCTCTCCTCCCTTACAGCCCTTACCCTTACGCGCGCCCCATCTACTACGACTGGCCCCACTTTCGAACTGCAGAAGGCGCTGGGGCTGCGTTTCTTCCACCTCCCAAGCCCAGTGCTTACCAAACCGTCGGGGACTTTTGGAACATTTTCCAACCTCCGTAAAGAACAACCCCGTTCCCTCTTTCTCACCTTCCTTGTATATGTTTATACTGATATAACTGGTAGTTTGTTCAGTAGACTTGATCAGCTTTCTCATGTGTGGTGGTAGGGGATCCAATCTCGTAAACTGGAGAGTGGTTCCTTGTTGGAACCTTTGAGGCATTATGTCCCGGGTGGCCACGCTTGAATCTTGTTCTTCTAGTTTATGTGGGTTTGAGCAATAGGGGGGAGGTGACTTGGTAGATCCAATCGAGGTCTACCTCTTTGCGAGCTTGGTCTCCCCTGCTGTACTGGTTGTACCTGACATTAGACAGATCTGGAGAGCCGGATTTTACTGTTTAATTGACCGATTCTTGAAGAAAAAAAGAAAAAGGAAAAAAAAGAATTAATGCGTCTTTGCTATGAAGGCAGGACCAACCTCTACATCATTATGGCGGTGGTGTAAGTTTCCTTCGCAGCCAAAGGTTTTGGAACCTCTACTTCACCTGTGTGCTCATGGTGTAGTGCCAAGCTTCTTTATATTTTTCCCAGTTCGTAGCCTTAGTTTGACCTCTTCGTAGCTGTTCTAAGAAAGGCAGTACACATAGAAAAATTGCAGTGGTGTGTTGACGCCTTTTTCTTGAAAAAAACTGAAAGGACTAAGACTTTTTTGGAACCATGTTCTGATCACCTAATTTTATCTCCTACTTCAGGTAGTATAGTCACCTCAAAATAACTAGAACCAGGTGTTATTGCATCTTCTTGGAAACTATTCTCCTCTTTTCTGTAATAGAAAGAACTAGGGAGCTGATCAAAGTTCCATTTAGACTAGAGTAACCTCCACAGTCACAGCAAGGAGTTTGTGTAGGTTCTGTGCGAGGAGAGCACCTGGCGGCCGATGTCGTAGAACAAAAGCCGTATCTGAAATGCGAAAATCTTGATTCAAGTAGAACCCAGCCTTGGATGTGTGTAAAAAAAATTACTTGAGTTAAATGCAACAATTTCTGGAAGAGGTTCCCTTCCAGCCTTGTGGGAAATGAACTGGGTTAGAGAGGGTGTGTGACTGGTGGATGGGAAGGCTTGCGTGCATTGTAAGCAGTGGAAGAGAGCTGGGGCACCGACAAAGGTGGCGAGGATGTAGTGTCCATGGCTCCGTGCTGACTGGGCTTGTGGCGTGACTCTGGGTGGACGTTGTGTTGCTGCTGCTGTTGCGGTTGTTGTTGTTGTTGCTGCTGGGTGTTGTTTTTTTCGTGTGGCTGTCATGGCTTGTGTGTAGCTCCCAAGCAAGCTGACAAAGTCGCCGCTGCACCGCCTCGTGGACTTTCCGCCGCAGCAATGTGTGATTTGTTGAAGCCACCCAGCTCCAGCTTTGCTGCTTCTGCTGCTGCCCCACCATAGCATCCGAGTCTTGGAGCTGACTGTGTGGACAAGCTCTCCTGCTCCGAGTTCGATGATCCATGCAAAAGCACAAAGCACACAAGTGGGTCACGCTTCATTCCAGCCATAAGAGTGCAGATTACACGAAGTTGCATGCCAGGGAGGCCCTTGCCATTATCACCTCCTTCTTTTTGCATTAATCATGATTATTATCATTGTTTTGTCCATGTAACGGTGGAATTCCAAGCTTGTACTCAAACGTTTCATATCCTGAAGGATATTGTCAAAAACAAAAATAAAATAAAATAAATAAAAATAAATAAAAATAACTTTAAAAAAAAAAAAAAAAAAAAAAAAAAAAAAGCCTGCCACATGATTTAACTTTGGGAGAAGCGAACTGTTAAGCGTGAAAAATATTTGGAATTGTTTGAACGTTTTTACATTTCAATGAGTTACCAATTGTTCTGATTTATGACTGGAAGATGGTGTTCAAATGCATTATGAGTTGAGATTAGGTTTTGTTTTTAGAAATTTGACAAATCGATTTTATATATGTATGAATATATATATATATATATATATATATATATTGATACTAATTTCTTATATATATATATATATATATATATATATATAATTATATAATTATATGTATTCAAATATACATATGGTTATATTTAATCTAATTGTTGAAATGTGCTATCTATAATAATTATTGTAGTTATAGCCTAATATGATTATTATTTATTATAAAAGCAAGGAAAATTATATATTTCCCTAATAATAAGAACTTATTATTATTTAATATTTTTAATACTACAATGTATCAACTTCAATGTTAAATGATTTGTTGATTTTCAATATTCTTAATAACTCCTATACAATTAAATATTATTATTATTATTAGGATTTTAAAAATAATCTACTAATTTTGAATTATTTTTGTTTACATATTTATAAATTCAAATGTATAAAAAAATAATGTTATATTAAATTCTTCTAATAGTAGATGCCCTCTTTACTATCTATATTTTCATTCATATTTTATTTTTTAAATTTAATTTCTATTGTTTCTTATTTATTAATAACTTTTTTACATCTTAAAACTATGATGCTATTGTATCTTTAAACCTTTATTGCAAGAAAAATCAAATGCACTACAAATAAATATAGTAGCAATCAATACTCACCACCTTATGTGTTAGAAATTTGATTATATTATAAGAATTTATATTGAAGAAAATATCCACATCTAAATTAACAATAATATATAAATTGAATTCTTTTATAATTATGAATTGCATATTATTAGATAAGTAAATATTAAGATTAAAATCATATCTTACTAGATTAGTTTAAAATATATAAAAAAACTTATCAAAAAAGTAATTTACTCTAAATAAATTTTTTTCTTATACCTACCAAAAAAAAAATAGGCATAGAATGACTAGTGCAACAAATTTTATGTGACTAGTTATTAAAAAATTCTAACTAATTTTTGGAATAGAAAGAAGAATTCACTAACTTTAAATCATCACATTTTTCCTTATTATTCCTATTCTTGCATACTTAATGAGTTTAAAAAAATACATGACAATTCAAATTAAATATACAAATAACATTAGTTTTAGCTACACTCCTATACATGAAAGTCTTAGACTTGTTCCAAATAGACCAAGTCTCATCTACTTTCTAATCATGTCAATTTCTAATACCTCTTGATCAATGTAGTTTCTTATTGTGCATCAATTAGAATTAGTTTATATTCTACATATTACTAACAACAAAGTATTTTGTATTTTTTATATGCATCTAAATATATATATATATATATATATATATGTATATATATATATTTGATTAAAATTAATTTTATAAAAGAATCATTATATATATTAAAGATATATATTACTAAAATGTTGTTTAAAATCTAATGTTACTTATAAATATAATATGACATTTTACTTTCATTGTTTTATATTAGTAATTAAAGAACTAAAATAATACTTGTTAAAAAGCCAAAATCTATATAACATTAACAAAATAATACCTGTAATCTTATAAATGTCTAAATTACTTTATTCTTAAGAATCATAGTCATTTAGTAAATATTTATTTTAATAACTACTCAATCCATCTATTGGCAATTTTTACATTCTCAAGTATCAATTGCCCAAAAACCAAAGAAATTAGGATGATATATATATATATATATATATATATATAAAGTACCAAAAAAATGGATCTTATACAAATTATTCAAATTTTTGTCATTATTTTTAGAATAAAATTAAAAATACGAATTACTTTTAATATTTTTGGTCTTATTTTAGATTAATAATGTACACACAACACTTGAAATTAAATAAAATAAACTTAATTCCTTAAAAAAATACAATTAAATGTCAAGGCATATGAAAAAAATCATCAATTCAAATAGTTAATAATACAACATGGTTAAAATCATATTTCCAATTGATAACTTATTAAATATTTGTATACTTTAAGTTTGCACTAAAACTTTTGGTTCATGTAATTTACTGAATATGTGTATTAGATCATTCATTAATCAAGTATTAATTTATTTTCTTTAACCTAACACAAGATGAATGAGTATCAAAATTAGAAAAAGCTTGCTAGAATGCTTTTTTCTCCTTAAATTATCATGAATATCATTTTCTTTTTAATTAGACAAAGGATTTTTTTTTCGTGTTTTTCAATATCAATACTATTTCAACAGCTTCTTTAAGGATTTACCATGAGTTGATTGGAATATTTGCCATGTACCCAAGCTCACATGCCGACGCCAACATTGACTTTGGCGCTCTAGAGTAGCCGATTAACTTCATATTATCCACAACTCAATCAACTTCCGAGTTGCCATATTGTTGTTCCTAGAATTGGTTCAGTTCCCAATGCGTTCTTACTTTGAACCCTACTGCTAGACAAAGGAGTCAGGAATATTGACATTTGGCTTTGGGCCTGGCACCCATGTCAAAGGCATGTCACCAGCTTGTGACTTGTATAAGGCTACATGAATGCAGCCAAGACCATTTCAGACTGAACAGTAAACATCTAGGCACAAGTACATGGTTAGGGATAAAAGCCAGATTTCCTTGCTTCTCACTCTGCCGGCGTAGTAATATCATTATGTGTACACTGCTCCGTAGATGTACCACTAAGTTAGTAGGATTTTCCTAAAGGTATGTTCCATACGCGCATTCACTTGGTCAGTACTCCCTGGGAACGATTGAGTTCCCTATAGAAGATTGAGTTATCTGGGAAAATTAAGAAACAAGTTAAAATGTTGCACTCCCCGTTTTGATTAGCATGGACAAACCATGCCTCAACTTGGTACGTACCGTACTAAGATGTAAAGTCTATCCCCTAGCAGAGCAAACGCGATATTTTTGTACTTACCAACCATTTGTTTATATGCTTGAATGACACTTTCTGTCGTAAGCTCGTATTAAGAACAACTGCTTCTCTACATTCAAGCAAATTGACTGATGAACGACTGAAGTGTCACGTACAGTACAAGCAAACCAGTAGATAGCCGTGGATATCAAGTTGTGCTTAAAACAAACCAAGGGAAGCGGAAACATCCAACCAATGTACACTATCTGAAGCCGGAACTTGATTACAGACAGATACACGTAGCTATGGTCTACTTCTGCACATGGGTTGGAATGTGCGCTTCACATTTGTGCATATACTGATTCGAATGAACTGAACGTCTTCAGACATGAGGAATGCACAAAAGCGAATTTAACCCTTGTGTTTTACTGCATCGAACAACAAAAACACGAGACTAGTCAGAACGTGGGGAATATTGACAACTTGACGAGACTACAAATGGAGATTCGATACTTGTAGAACAGAACCACCAGAAATACGGTGATGATTTGTAAAAATTGACGCAGATATAGAAACCTGCAACTAAAACTAGCAGCATATATAGATGGAGAATATGCCTACAATGACAATCTTCACCTCAAGTTGGAGCTGCACAATCTCAACGGATTTCTCGTCATGATACGAAACGTCTTGTGATGCATAAGCGCTGCGTGACTTTCAAACTGCTCAAGGCATGATTCATAGGTTAAATGTGGATATCGAAGGGTATTATAGAATATGGTGCCAAAATGAAAGATATCTTTGTGTATGCTCACATACAAAAGAGCCTTTCACATCACAAAGTAAAAGCTTGATGCAAGAATCTAGGAAGTACATTATATGGTGCGAGTATTATAGGAACCGCATCCTTCACATTTATGATATAGCCAGTGAAAAGGTGCAGTAGACTTTTGCTCACAGTCGTTGCATAGAATTTCCTGCATGAAAGGAACATCAAGCGAACCAATTTGTATTTCAGAAAATACATGCACATTTCAAAGAAAAGTGAAAAATTAAAATTAAAAAAATTAACATACAACACAGTGCATATGGTCATGTATGCATCAGGTAATTTAATTTCCAGGTTCTAAATGCAAAGCGTTTCAGAATTTATACCTGGTATCTGTTTCGATATTCATCAGGAAGCTGCTCAGCAGCCAATAAGGCATCCAGCATACCAAAATAAACCTGCATAGTAAAACACAGACAGTTAGAAGATATCTGGACAAAAAGACCAAAGGATATCTCAATTTTCAAGGACTTGGAGCGAAACTAAGAATTGCTTACATAAGTAATATTTTATGTAAACGTGAATGTCAAAGAGTTTATCCGATAGAGAACTTAATATGATGCCTCAAAATAAAATAGTAAGAAAGATAAAAATACCCTTGTATCTTAAAAGTGATAAGTCAGTCACAATCTACTTACCACCATGTCTCCAACAGACTTGCTGCAGATAGGACAAGTATAATGACTATGCGTGTAGGCCTGTACAGAAGAACGCACGTTATATTGTAAATTGTAGCCACCAAGAATTATGTACTTAGTATAGTATTCCTTCCATCCAATTAGATAACTCCGAAACCACACGCCTCGACCAATAACCAAATTAATGATAACCCTAGGAATTGTACGCTGAATAAGTTAATGAGAGATTTGAAAGGTAGTGACCAGAGACTTCATTGCGGCTATTTAATAAAGACTTGCAATTAGAAGTGGAAAGGTCAAGCCTTTAAAGGAAGACGTAAAGCACATGATCAATAGAAACATTCAAGCAACTGGAAAACTCAATCAAGTACTGATAACCTTCACCCACGCTACTGACCAGGGTGATTATTAGGAGCCAAGTAACAACGCAACTGTAAGATTTTATAGAGAATCCTTTCAGGGAAAGAAACACACACCATGAAGCAGGCAGAATGCATGAAGTGGCCACAAGGAAGAGCTTTGACAGGCGTGTTGGAGGTGAATAAGAAGTCGTTGCAGATAGGGCAATTGGATTCAAGACCTTTCTCCAAGCATTTATGTTCTTTAAGATGCATGGCCATACATGAGTTGCAGGTCATACAATGAAAGAAATCGATGCCTAAACCCTTGCCAACACGGCAAAGATTGCACGATGGACAGTGATATATATCCCTGCGTTGCAAATCAGCAAACATGTCAATACTCCCTAACCACGATGTGCTAATTGCAAAGAATGCATACTCTATGTAAGCAGGACTTCGTTGGCAAAGAATGAGTATGGTAGTTGCTAGAAACATGGGTGCTAATCGAATTATCTGCGCATTTTATTTCATAACAAGTCATGAAGAGAAGCAGGCTAACTAGAACTCAAACACGTCCTGCTACTAAAAGCATGTAGAACTAGAAGTTACTGTTTAAACTATTTAAAGATCAAGAATGCATACCTATCATCGTTGTCGAAGAACTTGCAAATATTGCAGAAATAACGAGCCATGGAGAAGCCGTTGCATGACGGGGTGCTACACACAGCAGCCACAGGCTGCACCTGTAAGCACTGCATGCACATCATCTCTTTTGTGGCATGCCTGTGAAATTTCACCACCTTAGTACACAGCAGCTTATAGAGTGCAAAATAAAAGGGTAAACGTACCCATGAAAAATGTGGCAGACATCTGCCAAAATTTGGAAGCTGAACAATAAAGCATTTCACGTCATCATTTTCTAAAAAGCATATCAATCTACTCCTCACAAGTAAACAAGAAATATATTTGGGTTTGATTTCTTCGCTAAGTCGGACTTACCTATCCATGGAGTGATCGCTGACATTGTCATGACAAAAACGGCAGGGAAAAAGATTCCCACAACATGCAGCTCTTAATTTACAATTACGTTTGTAATGCTCACAACCATATACACCATTTTCTTCATCACGATAGGAAGGTCTCCTTCCGGGAATATCGGCAGGGTTGTCTCCTTCCGTGACTGGATTTTCATGCAAGACATGCTGCTGTGATGCAATCCAACGGCTGAACAGTGCAGTCCAAAATTAACTATTGAGTTAGAATGGGAGATCAGAGCATAAATATCTCTTACGTTTATATAACATACAAGAGAGTAATTCCAGCAAAAAAAACAAAGTTCTAAAAAATAACCTGGTCATAAGATTCTGCATGAGATAAGCCTTTCGTCGCGGATCAAGGGAACTATCACTAGAAACTTTCCGAATGGCGGCTTCCAATTCTTTTTGGTTCATCCTGAATATATCACTCCATCCAGGTTTGAAAACTGCATCTTTGCTACCCTGATCAGTGATAGCTTTGTCCATGGTGGTCACCTGCCTGTCTTCGTCATCCGAGCAAATACTACTTGGAAAACCAGAACCTGAAAACAAGATTATGGCCATGGAGATGAGTAGCGTTACGTTTTAATAACAACCTGAAATTTTCACTTCAAAACTGTCATAGTGAGATAAGAAAGTCATCAAGACCTAAGCCATACAAAAGCCTCCAACAAAAATAGAGAACTATAATCAAATTTAACAAATACCTGAATGAATGGAGCTTTCATCTGTTGTTGCCCCTACAGTGTTGACACCCTCTTTAGAAAAGTAATCGACAACCATCTGCAATGATTCACTTGAGCTCGCAGAGGGAACAGATTGATTTTCAGTAGAAAATGTAGTGTCGCTACTGGATGCAGGGTTGTCTTTCCACCAGGCCCGTAGCCATTTGTCAAACATGGTGTTTCGAGTTGCCTGTCTCAATGTATCCATCATAATGTTCTGCTCGTCTTCGGTAAGAGCTGTTGTAACCCATGGCAGCATCGACTGCAAACAAAACGACATAAACACTAAGTCTGAATGCTAGGAAAGAAATCAAACATCATTTTGACACAGTAATCACCGTTTCCTTAACATATAATGGAATAGGTACTACGAATGCATAAATGTTGTCCAGAGAAAAAAGAGAGAGAGCGTTATCAAAAGTGCATGTTAGCACGCAGCATACTTGAAGAACTTCAGCACCCGTGGTTCCAATAATGCGTCCTACAATTTCATCCTGCTCCTCAATGCTAAAATGAACACCAAAAAGAGGCCAAAGCTCTTCTTCCTCCCTTGTAACATGATGATCAAGGCTAATTTTGATGGATTTACACATCCTTTGCAACTTGTTAGCCAGATTCCTTCGCTGAACCATTTCATCTTCAAAATGAACCTTCCCGTTTAGCGCTTGAGTGAGCTCGCACTCAGCATCTACGTTGTCCGAGGACATTAATGTGGCATGATTGTGCATGCGCGTGTGTAGTGTAGACAATTCCAGCAGCACCTTCAACAACAGGGGTTCAGCCATCAGTTTAAGGGCCCAAGCAGGATTCTATTGTAAAAAGATGTCAACCAGCGAGAAGTTACTTTTAAGTGTATTGCTACACAGTAAATAAAGAAAATTATATCAACACAAATAGATTTGAGCATGTGTTGAGAAATCCAACTTACTTCCGCAATATCCTTGAATAGTTGTTCCTCCTGCTTGTGATCTATTGTATACGAATGGCTTACATTGTGCAAAGCTTCTTTCGCTTCAAGTGCCGGAAAGACTATGTCATCTTCAGCGTTGCTATGTGCTCTGTACAGTCCCCACAGAAATTGAAACCTTCCCTGAAACTGCCTGAGAAAGTCTTCATCACAATCGGCTAGTTTAGCAGACTCACTATCCAAGTACTCCAGGTCCTTCCGAATAGCCTTGTGGAACTGAAAGATATGGTCGATTGGCTTTGGTCCTGAACCAGAAGTAAGACCTCTGTCGCTACCCCATCCAAAAAGTCCAGAACTCAATGAACTACTAGCTGAACTTGTTGAATAAGGCAACAAGGCTGTCCCTGAAGAACGAGCACTAATACTTCCACAACCTAAACCAGGGGCACAGCATGCGGAGGAACCTCCACAACGATCATTACTCTTGGCAACCTCTCTTAGAGAATCTCCGCCTTTATACTCGACTTCTGCCCACCGTGGACGCTTTGGTGCTCTCGTATGAAGAGTTTCCAGAGAGTCATCTGGCCCATGTACAGTACCCACATCTACTGAATTTTGATTTGAATCTGGTGGAGGAACGATCGATCCGCTTTGCAAGTACTTGGTTCCAATCCCTGCACTAAGTTTCATCCTCATTACAGGGCAGTCATCGACTTGTGTGGAAGAGAGACATCGAATGTTTCCAGTGCTAGAGAGATTTTGTGGATGTCCTTTACATGCCCAGCCTGAGAAGAGGGTGACGAGAGCCATGTCTTCAGCAGGAGCTGCAGCATGGGCAAGAACAATGTCAGCATAATAGAACAGTCTCAACGAAACCCAGGGTGATAGCATATAATCAACCGAATTTCAAATATATATATTACCTGCCAGCCGCAAGTTCTGAAGCATTTCCTTCGCTTCCTCCTCGCTCAAAACAGCAACTAGCCACGGAAGAACTCGCTCTAGCAACTTCAAAGGCATCACTCTGAGGCTTTGGTATAGTAAAGCACGCTGCTCCTCAATACTACATTGTGATTGCGTAAAACGAAGTACCTGTAAGTAGGGCAAAAATTGACAGTTTCAGAGACTTAACACTGATGAAGGTATACAGGTTAAACTGGACCCAATTCAGGTATACAGATGCTCCTAAAGTCCCTCATTGGAAGACACTAATCTATTCAAAATGTGCGCTGCACAGCCGAATCTCTACAACTCTTCCCCAATCGAGTTGAATACCAAAAAAGCTAGAATGACTCTTCTATTGGTCAAGAGTGTACAATGATAGACATTTGAGATCATCACATCAAAGGGATAATTAGACCTTTTATGTTATAAATAAGAGAAGACATGCACTTAAACATGCAGCGAAAGAAAGCAGATTTAAAAGTTGTGTGGTAAACTTGAACCTCCTCCTCCTCCAATAGATGTTGCTGAATTGATTCTACAATAAGTTCTGCTTTCTCACAAAGTTCACGATGCAATTCAGCAACTGTTGTGCTATTGTTTACAGCTGCCTGTACACCCTTGAGCAAACGAAGCACATCTTCAAACCGTCGATCTTTCTCAGCATGATCCATGAGGTATGTCACTCGCTCCTGAACTTTCTGGTGCAAAGTAGGGCACATTAATTTATCCTCCGCCGAACTGACAAATCACAAAATCATCAGTATGTGCGTGAATGTGTGTATTAGTGGTTTATAAGGTCAATTCGCGCAGCTCCACAATCCCATGAAACCAAGTTGAAACATATCTCGGCGACAAAATTGTACATTGTAATGTTTTCAACGAGGATAAAATTGTAAAAAAATCACTATCTGGAGGCATTTTCTTGAAATATGTGAGCATCTTTGATTGGATAGATGGACCAATTCATAAGAACGTTACCTTTGAAAATTGCACACATCAGCCAAAAATTGAGACCGCTCAATAAAAGCCGTCAGCTTCGCTGGAGATAAAGATCCCAGTGGTTGAATTTGAGCTGCTTCTTCTGCAATTTCTTTCAGCTCTTTGCGGATTGCATTGTGCCAGTAAAGAAGCTCCCTCAGGGGAGAAACCAATGGTCCACTTTTCAGTGATTTCGTTTGCAGATCAGTTTTCTTCATTGAACTCTCTCTATCCAATTCCCATGTCATTGCTAAGTCCCCCGCCACTCTTGAATCGATTGCAGCCCAAGCAGCCGATTCTGCGTCTCTGTTTGATTTAAGAGTATCATCAGAATCTGCTGCTCTATTACCCCCTCTGAGCCATGCAAGCACCACCTGCATCATAAAGTAGAGTGACAAAAAAGATGGCGAATTTGATCAATAGCTCACATTCGAACATAGCAACAAATTAAGAGAAGCAAGTGAATCCACCTTAGTCCCCTCACACACGATCCTTATTTTACAGTACTATCTCAATCAACAAACTACCTCAGTCCTAGGGCTTACAAATTAAAAATTAAAAAGAACTAATCTCTTGTTTCCCGCACATGTTTAGAATTTTGAACAACTGGTGTAAATATTCGAGCATAATAGGACACAGAGTAGTGATTTCAATATCTAACCTGTTGTAGCAACTCCTCTGGTGGAACGACTTCACACATAACAGCAACCATCTGCTGCCGATCCTCATCTGAGAGGGAAGAAGCCAACCATGGCAAGAACTTCTCCATGAGATTAACAGGAATACAGCAGATGAATTGCCACACCAGTCCAGCTTGTTCCTTGTAAGTGAAATGTTGCATGAGAAGAGGAAATACCTGCACATTCAGAAGAAAAATGAGTCGACACCTACAGGACAGTTCATCCCATGCTAGTTGAGAGGCTAGGACAGGACAAATAAAAATTGCAAAACTTAGAGCAAAAGTTACAAAAATCTTCTAACAGAAAACGTCAACAACTAAAGTACAAGCCGCAGCATTCGGAGTTACGCCCCCAGAATTGAGGCAATAAAAAAAGATGGCGATAATTAGACTTCAGAACCAGAAGTTAGCGAGGCTTCGAAGTTCTCCACAGAGACATGATATCACATTATCGCCACCCACACCAAAACACACAATGTACTCGCATTCATTGCAATGCTGCAGCCTCTCGACGTCACATAAAAGGGTGCTTAATTGAAGCCGGTCCTCGTGCTATCTAATACATGGTCTCTAAATTCAATATGTAGAAACCAAAAGCCTCAGATGTCTAAGGGCAATTTTTACCTGTTCCTCTTCCTTGGATAAATGCTGACAGAGAGTGGTATGCAGGGCCTGTGTGCAGGCTCCAAGCTGGGAGTGCAAAGACGAGGCGACTTTCCCATCTTCAGCCAAAGGAGTACTTAAAAGCTGTGCTATCTGATCGAATAGATCACTTTCTACTTTGTGCTCCAACGAGTAGGAATGCGCTACATTCTTGACACGAGAATCAAGGGCAGGTAATATAACCTGTTACGAACGGAATTCACCAGATTATTCACACATCTCAACATACGACATCTTAAGCTGAAGAAACATTCTTTTCAAAGCACCTTTGGAGAAAGCTTCATGATGCTGCACAAGTGCTCCACATGCAAAGCTGAAAATAATACCGTGAACATGAGCAATCTCTATATCTTCAGGGGGATTAGTGGTTATCACTTAAGCAGATTTCACCTGAGCTGCAGCCAGCGACGACGAGTGACCTAAACGAACAAATTACTCGAGTGCTCTAACAACTAGGACGACGACTAGATCAATGAAATTGACCGTACGTTTACAATGCTGCCGCAGAGAGTAGCTAGAGTGGTCCTGTACCTAAGTTTCCAATCTCCATACACTTCAGCCAGCAGCACAACACAGTATTTCATTATAATTCCTCGATTCTACAGATCAATTTGGGGAGTCCGCTCACAGGAGACTGACCTCATCTTCCGCGCTGCAGTAATGCTTGTAGATTGTGCGCAAAAATCTGTATCGGTCAATTAGGGCATGGATATCCTTCTCCGTCCCATTCTCAACCGCCAGCGCATCCCTGTGGAGCCTACCCACCTCCACGCGGATGGCTTTGTGAAAAAAGACGAACTCTATAATGGGAGATGCCAACGGCACACACGACATGCCCATGCCGAGTGCAGTTATCAATGGTGTCGAGATTGACTGGAAGGATTGAGGAAGAGCGACAGAGGTCGCCATTTTACATGTCGTCAGCCTCGGCAATGTCCATTACCGTGAGGCCTTCCACTGCACCTACTTACCTACCTCCTAAGCGTACTCTGGGCATTAATAGCGAGTAACCCCAGCTCGAATTTTCTCGCAATATGGGCATTCCAATGTTTGATAAGTAAAATAAGCACAGACCAACGTGCAGCTCTGCTTGCAAGCTCCAAATGTGTGTAAATAATCCATGTGTCCCTGATGCAAGAATTTTTCAAATTCCGGAAGCGGTTACACTTAAAACGGACGAGGAAAGAGGAGCACTCCTTCGCTCCTCAAAGCCAACCAAAATCCTCAAAACCTTGATGCCCTTCACACTTATCCCTAATTCTGCAGGAACATGCAAACCTCGACCTGTCCCAGAGGCACTGGACAGAGGGAGCAGAAGAGGTTACCATGCCAGCAGAAACAGGGGTGGAACATTGGACGCCGTGACTAGAAGCTACGATATACATATAAATATAGTTTTGAAAGCAGGCAATCACATCACCATGAACAGTCGCCCTAATTCAGCCCTCAATAACCACACAATATTCTCACGGAGGAATTAACAGCGAGCAACCGGGGACGAGGCAATACGAAGATGTATAACTGGCTAGCGGGAACTGCACAAGAAAAAAGAGAACAAAGCAAGGGGGACAAAAGATGTGGAAAAGAGGACTGCGGAAGGTAGAGAAAACAGCGGGATGCGATTGCTGTGGCAGGCAAGTATAAAACACGGCAACGAGAATGAAAGAACGATGAGAACAGAGGAGCGAGGGAAGGGGAGGGTGAGCGAGCGGGGCACCCGATGAGGCAGCCACTGGTGCAGCAACTTTCAGAGGACGGGCGAGGGGGGCGTTATTTAGACGGCGCCGGTGAGGCCAATGGGAAGCGGGAGGACGGGTGGGGTGGGCAGTGCGACGGGCGGACAGGGCGGAGCAGCGGGGCACATGGAATGTTGCGCTGGCATGTGGACGAGCGCGTTGCACCACAAGCCTCCACCCCCCAAACCCCCTTCTGCACTTTCCACCTCTAACTCCGCTTTCCATTCCCCCTGCCGCCATCCCCTCTCCCGCTTTCATCCTCCCCTCCGCGGCCTAGCATTCATCCTCATTCATGCTTTTTCTGGAGTTTTGGGTTCATCCAGGGTCCAGGTCGGTTCTGGAGGCCAGCATTCATCCACTTTGCTGCTTTTGTGGCATATGTGGTGACGTAGTACATTACACGATAGTTGCACAAATTTAAGAAAATTCATCCACAGTGAACTTGATAATTTTATACATACATTATGTGTGAAACGGGATACATCCACCGAAATTGGGTGTACAGATTGATACTATTAATTATTTTATAGAATCAAATTGAATTAAATTTTATAAAATACAATCAGTCCACATTCAATCAAGATGATTGGGTTCAGCTGGATAATTCTGCAAAACTGAAAACTTTCAAATTTTTACAGTGCATCTATCTTCTTTCTATGTTTTCTGCTGTAAATATAAATAACAAACGTTTAATAGTAGTTGAAATATCTGCATTTGATTCCTGTTTGAAAAAGTTGTCCTAATTATACAGAGTAGTTTTAAAATGAAGCCATAATTAGTTGATTATTCAGAGTACCGTATGCTCGGACTGTATAAAAATTCAACGATATCTAAAAATCAGCACGGAAGGAGACTAACACTTTTTGCTAACTATTTTAAGAATTAAGACAGATTTGCACAGTTGCTATGGTCTCTATTAGGTGAAAATAATGAACAGATCTGTCCAATCAACAGAAGTGGTGATTTCACGAAAGAAAGAGTTTGGATTTGGTCAATATTTATTCATCCGCTCATCGGAGAGGGTCGGAAACACCCGCTCCCCACCCTACCTCACCCGACCTCGCCCCACCCGTCCCTAATCTGCACAGGAGCCATACTGAGAAAGATACCGCGAAAAGCAGGGGCTAGAGCGCCATGTACCGCCACTTGCATTGGAAATCGAATCCATGCGCGGCACTCATCGTAGAGAGCAATCCGCCGCACCAACAGATCATTTCCTTGAGCTTGGTGAGCATGGCAGCTGCAATTAGAGCTCAGTGTCGCCTTTTTCTGACCGCTTTCTGTCCTAAACTGCGCCGGGGCACCTTTTCCTGCTTGTGGCTGGTAGCTGTGTGGCGCTTCGCATAATCATGTGTCTTCAAAATGTTTCGCATCTGTTGATAAATATCTGTTCGGGAGGTGGAAGGCTGGATTGGTGTCTGTCAACGGTGTTATCATTATTTCTGACTCATTGTGATTTGCGAATCTCAGGGGATTATTCGTGCTTCCAGTGTTGAATGATTCAGAATTGGAGCACGAGCTCTGAGTTGGATTCATGATTCTTCGGCAGATCAGTTTTCCTCCTGTCATTAGTTCTGGTAGGCATCGACCGATGTCCTGATGGACGAAATGATGGAACCAGAAGTACAGAGTCAGCGACCGAAGCATGGTCGAAGAACAACACCATCACCACTACAGCATTTTCTTCAGATCGTTATCAAAACCAATACAGTGACGAGAAGTCATCGAAGGCATGGACGTTGTCGACCGCATCCACAATTTGAGAGATGTTAACGGGAACACTAGCAGCCAGTAAGATATTGTTGCCAGTTTCAACCATGTCAGTTGCGAACCATGAGTCTTTCTAGCACCTGAATCTTTTCATATCCTGGATTTCTTAGAGGAAGTTGATTAATGTGACGTAATGGTGAAGAATATCATAGATACTCTGTGATGGTGTTGATCCTACGGTACTAAAGCTGATCGGAGATTCACGAGTTGTGTTGGGAGAAAATAGCTTCAACATACCCCTAGCGAAATTGCTCATTTCCAAGTTGTGGAGATATCAGGGAACCTATCATCACCTCAGAAACAGTTCTCACTCACCCCTTTTCTCTGCTCACTGCAGCTTCACCAAGCATGTTCCTGCCCGTATGGGCTAATTCTATCGCAATTAGCACCGCCTCTTACTAACCTCCCCTTTGATGCGTTTAGTATTTCTCCCAGCATTGTATCGGAAAATTGTATCTCTAACTTTGCACTGATTTAATACAGTGAACTTCCGATTGTTATGAGCACTATCCAGGAGGAGAAATTTGAAAAGTTGATTCTTAGCTCAAGTCCTCTCATCGGAAGGTTTACATTCTATGCTTAATAACAATGTTGATGATCGTGTCCCTCTATCCTCACAAATATACAGATTTGAGTTTGTCGAAGGTGTTCAATTAAAGTAACACGGTACTGACGATCTATCACTGCGAAATCTGTCAATGAAGAAATACTTCACCACTAACTACTATGGAGTTTTCATAGTTGACTACCGCAAATGTCATGTCGTAGAAAAAATGTCGTCGAGTCTACTCAGTTTTGAATGGAAAATCATTGTCGTCGAGTCTACTCAGTTTTGAATGGAAAATCATTGTCGATTGACTTCAGTATGAAAATGGATTCTTTTTGTGCACAGAGATTGACAAGAAGTAAAAAGGAATATGCCATCACTAGCCTACAAATAAGAGAAGAATAAAACCAGAGGTAAGCAATTCTATCTCTTTTGTCAACTTATTCAACCAATTATGATGTAAGGAAAGTCAAGTATGATACGTAAAAGAGATGGTGTTAGTGTCACTGATGATTCAGTCGAAAAAATGTGGATATTGATGCTAGACTTGATTGTATTCAAAATGGTAATCACGCATGACAGTGATTACAATTGTAGTGATTACCATTATTACAATGAACCTTCGTGACAGAACAACAAATTGGTGAGAATTTGTGTCCTTGTGTGGAGTTCAACCACTAAAATTTCCTGCTAATTTCATAATAATAGAAAAGCAATGTTAAGCTATTGACAGTAAAAAGACTAATGAAGTTAAAGGAATACATTTGAATGAAAATTTTGACAAACTGAAGACAGAAGTGTTAATATTAAATCTTTGTGATTACTGTTATTTTTATCATGTTAAAAGCAAAATCGAATATTACTTAAAGTTTTGCATACAAGCCACAACCCGTTTGAAGATATGATTACTGCAATGTTTACTAATTTGAGATTTTTCAACATAATATGAAGTTGGTAATTTTCAGCAATTTAAATCTAGATAATATTTATGTTTATACAATTTTAAACCTAATGAAGGAAATAAAAAAATATATATATATATATATATATATGATAAATTTATTTTTGAGTTATATCTTAATAACAAGTTTAAAAGATGACAAATGATCAAAATTAATATAATCCATAAAACATGTGTGTATATATATATATATATATATATATATGTTTAATAAATTTTTATATTTATTATAATTAAATATCTATATTTTATAATTTAAGCAAATACTAATAATAATAATTAATAATTTAATTTATGGTATAAAAATTTATTTAAATTTAGAATTTGGTTTTATAATATAAGACTTAAATAACCAAGATAGGATTACAAAAATATATATCAAAGTAAACAAAATTCTTATTTAATTATAAATTATTTTTGTCATCTAAAGATTAAAATAAATAAATTATATCAATTTATGATTTAAAATTTTACATTTAGGATATTAAAATCTTTATTAATTATAAATAATAAGATAATTTTTTAGATTAAAAATAAAAATAAATTAAAAAAAGAATTAATATAATTAATGACATTAATTTTATTAGTTAAATATAATATAATCTAATAATACTTATTAATAAAAAAAGTAATGATAATAATAATTATAATATTTAAAATAATATTTTATTTTTTATAATATTATATATTTATATATATATATATACACTAAATAAGTTTTCAAAAACTAACCTCATATAAAAACTAATGATTTTTTATTAGTAGTTTATTATACAAAATTCTTACAAATTTAACAATAAGGTTTGTAATAATTAAGTATATTTTTAGAAGAACATGCTGGATAAGATAAAATAGTATTAACATATAGTTTTTGAATTTTTGTGTGCAATTCAAACACAATTATCTTTAAAAAATCATGTGAGATGTTTGCAACTACAAATATTAAAATCTTGGTACTAGTATATAATTGAATAATTTTAGTTTAGTATATAACCTAAATTCTTAATGTATCTATATTTTTATTTTATAGAGAAATATATGTTTAAATGATAAATCAATAAATTTAATATATATACAAATATCATATAAAAAATCATATAATATGTTTTATATTAAAAAAACCAATAAGAATATTTTTATTTTTATTTTTTTAAGTATATATATTTTTATTTTAAGATTTATTTTTTGTAATGATTTTTTAATTATTCTTTTATTAATTAGCATACAATACTTAATTTAATTTTGTTTACAATTTATCCATTGATTTATTGTTGAGCTGTTTTTAAATTAAAGATTAAACAAGGACTTATAATCTTTATAATCTTAATTAACCAATTTATATTTGGATTTTTAAAAATCAATCAACTTTTAAAAACCATATATTTTTTTAGTTTTTAGAGTCATCCATGCTTTGTTTTTAGTTTAATGCTCCAATAGAAATCACCAAATAAAATATCATGTTTAATAACTAAAAAATAAACTTTAGTAGGCATATTATCATATCATTTAACCATATTATTTAAGAAGTTAATATTGTTTACAAAACATTTTCAAAATTATATACTTCATTAAATATATGTACTTTTGTATACATATTTCATATATGATTTTATTTTTACTAATAAGAATAAAATTTAAATCAACACATCTACCCACAATTTTTAATGTAATAACTAAAATATTCAATCCTACCAATATATTACTTGATTGGTACAAAGTGATTATATTAGAATCTTTAAAAATCTAAATTAAAATTCTAATTATAAATATCTATTTTAAATATATATTTAGATTCTTGTTTTAATACAAATCTTAAGATTTAATAAAACTTTGTCTCTCTAGTACTAAAGATCCAATTTTAAAGTATAATCTTTATTTAATTTTTTGTTTAATTTTTCTTACTTAAATTCTAGACTTTAAATACAAATTAAAATTTAATTCAAGTTTATTGGATTAGAATTAAACAACATTAGTTAGTCTAATTAGATTTTTGAAAAAATTGAAAATTTGATTAAAAATAAAATAACTTACATTAGTAAAAAAATACATCTTATAGATTTTAAATTTATAAATTCAACATTATAATAACTTGTTGTATACAATGTGATATATTAAGATAACAGAGACAGGTGAAATCTTTTAAATTAATGAGTTTCACAAAAGTTGGATAAAAAATTATCCTTATTATCCTTATATATATATATATATATATATATATATATATAGTACCATTAATCTATAATAATTAATATGTCATTTACTTATATTTATTTTTTTGCATGTATTAGATACAATGGCACAAATTTTTAATCATAACTACAACAAAATTTAGTACCTTATATCTATTAAAAGTATAATTTAATAATATAAGAAAAAAAATCAATGATGTCTATAATATTTTTATTAGATAATTATTTTTGTAATAAAAATTATAAATAATATTAAATAAAAATATTAATATCTAATTATAAAATTAAAATACTTATAATTAACAATGACAACAACAACAACAACAACAACAACAACATCTATCTATCTATCTATCTATCTATATTTGAAGAAGAAATTATTAAATTATTTAAATAACTAAATTTTTAAATAATTACACCATCATTAGCTTCAAATATCTTTAAATGATTTTAATTTTAACATTGCTTTATATTATTAAAGCTATTTTTTTAATTAATTTAAATTTAAATAAGTATAAATAAAATATAAATACCTAAGTTTCTACCTATAAAAAATAAAATTTTGATTTTTTTTTTCTATTTAAAATTATAATCACAAGAAAAAATATAAGACTAGTCTTAAATCTATTTAAATTATTACATTCAACTTTTTTTTTGTAATAAGTATTATGATTAATTTAATAATATATCTATTTTTTTAGAACTCATATTTTTTTATTTTAATCAAATTTATCCCAAAATATTCTTATTTGGTTTGTAAAAAAATGGATCTTCTTATTTGATTTATTTACTTTTATCTATTTTTAAAATTTATCTAAGAATATTTCTACCTATATGTATTTAAATTCTAAATGGATTAAAAAATATTATACGTTAATTATTATTTTTAATGATTTATTTTATAATAAATTTATCTTATAAATTATATATTTTTAAAGCACATTTATATTCTCTTCTCTTGGATATTAAAACATCCCAAGATGCTTAAAAGACATTAATAAATTTTTATAATTTATTCATAAAAAATTTATCTAAAATCAATAAATATATAGATTAAATAATAAAAATATTCAAATTTATTAAAATATAATATTCTTAATATACATCTTTTATAATATTAAAAATCTACATCTAAAATAATATCTATTGATATCAATATCTTCATTATTTTTAATATATTATAGATATTTCATATCAAATTTCCTATTTAGTTATTTTTTCATATTTTATTAAAAGATCTCATCATTTTTGCAACTAAAACATCATTAATATATAATATAATAAAATAATATAAGTTTTTTTTTTATAGTTGGTTTAAATAAAAAAATAATCAAACTTATTATAAATGATTTCTTTTTTTGTCATTAAAGCATCAAATTTCTTATATTATTATCTAAAATAATATATTAATTCAAAAAATAACTTTTTTAATTAGCATACAAAGTTTTTTTTTTAAGATTTTAAAATATTTTTTTCTTATTGCATATAAATATTTTCTTCAAATTTTTTACGTATAAAATTAAAAAATAATAAAATAAGATTATTCCAATTTTACAATATTTTATATAATTTTTGCTAATAAGATATAAGTAAAAATAATTCTTACAACACATAAGAAGGTTTTTTTTAAAAATTTAATATATTTTTTAGAATATATCTATTTGCCCAAAATTTGATCTTGTATCGTGTTCTACTACTTTTGTGGAGCTTTTCATTTTTCTTACACACCTATTTACAACTAATTATAATTTTTTTCTTTAAATAATATATCAAATCTCATATATGGTTTTTATAAAGAGATTTTATTTTTTTAATAGTAAATTTTTTATAATATAGGTGGCTTCTCAAAATATAAATAATTTATTAATTAAAATAATAAAAAATACTACTATGTTTAATTATCCAAACCTACTAAGAGTTTTTTTCTTATTAAATAACGTCCCTAATGATTAATTTAATTTATCTTTATTATCATTTTTTAAAATTATATTAGAATTTGAGTTTTTTCTAAAATAATAAAAAATATTAAATTATCATCTTCTATTTAAAAATATCAAGTGTGATTTAATTATTATTCTTCTTATAAAAAATAATATTTTTTAACATTTTAGTTATATTAAAGTATATAATTCTACTCACAATGATTCAACTTGCAATTAGATTATATATCTTATATTATATTTTTGAATTTCTAAAAATATATATTTTATAGTTTTAAGATCTAATTTGAATCTTTTTTATCTATAAATATAAAGACAAGTTAAAAATTTTAAAACTTAAAGTCTAAAATAATTTATATGTCTACCATTCTTATTAGCAATTGATTTTTATGAATTCTAGTTCAAAAACTCTTTGTTATTCTAATAGTATTCAAAGTACTTTGTGTTTTTTTTAATATTTGATTTGACCATTGTTATATTGTAAATAATTTTATTATATAAAGAATAAAAAAAAATCATCTAATTTAAAATATTTTGTAGTATTATTATCTAAAAATATTCAAAAATACTATTTAAATTTTAAATATGATATAATTTAGTTGTAAAAAGAATATTAAATATTAAAATATTAATTTAAAATTAAATATTTTGAATTATATTTAATACTTTGATATAAATTTTTAATAATCCACCAATTAAATATTATATATATTTTTATAATTAATTTTAATCTTAAAAGTTGATTTAAAGATTATGTGGTATATTCATATAAATAACAAATTTGCCTGACATCATTTCCAAAGGTTGTTGGCTATGTACTCTAAGCAATTATTGTCAGGGATGCAAGATAGCGGGTTAGCAAAGAGATAAGGAAAATATTACAGAACTAGAATGATTTCAAGAATAAAAAACTGCATTAGTAAGAACAAAGAACTAGATGATTGACGAGAACAAGAAATTAGATTAATATCACAAAACAAGACAATACTTTGGATTGCTCTAAGACTTGAGTTGGCAAGACTGAGGTGCACTTTGGTCTTGCCTCTTATTTATACTACAAGGCCTATGTCCTATTAAACCTTCTAAGAGTATCTTAGAAGATTTTAGAAGACTAAAGAAGATTCTAGAAGACTAAGGCAAATTTAAGAAGACTAAAGAAGATTCTAAAAGATTTTAGAAGGCTTTGGGAGGTTCTAGAAGATTGAAAAAGATTCTAAAAGATTTTAAAAGATTATAGAAGATTCTAGAAGACTAAAGAAAGTTCTAAAAGATTTTGGAAGCTTTTAAAAAACTATGGAAGATTTTAAAAGATTATAAAAGGTTCTAGAATGTGATGACTTAAAGTATGTCCATGACAACTACCACCTTATGTTATCATAGTTGTTTCAGTAAACTACCAGAAGATATTATTTTTATTAGTAATGAGGACTTGCGGAGGTTGGGCCATATACACCTACTAATTGTGGGGTAGCCTTGTTAAGGTCATTCGTGTATTGGCACTAGTTATAAGTTGAATGATCATCTTTTTGATCTCTTTACAAATTTAATGAGATTTATCCAATGGTGGTTTATCTATCAATTGACATTGCCAAGGTACACTTTTGAGAATGTACTCTCTTTGAAAGACATTCTAATGAAGATTTGCAATGATGGTCAATACATATATCAATTCTTTGATCTTCCAATATATATATAGATATAACAGCTTTAGGCTCTTATGCTCATTTGTCTTGTTAAATTTAGACCAACTTGATTGTTTCATTGATACTTATTCTTGTACTATCTAAAGTCAAAAGATCCACTAATTACAAGGTAGATGACAATTTAAATAACCATCAAACTTCCTTAGTTGTTACCAAAGATGATAAGTCACTATTGATATTGAAGAATATGTTGGAGGTACCACTAGCTGCTTTGCATACATTGATGACTTATCCTATATCTTTTACAATTTGGATACTTGGGCCAAACATGGTTTAAAATGTTACTTCTCAAATCTATGAAGAGCCTATTGTTGATAAGCAAGAATGAGCTATGGACTTTTTCACAAATACTACAACAACTCATGATTCATCAAGGATCAACGTTACTTTTTGTTGGGCCAAGTAATTAATTTTAATACCTTAGTTTAAATTTGTGCCATCTGCCTTGCTATGCAGCAACATCAATATGACTATCTGCTTATTTTGGAGGCAAACAATAATAGCCAAAGGACAATAGAGCTACAACTCATTGACATAGAAGAATTAATATTATTTTTTTGTTTAAAGTAGTATATATTATAAGAGCTTCATGTTCAATATGTTTTATTGATTTGACTTAAGACTTTGAAAAAATAGAGGTCCAAAAGATATTTTTGCAAGTCTTTTTCCAAGATATTCTATGTTCTATAGATATAGCCAGTTTGATTGAAGGTAATAATGATGAATCCTCTTTATTAGTTGCAAGTAAGGATGCTGGAAATATGAAATTTTTTTCTATTATAAATTAGTAATTTAAAGTTGTGCTAGCATGTAGTGATATTTTAGCGGTAGAAAAAGAGACTACAAAGTTTGATGGTTAGTTATTGGAATTAGAGTCATATCTTATTAGTATAGAATTATAAAAGATATGGATTTTTATTTACTAGTATTATAATTTATTTATTTTTAGCCTTAATGATTTAGAATGATACAAAGGCAAATCAATCCAAATTCAATTGAAAGATGAGTATCCAATATTTTGGCAATTTTACAAGCTCACTGTATTAGAAAAAATTGGTATCCAAATTCAATGTCAAGAATTATTAGCTACTAGTGCCAAAGACACAAATTGAAAAAAAATACATAAATTAATGAAATTCATGTCAAAAAAAATGAAAAAATAAAAAATTTTCATTCTTGTCAAAGTGATGTTCAAATTCAACTTGAATTAGATTAGAAACAAAAAAAAAAAATTGACAAGAATGAAGAAGGCTTTATTCTTGTCTTTATATATACTATCTACCTAAGAGCTACGTGGCAGTGTACTATAGAATGTGCAATATATGTCCAATATGTAAGACAAGTGTCAAACTTGCAAGACAAGTTTCTCATATGTACGCTACGTACTTAGCTTGTGGAATAAGCTACCAACATATGTGGCACGTGGCTAACTTGTTAGCCAAGTTTCTAACCTATTAATCAACTATAGACATGTATAAAGATGAAATCATATCTATGAAGCTTCTAAAAAGCTTTTCTATAAGATATTATTAAATTAATTTATTTTTACTTACTTCTATCTGTCTATATTAATTAAATAATTATTGAAATAAATCTTATGTCTATGATATTATCCCCCTTTTTAAGACGAGTTCAACAAGGAGTAATGTTTACATGTTGAAGAAGCCCAAAATGCATTGAATTGTATCTGTCACATATTCTGATTTTTGTTTCTTTTGAAGGTAGTTGATAAGTTTTTTCAGCTATCAATAATGTTTCATATTAGGGCGGGAGGACCATCCTAATATTTGATCATTGTTGAGGCGTTCATAACTTCTTTCAAAAAAAATATGTATCTTTCTATGTATGTTTATATGCTTCTATGTATGTTTATTAATATCATATTTGTACCAATGTACAAGATATTCCAACCAATTTTGACATTGCCTTGAATCTAAGACCTCTTCCATCTCAAATTCTTCATTGGTGTCTATTTCTATAAAAGACAGTAGCATTTATTTTTTTCCTTGTATATCTATTATCTTATATGATTTGAGCAATGACATATAGAATACATAATAGATCTTCATAGATTTCAATAAGTATAATCAATAAACAATTGAATTGATTTGTTTACAAATTAGAAATGATCTAAGCCTACATTAATCCAGCTTGTCACAAAGATGAATAGTCTTGATATTATGACAAAATAACCATATTTTATTGTTCATGTAGAATTGAGGTTATTTTTTGTGGTAGACATATGTATTATTCTTTTGTTATTCTTAAGCTTCCTTTAATTATGCCTTCATTGTTGCATGCAGCTTTAACAACCAAATTGTCAAATCTTTTACCGCATGATTATTAATTTTTAAAAAGTCAAGTCATAGATGATAACAATAATTTACAAAAAATAGAATTTTTTGTATAAAAAAATATATCAAATTATTATAAACAAACTCTACTAAAAGAATTGTCAAATCATCTTGATAATAATTGATCGTACACCTTAAATATTGTTCCAAAATTTGATTTATCTATTCTATTTGTCCATCAGTTTGAGGGTGAAAAGTGAAAATAATTTTATATCAACCTTCAATATTTTAAAAAGAATTCTCCAAAATCTTGATACAAATTACATCCTTCTATTTGATATAATATCCTTTGATAATCAATAATAGCGATAAATATTGTCAAAGAAGAGTTTAGTTATTTTTTCACGTGTGATAGATTTTATACACAATATAAAATGTACCATATTGGTGAAATGTTCTACAATCACAAATATAAAATCATATAAACTTCAATTTAGAAGATCCATAATAAAATCTATAGAAAAAAAAGACCAAGATTGTTTTGGTATAGATAATGATTAGAAAAGTTTGTAAGGTCAATGACAAGGAATTTTAGATTTTAAACAAACATCACGTTTTTGGGATAGAGAGAGTTTACCTCAAGAAAGTGTTGGGCTTCTAGCTGTCACTAATTCCTCAATTAAGCTTCAAAATGAGAAAAGTTCTAAATTTATATATATATATATATTTCCTTTTGGAGCAATTACACCAAATACAAAAGCCTCAAATAACCAACAACATCCAAAATATGGTAAAATCCTCTAAAATCTCATATATCCTTATGTGGAAATTTTTCCGAATTTCAACACCTCATATCTCCTGATCTGAATGTTCAAACATAGTAACATTTTACATGAGATATTGATATATTCTTATCAACCTCCACAACAAATTTCAACTACAAATTCATTGCAAATCTTGAAATATCTTGAAAACCCTAAGAGTCGCTTGAAACCCTTCTCTTTATACACCCACATACAAATTTCTTTATATCTCACAAAACATAAGCTTAAATGCCACGAAATTTGTATGTATAGCTTTTTAACACAAAACGTCACATTCTCCAAAAATTTGTCTGAAAACTCAAGTTATAGCTCCAACCATTACTATGAATAAAACCGCTCACTTATTGCCTTTGATTTAGAAGCACCACCTTCAACATCCAATAGTTCTTTTATATAAACTTCAAATGCAATGATTCCTTCGCAAAAGATATAGGTCTTGAAATCACTATTTTAGCTGTACCTTTCAATCTCCAAAAGCTATCGTAAAACTCCTCCTATACTCAAAAGAGTAATAGTATGTCTCAAATTGATACCTTAACTTCAAACGGCTATAACTTCTTTACTCTAACTCCAAATCCTCTAATTTTTGTATACAAATTGTATCCAAAATCCTAAAATTTACAACCTTAGCTTTGAATCACTAAATGCCCTCCTCAAAGTCATCGAAACCCTTCTTAAGGTCGTAAGCAGCCTCCTCAAAGCCCATTGGGCATGGTATTTGACCAATAGGGATGAAGTTTTCCATTCCTTGCCTTCATCTGACCATGTCTTACTTTCATCCTTTCTAATTAGTCTCCTATTAATTTAAATTTTCATCCTTAGGCTCCCACCTTCTCTCAAGGCTTCATACTAATCATTTAGATCGTATAATTTTTAAATACCATAATCAAAACAAGTAAAAATAAAATAAAATAAAGTTTCTTCTATCAACCATTTTTAATTTAATTTACTAACCATTCTAACACACATCTAGACTCATAAATATATAATATGTTTTAACTAATTTTTATATATTATAAATAATTATAATATAATAACTTTGTCATATTGTAATTAAAATATAATGTGAAAGACATAAAAGAATGTGTTAAAATAAAAAAATTAAGATTAGAAGAAGAAAGGATGAAAAAAAGAAGGGATTGTGGTTCTTTTTTTTTTTTATCTCTAATCTAATCTAAATTGTTTCTTTCTACTTATTAGATTTTCTTCTATTTATCTTAGATCTACTTTACCTTTACTTTCTTCTCTCTTAGATCTGAACTTATATGTTGTGGGCTGAAATTAGAAGAAAAGTTGGTAGAAAATTAGTAGTAAGAAGGTAGAATGGAAATTCACCTTGGAAAGTGGAATTTCTTCAAGTTAGTCTAAGAAAAAAGATTGAAGAGGTAGGAAGACATGGATTGAGAGGTCTTTTTGACCAAGAAGATAAGAAAGACCAAGTAGAGATGACAAGGAAGGAGTGAAGATATAAAAAGAAAAAAAATCATAATAAGAGGAGAGGAACATAGGAGAAAAAGAAAAGGTATTTTTTTATATAGAGAGAGTTAGGAGATGAATTTGAAAGTGAGATTTGATAAATAGAATCTATGTAAGTTAAAAAAGAGATGAGTGTAAGTTTGATATTCATTTGTTTTATAAATAAAATGTTATGCTCTTTCAAAGTGACAAGGGTCTATTTCCAAATCAATGAAGTTCGAGGGAGCATATCTTTGTGATTAGAGTAGTATTTTGAGCAAAATTTATTTGAATTTGTAGATATATAAGTCTATTAAGTTGTGTAAAAAACTGATTGCCATTAGAATTATATTTGAGGAGTTATGAGGAAAATTGTGGCCAGATCTAGAGTTGTTAGAAGGCAAAATTAAAGAAGAATGATAGAACCTATAACTCAAGTTTGGAGGGACCTTTTGGAGCAATAATTGGAAGGTGTTTAAAACATGAGACAAGCTATAAGCTTATCAAATTTCAGCTCTTAGATCTTTTTTAATGAAGAGCAATGAAGAAGTGAAGCAAAGGGGGTCTAGAATTGAAGGCTGCAAGGAGGGGTAATTTTGACAATGTGATTCTCCCTAATTACAATAGCTATGATCAAAATAATTTTGGGATTTGCTTCTTTACTTCCTTAAGTATCTTATGTCCAAATTTCGCTTCAATCAATGTGATATCTTAGGATTTATGATTGAAATGGAGGGCAGGTCTCTAAAGGCAGAATAAGTTAGGATTCATAAAGTATGTTTTTTTTAATATAAATTGTTTAATTTTATGAACTTTTATGGATGTCATCTTACACTTGATTAACTAGAGGCACAAAAGACCTAGTGTTTCTTAGGGCTAAGACTCTCACTATGACAACATGATTGCACAAATTTTTTAATAGCCTTCTACATTTGAAGCCACCAAAAATCTCTTGATATTAACTCCAAAGTCTTGTTATATCCAAAATGCCCTATTATAGAAAAATTGTAATATGCTTCAAGAACACGTAGTCATGCTTCACGTTTTGAAATATATAAATATTATTTAAAATAAAATAGATTATTTTTAAACTCAAATTTGAGAGTATCATAAGATTTAGTTGAATTATTCTTAATATCATGAACAAGAAGATTTGAAGACATACTTGACTGGACTTGCTTGAAAAAAGTTAAATCAATAATAAATGTTGATTTCATTACTCAAAGATGAAATTATTCCAACTATAAGAAGATTATTTTTTGTTAATCAAAAGCTAAATTTCTTTCTTTTGATATAAATTAAGAATGTCTAAAAAGGACACTAGACAAACCTTATTATTTTTTAGCTGATAAGTGATAATGAAGTCAAATCTTCATAAAAACATGCTTTAATGAGTCTAACAACGATTTAACATGCGTATTGAAATGAAATATTGAAAGTTCTTACGATTTGTATATATAATTACTTGATTAGAAGTACTTTCTAAATAATGTTGCTATTCTTGAAAAGAATCCACAATTACAAGAAATTTTTTATTATGGATTTTATAATTAATCTTTGTTGCTGAAAATTTCTTGAAATGAAAAGCTATTATGTGGAGTTTGTCATTTACTTCTATTTATGGCAATATTATATCCAAAATAAAGTCTGATATATTTATTTCTATAAAAAATGTCTTAGAGAAGTCGATGTAATATAAGATGGATACAAAAATAAAAGTTGTCTTCAAAGCTTCAAACGATGTTTTTGCTTCTTTACTCCACTTGAGTTTGTCCTTATAAGTTAAGTATGTAAGTGGAACTACAATTTGAAAATAGTTCTTGATGATGGTTCAATAGTAATTAGAAAATTCTAAAAAAATTACACATTCTTTATTCTTCATAAAATCTTCCAATCTATGATTTTTTGGACTTTCTTAGGATCTATCTTAAGACCATCACTCAAAATAATGTATCCTAAGAAGTTTACTTGAGTAGTATAAAATACATATTTTTCCATTTTAGCATATAATCTTATATCTCTAAATTTTTGTAGCACACAGTGAATATATAATTTATACTTTTATGTATTTTATAGAATAGATTAAAATATTATTTATGTAATAAAAAACAAAATTATCTAAGAACTCATAAAAAATATCATTCATAAAATGTTGAAAAGCAGGTGATATATTTGTAAGTCTAAAAGACATAATATTATATTCAAAGTGTCCATATCTTATTCAAAATGCAATCTTCTATTCATCTTCTTCTTTAATACAGACTAAGTTGTATACTCCTCATAGATCTATTTTTATAATTTTTTTAATTTGATTTAGTTGATCAAGAAGTCTAGATATCAAAGATAGAAGATATCAATTCCTGAAGGTAATCTTATTGAGCCCTCAATAATCTTTATACATATGTAGTGATCCATCTTTTTTCTTCACAAATAAGATGGGAGCTCTTATTGGAGATTTTGATTGGCGTATGAAATTCGTGGCTAAGTTCTTATCAATACATTTTTAGAAATCAACCAACTCATTTTATGATAAACTATAGAGTGGTTGAAATAGAGATTGAATTTCTTCTTTAAGATCAATTGAGTAATCATGTAGACAATGCTCCAAAAGAATATCTATATTTTTTTTTTTGAAAAATATCTTGATAATCTTGGTAGTAGCTTAAAATGCCACTTGAAGTCTTTCCACCATCAAAAATGGATGTAGTATAAATAATAAAAGATGATTCTTCTTTTATTATATTTATAAAAGCTTTTATATCTATAAATATGGATTTTATTATATTAGATTTATAGCTTTTTATTTAATTAAAAAGACTCTTATTAATGCTTTGAAAAAAATCAAATCTATGAAAAATCCAATCTATTTAAGGATTTTTTTTTTTTTAGTCATGATAAACCTAAAATGACTAGATTAGTGGTAGATTTAATTATATTAAAGATTATATAACTATTATGACCATCTATTGTTATATTTATAGGAAGGATTTCATAAATAATATTTTCAAAAGACAACAGATGACCATCTATGATTTCTACATGTACAAGTTTAGTTTTCTATATTAAAAATATTCTATGGCTTTTAACAAATTTTTCATCTAAAAAATACACTAAGGTTTTTGAATCTAGTAAGGTAGAGGCTTTGTGATTTTTAGGTCTCAAACACACATTCATTATAAAACAAGAAGAGAATTTTGAAGAGAGAATAAGATCTTTACTAGGAGTTGTATAAGATTCCAACTATATTGTCTCTATTATAGCTAGATAAATTTGCTTTCCAAGATATTGTCTCTTTGATAGTCGTATTCTTCATTTTGTAGTCGTATCATTTCTTTAGACAATATTGAGCAATGTATTTAGATTTTCTACAATATAAGTATAATCCTTTTTGACAACGACAAGTCTTTTTTTTATTTAATAAGAGGTTTGAAATATATCACATCAATTTACATGTCTTTTACTTTTGAATGTATGTGTTAAAAAGATGTCAGTGTTGCCATTATATTATAATAATATTGAGCCTCTTTTTTTCAATTTTTAGATAAAAACTCAAAAAGCCGATTGTTATATTTTATAGCAAAATCAATTTCTTAATTCAATGTCTCAATATTAAATAACCTAAGAATTGGCTAATAAATATAGCATTATTTCACTTAATATCAATTGTTAGTTGTTAAAATTGTAAAGCATATAATATTATTGATCGATTGTCTTGTCGTAAGATACAAATCTTATTGGTTATAATAATTATATCATATTTTTTATATATAGATTAAAATTTTATTAAAAATATCTTTAAATTTCTAATATTAGATCATATTATTTAAAGAAAGATAAAAATCATAATAAAGTAGGACCTAAAAATAATATTTCAATAAACTTGACTTATGATCCTTAAGTTGGATAACTTTGAGATTAAAATTCAATCACTAGTTGTATTTAATTCATAATTCCTTGAAATTTAGAACTTATGCCATTAAACTTCTCAAGCAAACTAATTTTTGGCTCTTTAATACTTAAATAGTGTTCTATTGTAGATAAAGTAATATGGCTTAGTATAAATATTGAAGCAACCTCAATCATCTTTATATCTTCACTTTCTACTAATCTCGTTATTCCTTGTAGTGGTACATTGACTTGATGCATTATAAAAGTATTAATTTTCTCATTTACTTTTGCATTTGTATCATTGTATTGTTCATTTCAACAAGCTCTACAATAACAATATAATAGAGAAAAAAGTGTCTACTCTCACTCTAAAATAAAGTATTCAAGAGTAAAAAAAAAAAATTTAGAAATAATTTCAATTTAAAAGTGGATAATTTACAACTTCTAATATATTTATGTCTTATTAAAAAAAATAATAATAATAATCCACTCTTAATCAAGAAAAGATAAAGTTCTGATATTATATGTGCATTCTTGTCAATCTATTAAGCACATGAGTTGAAAGAAAATGCATAAATTAATAAAATCTATATGAAAGAAAAATGAAAAAATAAAAATAAGAAAGTATAAATATTCAAAAAGAAATTAGAATGGCTATTATCAAAGATTAAAAAATACGTAGATTCCTAAACTAGATTAGAAGTAGGAAAGGAATTAAAAAGAATGAATAAGGCTTCACTCTTGTCTCTATATATATTATCTATCTAAGAGTTATATGGCAGTGTTCTATAGGATCTTCAATACATGTCTAATACATAAGACATGTATCAAACTTGCAAAACAAGTTTCCTATATGTGTGCTCCTACTTAACTTGTTCCACAAGCTACCAACATGTGTAACACATGGCTACCTTGTTAGCCAATTTTCTAACCTATCAATCAACTATAGCTATGTATAAAAATGAAACCATGTCTATGAAGCTTCTAGGAAGCTTTTTTATAAGATATTATCAAATTAATCTACTTTTATCTACTTCTACCTATCTATATTAATTAGATAATTATTAGAATAAATCTTATATTCGTGACAGCTAGCTTAATTGAGCTTTTCAATAGCAAGTATACTTGTATTACAATTGTGTCTTCTAAAAAGATTATATTTAAAAACTAGACAAAAAAATAAATATGTAGAGATTACTATCTAATTAACTATAACACCAAGTTAGATTGGTATCCAATGTTGATATTAAAGTAATTATTTAATACAATACAATTTTTCTTAAATATTCAATATTTTGGATTTACAATTTGGTTATCATTAGTTGTCATTATTGATGGATGATTGGATAATGACAATATTTTGAGGAGTTAATTATGATAACAAGAATTAGATCTATCATTGGAAGTATCTTCTATTTAATTTTAAGAATGCATCAACTTGTTTGATTTGTTTGGTTGCCACTATATTGACTTGAATGTATATAGCTATTGTAGTAACAGTATTATAGCGATCATCTCAATTCTATATGTATTTTGGTCCCAATTAATTGGAAGAACTTTTAATCTATTAAAAAGAATACTTGAAGATATATTAATTATATAATTCTAATTAATATTTGATTGTATATTTGATGTTGGTTTATGGAATTCAATTTATTTTGTATGATAGCCTTTATTTACATAATAATTATTGTGGTATATGACATTAGGTGCCAAACCATGTCACATTATTTTTATAATAGATTAATTTATATTTTACTAATTTACTTTATTTTTTTGGATTTTACATCTATTTTATTATTTTATATCTAAGATTTAAGGATACTAATCATATATCCAAGATTTAAGGATATAATAGAAAAAACCTTTTTGATTTGACATTCTTGTGAAGTCAAGTTTTGTGAATGTTTTAGTTAATTTTTTGTTGTTATTAGTTTCACTCAGAGATGGTGGTTTAGTGATTTAGTAAAACTTAATACTTTCTACATACATTTGCATTCTTTGATTCTCTTATGGTAAAATAAGGAACTCTTGACTTATATTGCGATTGCTTATTTCTCACTTTAAAGTGTATTTGTTATACATTTCTGATAAGTATGTCATGTCATGGACATAAGGTTTATTCTAGTAATTATCTAAGTAACATAGACCAATAGAAGTAGATAAAATAAGTTGATTTGATAATATCTAATAGAGAAGCTTCCTAAAAGCTTCATAGATGCAGAATCATCTTTATACATGTCTATAGGTGATTGATAGGTTAGAAACTTGGTCAACAAGCTAGCCACATGATGCACATATTGATAGCTTACGGAACAAGCCAAGTACATGGCGCACATGTGGAAAACTTGTCGTGCAAGTTTGATATGTGTCTTGCAAATTAAACACGTATATGAGATCCTATAGAATATCGCCACGTAGCTCTTAGTTAGATAATATTTATAGATGCAAGAGTGAAGCCTTCTTCACTCTTCTCAACTCCTTTCCTGATCCTAGTCTAGTTTCAAGAGTCTTCATGTTTCAAATCTTTGGCAATAGCCATTCCAATTTTTTTTTTGAATATATATATTTTCTTATTCCTATTTTTTGACTTTTCTTTGATACAATTTTCATTAGATTATACATCTTTTTCTAGTTCATGTCCTTGACAAATTGACAAGAGTGTACATGCAGTATTAGAGCTTTGTCTTTTCTTGATTAAGAGTAGATTACTCCTTTCTCTTGATAAGACATAAGCATTTTAGAAGTTGTTGAGTACCCACTTCTAAACTGATATTATTTCTAGAATTTTTTCTTTTGGGTGTATTATTCTACATTTCTTGAAGTGAGTGTAGACATCCTCCTTTATATTATATTATCATGGCAGAGCTTGCCAAAATAAAGAGTCCAATGGCACAAATGTAAGAACAAATAAGAGAGCTAATACTTGCAATGCATCAACTCAATTTATCAACACAAGGAGCAACAAGATTAGCATGAAGTGAAGATATAGAGATGGTTGGAGCTGCGCCAATATCTACACCAAACCATACTACCTCACCTATGATGGAGCACCATTCAAACATTACAGAACCAAAAATTAGTTTGCTTGAGAAGTTTGATGGCACAAGATCTAAGTTTTGAGGATTCATCAATCAGGTAGAATTGGTGCTTGAACTTCAACCTCAAAGTTATCTTACGCAAAGATCTCAAGTTAGATTTATTAGAACATTACTTTCAGGATCTATTTTATGATGGTTTTCATCTTTTTTTGAATGACGTGATCCAATATGAGATAATATGGAGGCATTTTTAGCAGAATTTTGATCTATGTATAGAAAATATGATGCAATCCGTGTTGCCACCAACAAGATTTGCATCCTACAATAAGACAATTGATTAGTATCATTATACGCTTCACAATTTTGACAACTAATGACTCATATCAAGTGGGATGATGCTGCACTCATCAGCCAATTTCTCTAAAGATTACAATATGAGGTAAAAAAATTAATGTTCAATTTACTCGATCCTCAAACATTGAGTCAAGCAAATGATTTTGCTATGAAGTGTGACAATCAATTTTTTGAGTTTTGATCTAAGAGTCGTACAAGAGAGCCTCAATATTATTATTCAATAGCAACATTAACGTCCTTACAAAACGTACATTTGGAAGTAGAAGACATGCAAATTGATACGGTATGATTTAAATTCCTTACTGAATAAGAAAAGATTTGACGTTGTCAAAGAGGATTATGTTTATATTGTAGAGAACCTAAGCACACTGCTCAACATTATCCGAACAAATGACATAACCACAAAATGAAGAATACAACTGTCAAAAAAGACAACATGTTGAAAAATGAATTCGTCCAGCTATAGTAGGAACCGTGCAGCTGGAACCCTGTACAATTCCTAGTGAAGGTCCTATTCTCTCCTCAGAACCCTCTCCTTGTTTTATAATAGATGTATATTTAGGACCAAAAAACTATAGAGCCTTTGTCTTATTAGATTCAGGAGCCTCAGCATGCTTTCTAGATGAATAATTTGTTAAGAATTGAAGAATTGTAAAATATTTTTTAATACAGAAACCTAAATCCGTACATGTAGAAATCATAGATGGTCATCCATTATCTTCTGGAGACATCACTCATGAAACCCGTCCTATAAAAGTAACAATAGATGGTCATAATAGCTACGTAGCCTTTAATATAATTAAATCTCCATCTAAATCAGTTATTTTAGGTTTATCATGGCTAGAAAAATATAATCCTTAAATAGATTGGAATTCTCGTAGACTTGATTTTTTTCAGATTATCATTAAACATCCTATCGACTAAGTAAAAAGCTATAAGCCTAATATAATAAAATCCGTACTTATAAGTGTAAAAGCTTTTATACACACAACAAAAGAAGGATCAACTTTTGTTATTTATGCCACACCTGTTTCTGATGGTGGCAAGACTTTAAGTGGCATTCCAAGCCAATATCTGGATTATTAGGACGTTTTTGAAAAAAAGAATGCAAATATTCTTCTGGAACATCATCCACATGATTGTTCAATGGACCTCAAAGAAGGAACTCAGCCATTATTACGACCAATCTATAGTTTATCACAAAATGAGCTAGCTGTACTCAAGGCATATATTGACAAGAATTTGGCCAAGAATTTTATACGCCATTCTAAATCTCCAGCAGCAACTCTAATTCTATTTGTGAAGAAAAAAGATGGATCATTGCAAATGTATGTTGACTATCAAGGATTCAACAAGATCACAATCAAGAACAGATATCCATTATCTTTGATATTAGGACTCTTTGACCAGTTAAATCAAGCTAAGATCTATACAAAAATAGATCTAAGAGGAGCATATAATTTAGTACGCATCAAAAAAGGAGATGAATGGAAAACTGCGTTTTGAATCAGGTATGGACATTTTGAATATAATGTCATGCCTTTTGGACTTACAAATGCACCAGCTGCTTTTCAACATCTCATGAATGATGTTTTTTGTGAGTTCCTAGACAATTTTGTCATATACTACCTAAATAATATTTTGATCTATTCTAAGAACGTAGAAGAACATGAAATATATATTCGTCAAGTATTACAAAAATTTAGAGATGCAAGATTATACGCCAAGATGGAAAAGTGTGTATTTCATACTATTCAAGTTGATTTCTTAAGATACATCATTTCAAATGATGGTCTTATGATAAATCCTAAGAAAGTCCAGACAATCATGAATTGGAAGATTCCAAAGACGGTAAGAGATGTCCAATGCTTTCTGGGATTTGTCAATTATTATCCAATCTTCATAAAAGACTTCTCTCAAGTTACAATTCCACTTACATGTTTGACCTGTAAAGACAAACTCCAATGGAATCAAGAAGCAAAACCAGCTTTTAAAGCTCTGAAGATATTGTTTGTTTCTGCACCAATCTTCTATCATGTTGACTTTTTCAAGGCATTTTTTATGGAAACAGGTGCATCAGACTTTGCCTTGGATGTGATTTTGTCACAAATGGGAATAGATAACAAACTTCATCCAATAGCTTTTCATTCAAAAAAATTCTCAGCAATTGAGATCAATTATTAGATCTATGACAAAGAACTTCTTGTAATCGTGGATTTCTTTCAAGAATAGCGTCATTATCTAGAAGGCACTTCTAGTCTAATCACTGTATATACGGATCACAAGAATCTCAAATATTTTATATCAGCATGCGTGTTGAATCGTCGTCAAGCTCATTAGAATATGTCTTTGTCAAGATTCGAGTTCATTATCACTTATCGTCCACCAAAATAATAAATTTTGTCCAATGCCCTTTCTAGACGTTCTTATTTTGCACCAAAAGAAAGAGATACAGCTTTTAAACAACAAAGAACAGTCCTCTTGAAATCAGAGCAATTTCATCTTCGAGCAATGAAATCAACATTGACTATTGATTAAATTTTTTCAAGCAAATTCAGTCAAATATGTCCTTAGATCCTCTTGTTTATGATATCAAGAATAATTCTTGTAAGACTCATGATTCTTCTAAATTCAAGCTCAAAAATAACCTACTATATTTCAAAGGATGCCTATATGTTCCAGAAAGAGAAGCATATTTACGTGTTCTTCAAGCATGTCATGATTTTCCAGCGGCAGGACATTTTGAATACAACAAGACTTTGGAACTTATATCAAGAGATTTTTAGTAGCCTTAAATGTAAAAGGCAGTCAAAGACTTTGTACAATCATGTGATATCTACTCAAGATCCAATACTCCTCGTCATTGATCTTTTGGACTTCTTCAGCCATTACCTATTCTAGAACAACCACGGTCTTCTGTTTCTATGGATTTCATCATAGATCTTTCAAGCTCAAGATCTTATGACTCTATATTTGAGATAGTAGATTGGTTCACCAAGATGGCACATATTCTGCTATGTATAAAATCTATCATAAGTGAAGAAACAACTAAGCTTTTCATTGATAATATCTATCGCTATCATGGATTATCTAAGGATATTATATCAGATAGGAGAATTCAATTTGTGTCAAGATTTTGGAGAACGTTTTTCAAGATCTTAAAAGTGGACATAAAGTTATCTTCAACTTTTCATCCTCAAATTGATGGACAAAGAAAGTGCGTGAACCAAGTCTTGGAGCAGTACTTAAGGTATACCATCAACTACCAACAAGATGATTGGATAGCTCTTCTGCCATTAGCAAAGTTTGCTTATAATAATACAATACATTTTTCTATGCAACAAACATTTTTCTTTGCCAATTATGGTTACCATCTATGACTTGATACTTTTGACTTTTCAAAAGTTGATAATCCAATAGCAGAAGATTTGGCAAATCGTTTGTCAGAGCTACATACAATAATAAAGGTGTAATTAAAAGAAGCTCAAGAACGACAAAAAATAAATACAGATGCGTATCGCAAGGAACAACCATAATTCAACATGAGGGACAAGGTATGGTTACTTCGTCGCAATATCAAGACTACTTATCCTTGTGATAAGTTGGACTATCGTAGATTTGGACCTTTTCTTATTTCTGAACAAATCAATTTAGTTGCATATCAATTACACCTATCGGAGTTTATGAAGATCCATCATGTATTCCACGATTCACTACTCAAACCATACAAGACAATGGATATACAAGGAAGAAGACAAATGCCACCGCCTCCTATAGAAATCAATAATGATAAAGAATTTGAGGTTGAAGAGATTTTAGATTCAAGGCGGCGCCGAAATCAACTGGAATATCTTGTACATTAGCACGGATACGATATTAATGAATGCAAATGGAAGCCATCCAAGAATCTAGCAAATGCATCAATAAAAGTCAATGTATTTCATCGACAACATCCTTCAAAATTAAGATAAAGAATGAAAAAAATCTTTACTATAAAGCAAAGCAGGTTCTATAGAGATTTCATCCTATTTTGTATACTGTTTGTTATTTCCTTAGATTTGTTCGTGCTAAAGAGATGGAGGATGAACAATCAACAAATTCAGCTCAAGAGCCATCATCTGCTGATTTATCAGACGAGACATTATAATTATCACAACCTTCTAGATGACGGAATAGAGATGAATATCCTCAAGAACGACATGTCCTTCTTTGGATTGATGGCAAAATATAATGTGTTTGGTATCATGACCTTGGAAGAGACTCTCGATGTTTGGTGATACTTTTAGAGGTAGGAACTACTCGTGATGGTGTTCCTAATGTTTTCTTTGAAGGGAGTTATGAAGGCCTCAACAATGATCAAATATTAGGATGGTCCTCTCGCCCTAGTATGGGACATTATCGATGGCTGAAAGGACCTATCAACTATCTTCAAAGGAAATAAAGATCAGAGTATGTGGCAAGCACAATTCGACGTATCCTAAATTTTCTCAACATGTAATTACCACTCCTCGTGGAACTTGTCCCTAGAAGGGCGGATAATGTCATGGACATAAGATTTACTCCAATAATTATCTAATTAATATAGATCAATAGAAGTAGGTAAAATAAGTTGATTTGATAATATCTGATAGAAAAGCTTCCTAGAAGCTCTATAGATGTGGAATCACCTTTATACATGTCTATAAGTGATTGATAGGTTAAAAACTTGGTCAACAAGCTAGCCACATGGCGCACATATTGGTAGCTTGTGGAACAAGCTAGCCATGTGTTACACATGTTATAGCTTGCGGAACAAACCAAGTACATGGCGCACATGTGGAAAACTTGTCGTGCAAGTTTGACATGTGTCTTGCAAATTAGACACGTGTATGAGGTCCTATAGAATACCGCCATGTAGCTCTTGGTTAGATAGTATTTATAGAGGCAAGTGTGAAGTCTTCTTCACTCTTGTCAACTCCTTTCTTGATCCTAGTCTAGTTTCAAGAGCCTTCATGTTTCCAATCTTTGGCAATAGCCATTCCAGTTTTCCTTTGAATATACATACTTTCTTATTCCTATTTTGTGACTTTTCTTTGATACAGTTTTCATTAGATTATACATCTTTTTCTAGTTCATGTCCTTGACATATGATTGCATATTTGATATTGATTTATGGCACTCAATCTTTTGTATATAACAATCTTTATTTACACAACAAATGGTATATGAGATTATTACATAAGATGTCATATTAGTATTAATTTAATTTTATAAATGAATAAATTATGTTAATAAACTTATTTTAAAATTCTTTACACTATCTTCCTAAATCACCACTTAAATTCCTTTGGAATCCTAATAATATAATTAGATTCTTAATTCTGCTTTAATTATATTAATACTTCTTTTCTAGTGCCTAACTTCAATAAAAAATTGTCTGAGTTACCAACTATCAATTCATAAGCTATACTACAATAGATTAGGAAAAGAAAATACATCCACATCCTAATTTGTAACAATTTTGGATATTGAGGTGTTATTGCTTTCTTTAATTATGACCATTTTTTATAATTTTAATTTTGAGAGGTTTTGATTTATTTAAATAATCATATTTTTTACAATATCTATTGTATCTAAATTTTTAATATTATTTAGCTAATCCATATTTTAATTTTTAAAATTAAATTTATATTAATAATTAAAAAACTCAAATCTATAATATTAGCATTATATTTAACTTGGTCATAATAGTGGGATTAAAAGATGTACACACTATATACACATATGCCATATATGATTTTAAAAATTATTTTAATAAATTCAAATTTTGACATCAATCCTTTACAACTCAATGCCAAGTATCCTAAATATCAATTCTGTAACATGTAACCAATACTTACAATAATTTGAATTCTTTACAACATATCAAATTTAATATCCTTACATTACAAAAAAAAATCAGCTATTTATGTTAACAAGAACGTCAAATATCTTCACAGTATACTGCTGTGTATTAGAATTATTCGAGAAACACCATGGACCGCACGGACCGCACGGACAGGGCGTTGTAAACCACCGGGCGCGGTGTGTGAGAGTGACACATGGATGGATGCGAACAAAGGAACGGATGAATTCTAATGGATGGGGTGTGAAGAGAGATGGATGGATGGATGGATGGATGGATGGATGAAGCGGATGTGTCGAGCCAAGGAGAAGACATGGCGTCGTAACTAGATTCACCGGGATGAAGTATGGTCGGTGAACCATGGCCTGTGCATGTGCATTAGAGGAAGGGAGCGATGGAGGGATGGAAGGGGAGATGGAGGGATGGGCCCATTATGGTGCGAGGTGCCCTGTACACGGAGGATCCCACAAGTGCGCCAGTTACCAGCCCCTTATGCACGATGCGGCCTCGGCCTTGCTGCGGCACAGCTCCCATGGATTCATTCACTTGAAGTATGGGAGTGCGTGCCGGAGATGAGCTGTTGAATTCATCGTGCGCTCCGACATTGAGTACTGTGCCGGCCACTCTGTACATATGCTGCGGCCCGCATCCAATCTACCGTTCCGGCGAGCCTGGGATGAATGAGCTGGGCATTATTCAATTTCCAGAATGTCGCTTCCAAACCCTACACCTCAGGCGCGGGGTTTCTCTCGCACAGCCCCGGACAAAAAGCTCACCCCATGTCTGCACCTTTGTCTCACTCTTTAACACCTCATCAGAAGAATGTTTTTTTGTGGCAGTCATGAGAGCTTGGACCCCACTAAGAGGTTCGAACCGGCTCTTCTATTCCAATTTAATGGCAATTGTAATATTGGTTGTCTACAGTGCGGTGGCACTACTCCGTCAGTACCAACGCGTGGGTGTCCGTGTGCCTGTACCTCCCGCGATGGCATCGAATGACCGATACAGCCTGGACGCTCAAGTTGTCAACGTTACTGTTTTCGGAAGCCCACTGTCTAAGAATCATTCTACACGCTAAGACGCACTTGCGGTACGTGACGAGTCATATCCTAGTGGGATGACACTTTGTGTCAAGCATCATTTCTCGGTATTAGGAATATATCTAATCTGAAGAACATGAGCAAAGATATTTCTCGTTAAGTGCACTCACGTGGACATCAGCTGGGCCGATAAGCTGGCCAAGCTATAGCAAACAGATTTTTCAAGATTCTGCGGTGCGCACATCGACATTCCTGAATATAATGCTGATGCTCCAGGTTCCAATTGCACATGATGATTAGACGGATACTTGAGCATTGCTGGATGTACACTACTCCAAGACGAGCAGTTTAGACCACTCTTGTGAAGAGGACGGCAGCAGGAGAATTGTCGAAGGCCAGTTTGACGAGCATGATATAAACTTCGCATTTTGATAAAAGAATTATGAAATAGTAGGGAATAGGGTTTACGGCTTCTTTATCGTTGTTTCGAGACAGACATTTAATCAGACGGACGTCTAAAAAAGCACCTTACATCCATGGATTGAACAACTGCCAGGATTTACAAAAGCCTTTTACATCTCGGTACAAATTTTATTAAGATGCTAAAAAAAATTTCAAAATACATCTCAACAGTAGAGAATGTCTGGTTTCATCTGCTATGTAAAGAATGCGACATGTCCCACCTTTCCAAATCCAAAAATGCAAAGCGGAAAGATCTGAATCTCTACGAGACAGAGATTGGGTGTCTCCTGATGACTCTACTCAAATGTATACGATTCTAGTCATCGCACACGAGTGGACATGTTTCCAGTCTCACAAGTGACTGAACTTCGGCAAAGCGTCGGGGGGGGATAAGGAAAAAAAAGTGCTCCTCGTTTCCTCTTGTTCTGAAAGTACTAGATACACTCTAGCTTGGAATCTTTACACCAGTACGAGATCAACTCCCGCAGCCAAAACTGTGGTAAGTCCAGCGCTGCACAATCTCTTCTCGGCTTGAAGAGTCTCCATCAGAGTAGAAGCTGTCACAAAACAAAATCCACAAAAGATGATGAGTCCCAGAATTCTGTACACACACAATGTGTGCAGTCAAAAACAAAAATGAAAATCTTCGAAGTTCAAGACGTGCGACCCTAATCCAGCACCAGTCACGCTCATAATACCCAAAACCAGACAAAGAGCAAAATATGTCACGTACGATCGCCTTTCATGTCATGCTGGAGCTCGGGAAGAAATCTATCAATGACGGATTAAATGTGTATTAAAACACATGATGAGGAGTGTGCACTGGAAATAAAAGCGTGATTTCAGGTTTCAAAAAATAGCCAAAAAAATCAAAAAATCAAAAAACAAATAAAAAAAAATCAAAACGCTCACCAGTGGCTTAGTTGGGGTAGCCGTTGTAGTTGTGGGGAGGAGGAGGGTAAGGGTGAGGAGTGCGCCCACTGGAAGGGTTGCGCACTACTGGAGGGTTGGAAGGGGGGCGGTTGTTGTTTGGAGGAGGATTGGGATGATTGAAAGATCTCAACCCAGAACCGCTGTTGTCTTGGTGCACCATGGTGACGAATTTCACTGACTTACACCCACTACAAAGCCCCTAAACCCTCAAAATCCCAATGCGATGTGTGCAAAGGGGTGAAGAATAAAGCAGTGAACTCAATCAAAGACGTAACTCTAGGTGTCTGTTGAATTGCACAACATACGCATCCGCACAGCGGGTGGTCCTGGATGTCACCGAAAGTCTCGTACGATGCGCAAAAATCCACAGAGATTGCCACCGATTAAGAAAACGTGATCTGTGCGAGGATCCAATTCAGACAGGGATGAGAATGGAATGTGTAGGAAGTGACAATCAAACAAAGACTTGAGTGAATGAGAGCACTCATGCAAGGCAGAAGTGTAGCTCTCCAGATGCAGAGAACAGCCAATGAAGCAGTGGGGGTGCGAGTGGGAATTAATACGGGTTGCTCCCCAGAAGAATTGAAAAGCCTGGGGGCCGACAGGGACTACTTACGGTCTATGGAAATTTAGAAACCTAAAATTGAACACGACTCGTAGGCAAAATCATGAGTCGGAGTGCGGTCCGCATTCCCAGCAGTGTCGCTTTGCAGCAGTAGAACCGGGGAATGCCTGCTTCTTGATAATGAATTTGTTGGGGCTTTGAGCTGGTCCTCGCTGCCAACGCCGCCATGCCAGCAACTGATGGTCTAGAGCTGCTACACACACCCTCGGAAGCTGGGGAGGCCTGGAGCCGCTGACGTTCCACTCGTTCTAATTCTGAACTCATGGCTGGATGGAGTGAACATTCTTTCCTATGTTGCGGACTTGATTACTTTTATTAGCATCATTCTCACCGTTTTAGCTCTCAGCCTCTGATACTTTTGAGAGCCACACAGGCTTATATTCAGGTAGATCATTAAATGCTTCCTCTTTTAGAGCTGGAATCATTAGGCAAGTGAAATCTGAGGGCTTCCGAAACAACTCTTCGAGGTATTGGTGCTAGTCAATTCGAATTGGCTGTGACCTGGACGCTAGCTTTTCGGGAAGGAACGGTTTTGGCATCTTTTGAGCTTCTTCGGAAGTTTCTATCCTATCTCGCCGGCAATATCTTACCGTCTGAATTTCGTATTCGTGATTAATTAAGCATTCCAAAGTGCCCCCGCTAACTATATATATAGCCAAAACCAACCCGGATTGATTTCATAAATGTGAAGCAGTTTACCGTTCCACGATAACCACAGGGATGGAATCAGTTCGTTAGAAACCCGTCGTGCCGAAAAGGAAATTAAACGTGAGAGGCTCCTCATGCGGGGGTGTGGCTCACACTGCGGGAGACTTTTAATTTCTTGGGGACGGGGAAATAGAAATCTCTAAGGCAAGCGATTCGCCATCATAATGACGCTAGGCATGGCCTTTTCTGCATCATGCCTGCAATCTCCTTCGCCCTCCTCCTGCAACAGTGCCCGCACGCATGGGACCCTCACGGGCTACTCTCCACTAGAGGCGAGCGAGTAAGGGAGGCGACTCGAAACATCCCGCCTCCACCCGCTTCAAGGTTTCACTGCCAGTTACCATGTCTACCACACCAATATCCTTGCGAAATGTGAATCCAGAGGGTGGTGCTGCAATCACTGCTCCGCCTGCTGCACAGACTATTGCTGTTACTGTTGCTATTGCAGATGGTGGCTAGGCGGGCGAGTGAGATCCTGACCCGATATGGCGAAGATAATCATCGAGATTTGCAGCGGTGGGACTGGATCCATGGGGCCTGCGCGTCCTCGAGGCTGGTGAGTCTACACGCCGCTGTACGAACGGGAGCGTGAGTACAAACCCCACCCACCCCCCCCCCAATGACACGCCAGCGGATGTTCCATCGTGCCTGCCACGTAGGCTTACTGCCACGTAGGCTCTAGCTTTATCATTTTCTATTCCTCACTTGAAGCGGCCCTGACTACGCATCGTGGAAGTACGTACAGAAATGAATGAACGAGAAGTGGATGGGTGGTGGATGGATAAATAAAGAAGCAATTGATTATTCGATTGGTCTAGATGTGTGGCTGTTCCGTAGTGGTCATGGTTTATTAAAATACGTTATTCCATCTGTTCATGATTGAAATCCAATGTGAATGAATGGCTTTAAAATTCGTGGACTGTTTGTGGTACTGAAATGAATAGTATTGGATACCACAGTGAAATTAGTAAAATTTTTAATGCTTTATAAATTGAAATATGTATATATATATATATATATATATAGCACATGTCAAGATTCCACAAAGTGAATAATTGAGATTAATGACATTAAATCATGTGATTGTACATCTCTCTTAATCGTAAACATTCTTCTCTCTCCATGTATATATATATATATATATATATGGTATTGCTAATATCACCACATTTTTTGCTTTGCTATCACCACCCATTTGAAGTATTTCTTATATGTTTTTTTTTAATTATATAATAAATCCATATTAATTTTAATAAAAAATAATTAAAACTTAATAAGAATAAGTTTTTTAACTAAATTTTTAGTAAAAACAAATTTTTATTTTAAAATACTAAAAATAAATAAATACTAACATAAATATATATAAAAAAATTAATTCTTTTTTATTTAGCATTGACAAATGGTGGAGGTGGTATGTGGTGGATGGCAAGTTGTGGTGACATTAGCAATATATATATATATATATATATATATATATCTTGTATATCATATCTCTGGTAGTATGATTTTGACATGTAGAATGTCTTACACAACAATTGAAACCCAAGCTTTATTAATATTTGAACTACTGTTCGGAGTGTTTAACATTGGAGCACAGTCTACTACATTACTCCTTGTAAACTTAAGTTTGTACACATCCTTTGAGCATCAATTGTTGAGTTCAATATGATGAATATTAAGATGCCCCCCCCCCCCCCCCCCCCCCCCAAAGTCAATAACAGATAAACAAGTATTGATTTTATAATTGATTTTTTTTATTATTGTTTATTTTTTTGGTACCCATGATTTGTATGGTTTAACCCAAGTGATGTTTGTGCAAACAAAGTATTGAGAAAATAGTATGGATGAATGAAAACATGTGGATGTGAAGTGAAGGACATCACCTTGGATGATCAAATGGGAGGACATGATATGGCCAAATGCAAGTGGATGAATCTTCCACAAGGTGACAGCCATGTCATGTGTACAGATGAGCTAACCAGCAAATACATAGATGGTGGATGAATGAGGCTCTGTGGGAGGATGACATGGATGTGGGGGGAGGGCATGGGCATGGGCAACAGGCACTCTGCACAAGAGACGTGTATGGCTTGTCCATTAGCTAAGAGAGTTGCCCTATCATGCAGCCAATGTACTCCATCCAACAATTCCCTTTCCCAGCCTTTGTGTGGACGATTTTACCCATGCATATCTTGCCACCTGGGCCCATTGCCCCTCCGCCAATACCATTACTTGTATGTTAACACACATATCTATATAAATATACACACTCATGTAGTCACAAGAATGTTGGGATCTTCACTCCAATTCTCATCCACTCAACCACATCCAATAATCAATCACTAAGCAATATTACATGACACATCATTCTCCTTTCAATTGACAGGTCTTAATTAAAGTAGTGAAACTTTCATCCTTTGACCTTATGTGTGTTAACACTGTGTTTTTTGCTTGTTTAAGTGCTGCTGGCAGAGCTTTTTGGATGCATTTTACCAACAATGATATAGTATCATCCACTATAAAGAATATATCATTCATTTAGTGTAGGTAGGAGGGATGCTGGTAGGATATGCATTTTTTGCAAGTCAAGATGTGCAATGAATGTAGAGCAAGGAGTAGTGAGCATGTAATTTGATGAAAGATTCTAAATGTGGATAAAATGCTACCATGTTAATCATCTACATGAGATTGCATTCTTGTATTGTGGCTTGACTTTGTAAAGAATGTGTATATATGTATAGACCATCCCTCTTTTGCTCAAACCCTTTCCTATTCATTTCCCAAAAATTCATTTTGTGATCATGGAAGGTGTTTAAAACTTAAACTTAATTTTCATGCTGTTTGTTGCATTGTTGCTAACTATTTCTTTACTCAGATTTTGATCCTTTGTTAATGAAAATCCAATCAATTATACATTTGTAGTGTAATATTTAAATTCTTCAAGATGTAACAGTCATTTATCTAAGGATTGTATTTATTTGATGATTGATTTTTTACTCATGAAATAAAAAAATTATATTAATTTATTTTTTAAAATTCAAACTAAGTTTTTTTTGTCAAATCACTTGAATATCATTTAAACCATACATCAATAGCATTTATTTATTTTTAGTAATTTTTTATAACATTAATAATAATAAAAAATAATAACCTTGCTTTACTCCCTACATATATTACACTTTAAATTCCAAAACTTATTCTATTTTATTATTCTATCCATCATACCCAAATGAAGAAAAATGGTATTCACAGAAAACTAGAAATCAGTGCTATCTATAATTATCAATATAAGAAGACATCATGTACAATATAATACAGAATGAATCAAAGCCCATTTTCGTGGACCATTTTAATTGAAATTAATCTTTTTATTTTAGTATACAAATAATCAATACACATCCAATCAATCGTAACTGCATTTTCATCTCCAAAAAGGTAAAAAAAATAAGTGTTGCATAAATCAAAGCATGTTTAATTTGCTGAAATACATTTCACTAAAACTAATCCAAAGGTATTTTCAACAATTTATTCATGTATATATTGGTTTAGGCCATCGACAAAACGGTATAAAGTATTACCTGCTGCAGATGCCACATTCAATCAGGACTTCAATAAAATAAAATATTAAGTTGTATCAAATATAAGATTATTGTAACTCTTTATTGAAATAGTTTTCTGTGAAATCAAAGGGGCAAGTGGAATCCCAAAATGATGTCCAAAGGTTGCGGCATTTTCGTCAAAAATAGAAAAAAAACATATACTTTGCATTCACACTGGCCCAAAAATTCCAACCAATACCTTATTTGAAGGAATTGGTGACAAATTATAGATCCCCAAACATGGTGGTGATGTAGAACAACAAGGTGACATGATCTTGTACTGCCAATCATTTGAAAGAATTTTATTTTATTCACTATTAATTGAATAAAACAAGTGAAGACCATGTTGGCATCTACACAACAAGATATGAAAGGACCAAAGTCATATATGTATGTATAAATATATACACATATATAAAATATTATCTAAAGAATATTACTAAAAGCTATAAAAAAAACAATAAGTAGATTTCAAAATAAAATAGTATTTTTTGACTTACCACATATTTGATATCTTAGTGGGGAATAAGAGGAATAAAATAATTAATAATCATATACCATGTTGACATCTATGCAACAAGATATGAAAGAAATAAAATTTTATATATAAGTATAAATATATTTAATCTAAAGAATATAAAAAAATCTATGAATAAATGAATAATATATTTAAAAGAGTAATATAATCAAAAACATCTATTTGACTTATTACATATTTAATATCTGATTAGGAACAAAATATTCAAAAATTATATAGATAGAAAAAATATGGCAAAAACACTCATGTAATAAGATCTTCATTTTGTACAAGGATTCTAAAACGATATGTTTTAGGCTACTTGAGTTTAAAATTTGAAGTATTTTGATATTTGAAGTATTATTTTGATAATTACATGTAAAAATTAAAAAATATTAAAATATATAATTACATAAATTTTAAAAATAATCACTTGATTTCATCTTATTAAAAATTTGACAATATAAATATTTTTTATAATTTAGATTTATAATTATAAGTCTATATTACTTTGTTTTTTAAAGGAACTATTATCAATAGTGCCAAATTGATTAAGAAAGAAGCTATAAATTCTCAAATTATAAAAGATTTTATAAATATATCATTTTATTATTTGTATAAATTAATAAATATTAATAAATATTCATATTATCAAGGGCTTGATATTAGATATGATTTTTAAAAAAAATCTGACACAACTAAGAAAAAAATGACTAAGAAAAATTTATGAATTAAAAAAACAACCACTAGAATATATATTGTTTAGTACAATAAACTATAAAGTATTCAACAAAGATTGGAGTCCAAGATAGGCATTGGCAAGGCTAAGAATAATGTTAATCTTATTCCAATGCATATTAGCTATCAAGAAGGTCATGCTAAAGCTTCTAAAAACCACAAATTTTGCAACTCAAGTATCTACATTATAAGTAATTTTTATAGTTGCTTCTTAGAAGTACGAAATTTGTAGGAGAAGTTGTAGTCACATGGTGCACTAATACATACAATGCGTATCTAAATATTTTATTTGATGTTTCTTAGGAAAGATATTATTTATTTTTTTATATTTTAATCTTCTTCCATTTATCTCTGCTTACTTAAACAATATAGGTATTTGTGACATTCATATGTGTATTTAATTTTTATAATTTTTTAAAACTAAATTCAAATTATTATTATATCTATTTATGATATTTTAAAGATCTTTAATGAAATTAAAATTTTTAATGTGAAATAATTTATTATAATTTAAATAGAATAATATTAATATATATTTAATAATAAAATAATTATATAATTTAATAGACTAAAATACAATATAGTATATTAATTATAAATATCAATTATTAATTATTTAGAATTTAGAATTTATTTAAATATATATATAATATAATATATATAATATAATATATATAATATAATATATATAATATATAAAATCATTTAAAATATTTCTATCTTTAAATAATTTTAACCAACTTTGATTTAGATTACATAGAAAATCTAGTTTCTTAATATTTATATTTTAATCTTAATTAATCTTAAATCCATAGAAATATTCTAAATTTATCTTAAAACTTAGTCATTTTTATAATTTTTGAAAAATTTATTATATATATTATAAATAGTAATTTTTAAAAAGTTATATATATATATATATATATATATATATATATATATATATATATATATATCATTAATAAATAATAATATATCTACAGCTCTAGTTTATTTTTAAAATAATTCTCATAAAATTCTATTAATCCAAAATTTTTAAAGAAAGTCCCAAAAATTCTAATTTATTTTAAAATTTTTAAAATTTTTATTTAAGAAAAAAATAGATTAAATAGTTATAAAAAATAATAAAAAATATTTTTAAATTTATTTTACATTAAATTTATATGTTAATAATTAATATTAATAGATCTAAAAAAATTAATATTGATAAAATAAAATGATATATATATATATATATATATATATATATATATAAATTTAAGAAATTGATTATTTTTATTTATTTTGAGATTTTTTTTGTTGTAAAACATATTATTATTATTATTATTATATATTCTATCTGAATAATAAAATTTAAATATATATCAAACTACAGCCATTGTAGTTGCTACCATTAATAAGACTATTCTTTATATTTTAAGAAAGAAATTACACACATTTATATTTATCAAAGGTAGAAAATTATTTATTATTAAAAATTTAAATAAAATAAAATATTACTAAAATTTTTTGCTAATAAAATTATTAAAGTAATTGATTTTTTAATAAGACAAAATAAAAGATGATAGAATTTTAAATAAGCTCAATGATAATACTAAGACAAGAACAAGTCTTTTATAAAAAAAATCAACATATTAAATTAATATCATTAATATAGAATTATTTTAAACTCATTGGCTAATTAACAAAAAGATAATTTAGATACATTCATCAATATCTATACTATATTCATTTCTCTCTCTCTCTTGATATATATATATATATATATATATAAATATAAATAATATCTTATGGATATTACTAGATCAAATTAATAATATAATATATTTATTATCTATTCTCTAAAATTGATAGTAACAAATTGTGTCACATATTTTTTAATAGGAATTTATTATCTATCTATTTTGTATGTATAGCCTAATCTATTTATAATAATTTAAATATCTAAAATTTTTCAACTAATTTTTTTCCAAAAATAAATTAATAGTAGAAAAAAAAAAAAAAAACTTTTAGATTTTTTAAAACGATTTCTTAAATTTTTTAAAAATCTAATAAAATAAGTAATATAATACTAAGTTTTATGTAGATTAGATAAATTTTATATTTTAGACTATAATAAAATATTAACTTTTTACTATAATCAGTTTCTTAATTAATTATATTAAAAAGTATTATATTTAAAAATAATTATCAATAAAAAAATATTAAAATTTAAAAGAAGATTAAAAAATATAATAGATTTATTTACTTACCAATTTTATTATATATCATCTATTATTTCTTACAAGGTGTTATTTTATTGTTACTCTTATATAGTCATTTCATCATAAAATTACTTAAAATAGTAGTTATAAAATAATAATATCATAACAAACATTAAAGCTAGAAATATAAACATTGATTTTTTTAATTCTTAGTGTTAAATTAAAAAAATAAGCTTATGTCTTAAAATCTAATTTTATATGTCTTAAAATCTAATTTTATATATCTTAAAAATAGCTAATATTAAATCTAATTTTATAAAAATATATTCTACTTTTGAATATTAAATAAGATATAAAAGTTTATAATATCAAATATATTAAATTTAAATTGGATATAATATTTAATTAACTTATATATTAAAAAATAAAAAATAAAAAATAAATTATCTAATAGAAAAAAATTTATATATTTATTATTATTATTTTTATTATTATTTTATTATCTTATATTTTAAAATATTTTACAGTACAAATACATCTACTTATCCAAACACACTATAAAGTATGCTAGTTTTTATTTTTTATTTTTTATTTTTTGTTTGTATCACTTATTTTGATTTTTTTATTTTATATATATATATATATATATATATATATATATATATATAATAATAATCTATTTTCTTGCTTTAAATATAAGGTTTATTGTTCTTTCTTAATATTTTAGCCATTAAGTTTGAAATAAAGGTTTGGATGCTTGCCAAACTCTTTACAAAATATTGGAGAAAAAATTGGCATTTTTTGTCTTATATAAGAATAAGAAAATATTTATATTTTTTTATTATACTATCTAATAATAGAATTTTAAGACCAAGGATTTAAAATAAAAGTATAGTATGGTAAGAATATTATGACTTTCTTGAAATTTTGTTTGCTTAAAGTAAATAATCTTGCAAATATATAATTTACATATATTTATTATTATGATTTGAAAATAAAAGCCTACCAAATCTAAACATGTTTTAAGAAGATTCTTAATAATTTTGTAATATTTTCTTAATTAAAGCTCTTTTGAGTCTTGGTTGTTGAATGATCTTAAAAGATGTGTCTCCACCTTGGGAGACCTTTCTAAAATAACAAAAAAATAACAAAATCAGATTGAAAGTTTGTTTTATAAATAGACACAATATTATATTTATGCATTATATTTTTTCTATTTAATGTATATAGAATATAGTAGACTTACCAACCTTTAATAATGTTTTCTAAAAGTGTTCTAAGATGAGTCAAGGACACTATTTTGTAATTTGTTTTTAGAAGAAGGAATTGAGATAACACCCCATATACAATGTATGCCCTATTGAATAGACATTGAAGATATTCTTTGGACTATTTTTAAGGGATTCAGATTAATAGAACTACAATTGTCTGTATATTTATTAAGAACTTTGTAAATAACTCTATTTTGTATTGATTTTTTAATACATATGTAATATTGTGTTTGGTTTTTCAACAATTAGTATTCAAGCATGGTTGAAGAGTTATAATGGCTGCAAACATTTTAAATGTAAAATTTGAGATAGAGAAATTTGGAAACGCTTTTAACAAGATCCTCTAGGAGTTGGTAAGTGTTGATTTCAACATGAAGATAGATTTTTGTTGCTTTTGACGTCCTTACTTTCTTCATTTAAAAATTTGGTTATTACTTTGTTGTATAGAAAGGATACAATAGATCTAGAAGATATTATTGCTACTATCTTATTTAATAAGATAAAAAAGAAATCAAATAGTGAGACTTTATATTTTAAAGTATTCTTTGTAATAGAAAAAAATTATGGAAAATGATATATCATAAAATTTTTAAAATCAAGATCTAAAATCTAATTTTGGTAAATTAAAAATCAAGTGCTATAAATACAAAAAATTAAAACACTTCTACAAAGAATAAAAAAGTATGTATAATAAAATAAAATTGAGATAAAAGTTATTTAATTGATTTATAAAATTAATTTTATAAATCTAAATAGTAAGTTTCAAAATATTTTCACTATGAATACAAGAAGTAGTAAGTTTTAGATGTATGAGTCCTTGATTGTAGTTACTTATATTATATGTGTTTTTGAAATGATTGGTTTTATTCTTATATTTTATATAATCATAGAATTGTATTGATATAAAATGATATAAGCAAGAATATACAAATTGGTACAATTTGAATAAAAATATTTGATAATATTATAAGAACAATATTTAAATTTTGGTATGTTGAATTACTAGAGAAATTATTTTTAAAAATTCACTAGACTTGGTTGGTTGTAAAAGATCAGTAAAAAATAGAGTTTTAAATTTTTTAAAATGAACTTGTATAGTGATGAAGAGTAAAAAGATTAAAAACTTGTATGAGTTAGTGGAAGACATTGTTACAAGTAGAGCAGTTATTGTAACTAATTAAGAAGCAAACTTAGTAGATATGATTTAATTGTAGCATATATGATTAGGTCATATGAATAAATAAGGGCTTATAGGATTATATAAGCATCTATATTTAAAGAGAGTATATTCTTGTAAGGTAGATTTTTGTAAATATTACATATTTAGAAAATATTAAAAAATTAACATCAATATTATTATTAATGGTACTAAATGTATATTAAATAATATATACTTAGTTGTATAGGATTATGCATCAATTGCTTTAAAATTCTAATTTCTAAATTATATATATATATATATATATATATATATATATATATATATCTATACATCTATATATATATTTTTGGATGATTGTTTAAAGAAAATATGGTTGTATATGATATAACAAAATTTTGAGGTTATTTTAAAATTAAATTATTAAAGAATAAATTACAATGATAAAGAAGCAAATTAAAAAAGATAAAATATTTGAGATTTGATAATAGAAGAAAATATAAATCAAAATAATTTAATAACTTCTATAAAGATGAAAGAATTGTTGATCATTATACTACTTGATAAACTCTTTAATTAAATGGAAAATAGCATAAATATTGAATTATACATGTTAGAAAAAAATGCACAATATGTTAAATAATGTTGGCCTAGAAAATAATTTTTGGGCTAAAGTTGTCAAAATTGCTGATATTTTTGTAACCTCTTTCTATCTATTATTATTGAGTGCAAGCCACTTAAAGAAATGTGGAGTGGTAAATCTAAAAATTACTCCAAATTTGAATTTTTTGGATGTTGACTATATGTTTGTATTTAAAAAAAATATCAAATTAAATCTTAAGACTTAAAGAATTATCTTTTTAGATTATGAAGGATTTTTGAAAGAATATATAATATAAAATCTAAGTATATATGAGATCATTAGAAATAGAGATATAAACTTTGATTAAATTCTTATATTAAAAGATTGTAATCCATATACAAAGAAGAACAATTAAATTACATTTGATATTGTTGAAGTAGAGGTTGTTGTTGTTGATAATATGTTACTTTAAAGGCATTGTAAATTTTTGCATAGTGTTAGATGTAAAATATTAATGTTAATTTTGTTAGACAATTGGATAAGAAAAGATGTATAACAAGTTATGTTTCACATGGCTGGTAAACCTATAAATTAGAAGTCTACTTTATGATCTATCACAATATTTTTAACAACTAAAATAAAAATATAATTTTTATAAAATTATGTAAAGGAGCAATATGATTGAAAAGACTTATTAGAAAGTTTAATTTAGCACAAGATTAGACTATACTATTTTATGGTAATTAAAATATTATATATTTTATTAAAAAATATATATAGTATTTTAGAATAAAATATATAGATATTAGATGTGATTATATTTAGAATATTATTCTTGATAGTAAAATCTATTTAGAAAAGATAGATATAAAAGTGAATATAAAACATATATATATATATATATATATATATATTCATATTCATAAAACCAATAATAGCTACAAAGTTCAAATTATTTTTAAACTTGTTGAATATAAAATGTACTTAATGGAAGAACGTCTATTATTATATAGTATAAAATATAATAATTCTTGGTTTTATTAATTTATATAAAATTCAAACCAAAATAAAGATTATTATACTAATATCTTGTATTTTGTCAATTTAATATATATGGAGTATGATGGACATGCTAGCCAATAATGTTTGCTTCTATTGAGGTTTTAAAGAAAAGAGAGATGCATGGACACTATTTTGTAGCCCTCCTTTGACAAGAGGAGTAAAAGCAACTCCTTGACAATATAGTATATGTTTTATTTGATAGACGTTTAAAATATTCTTTTGACTATTTTCAAGGGAGTTAGTAGCTTTAGTAGTTTATTTAATAGAACAACAATTATGCATATGTTTTTTCAAATCTCAATATAACAACTTCATTTTGTGTTGATTTCTCTACATACAAGTGGTTTTGTGTTTGTTTCTCAAGAAACATTAGAAAATATGAATAGCATTAAAAAAAAATTAGGTTTATAATTAAATTCTATTTTAAGATTATAGATAAATAATAAAATCTATCTTTATCTTTAAATAAATAAATAAATAATATTACTATTAATATTATTCAATTTATAAGACAATACAAGAAATATTTTCTACAAAAAAAACTTTACAAATATCTTTCATGTGTAAGTTAGTGCTAGAAGGTTGTTGCTACAATTATAGAAAATATATCAACAAAAGAAATATTCCAAAATGAATTACCAAATATCTGAAAAATTTAATTATATTAAATTCTAAAATTTAAATTTCTTGGAGATTAAACCAACTTTACAATCATTTCATATTCAACTAAGTTTTTTTGAGTGTGAAGCTATGTGAGTCAAATATATGATTTTATTTAATGGCAATAATTAAAGACAATAAAATATATTAATATTAACAAATAAATTATGCACTATTTATTACACCTCAAATAATTATGTATAAAAGAAAAACATCTATTGTGACTAAGAAATGTTCTTATTCTGATTGATGCAAAATATTTCAATCTTGTCACTCTTTAAGATGAAACCTTACCAAATAATCAATGAGATAGGGAAAAAAGAAAAGAAATACATGCAACGTACAAAGTAGTAAAACATTCACAGTAAAACTAATGCATGATCATTTCCCTCAACAAAATCACTTGGATTGCTTCTAATTTATGGTTGGGGATAACTGCCTAGAATATGTGAATTCAACCTATGCACTGCAATGGGGCTTTGCGCACATTCTGCTTTGAATGATCTTTCTGATATTACCCAGAGGCAAAGAAAAGGCTGTCCATGACTCACAAACTCACTGCAACTGATCACTCCCCACAACTGATAAAACCTGCTAATTCAGTGGCAGGATCTGCTAACCCTGACAAATCAAGCAGGTTTAGACACGCCGAAGACTCACTCCTGGTGAAGAAGAGTTGGGGGCGTTGTTCTAATGCCACATATGATGCAAAAACTGAAAGATGATGTTGCACATTCAACAGCAATTCGGCGGAGTATGAGCTACTGGGTGTTGAGGATGAGGAGAATGAAACCTCAAGGAATGTAAAGTGGGCCGGCAGGAGTCCTTCAGCATCGGTTCAAGGGCATGTACGGGCGTCCATTGGCATCAGATTTGCAGGAATGTGGTAAGAATCTGATCGAACATTTGTTTTCATGTTGCTGGATGGGTCGTCTAGCACCGTCATTGACAGCACAAGTTGTGTACAGCGGTCCTACAGTCTCCCACTTGGTTCAAATCTGCTTTTGAACATGGGATCCTAGCTTGCAATCGGTGTGATGCGAGGTAGCACTCATACATGAGCCACTGTTGTTGAGCTGCCAGAACCATAGATTCTTCCAAAATGATTTCCTCATGTTTGGGCGTTCCGATGCAGCGTGAATGTTTCCATCGTCGTGTGGGATCACGAACTCGACATGGTCAAGAATAGAAGCTCGCTCGCTAGACTTGCTAGACTTGACGAGGAGTACATGCTCGCCGAGAGAGCTGCACGACGGGAACTTGTTTTCTCTAAATGGGAAGCAGCTCCGCTCATCTTGTTCGAGGAGCAGGGCTCCATCATTGACCTGTGGATGTGCACAACCGGCCCTTGTTGGTGTTAGAACTTGGAAACAACTTCAAAACCTGGCCCACAGGTAGCGTTTCTATCTGTTAATAACACGTCCTTCGTTTAGAATCCCCTAAAATCCTTTAATGTGGGGCTCTGTTTTCCATCATCAAAAGTACCAACAAGCCAACTGTGGGAGCAATGTCAAGAAGGTGGCCATCAAGGACACTACCTCTTCGTAGTTGGCGTAAGGAGTGAACAGGCAAACGTTAAGCTCTTGATTGATGCGGGGTGACGTCTTTGCGTCAATTTCTAGAAATTGAGATCTCTTACTCGTCGGCTCATTTAAGGCAATGTCCTCACAGCCCATGTTCCACCCTCAAGTTTCCGCATGAAACCTGCAAGATAATGCGTAACGATTACAATTCCATTCTCTGAGGAAATGGAACAAGCTGAAGCTACACCTTGTGCATTTAGATTCAAAGACCTTCGTACTATCCTCTAAAGCCTTTCAAAGACTTAAAATTGGTAAAACGAAAATCACACACTGCAAATGGTTTTGTTGCCCAGGCTCACTAAAGCTTGATCCTGAACTTGGTGGAGCAAAGTTCTGACACTAAAAGTGCCTTTTTAAGTAATTGGCTCTGCGATTCATCCGAATATCGGAGAAAGTTGAAGAAATCGACAAGAGCATCGCCTCCAACTGCAAATTTGCTGTCACCCCATTGCAACGAGCAACTCGATGCTAGAGGGAGAATGAAACTCCTTTTACTCATGTCGTGGACAGTGAGTGCTGCTTGGAGAACAGTAAATATGGCCGCACAGTACAATTTAGATCAAACGCTGGATCTCAAACAATTCTCTTGACTGTGAGCATTGCCCGTCTCAATCCTCTGAAAGCGTACAGACGTGGGTACCAATTCTACACGGTGAATTCGAATTCAGAGAACTCTGGCTTCATCAGCTGTGCATATTCCACAAGATCCCTTCGGTGCGATCAACAAATCTATAATCAATAACTTATTCTCCCTTACAATTCCTTTCATTGATCTTCCCTCTTCAGCTTTATAGGGTTAGCATCACACGAGCTACGTGGGTCCAATCTAATCAGAAGACCTTGATTCCTGTTCGTCAGCTTAAAGTAATGCAGTAACGTGGTGATCCGGAATTTCTAAAACTACTAAAACAGCATCTACGCAAATAAATATCGCTTGCTACAATTGAATAAACTCATGATTGGACAGGAACCTGAGTGCAGGAATTTAAAACCAATGACCGATTACGAATTTGAAATATAACTTGAATAGTTTCGATACAGGATTTGAGCGGCTCTAAAAAACAGGATCTCGCAGAGAATACAACATTACCGCCTATCACCGCCTCCCAGTGCGAAGCCAAAGTAGGATACCAGTGAGTCTGGTGAGCATGCTGGAGGACGAAGCACCTCATCAACAACCATCACTGTGTTGTGGGCTTTTTACATTATCCTCATCCTAGGTGTCGTTCTCTCCTATAGTATCTACCTTCATCAGGTACGGTCAGCCCCGAAATCTCGGGACTTCTCATGTATATATTCCTGTACTCAAATTTGCTACTTGAACTCTTCTGTTCCACACTATACCCTTAGCTTCTTACATGGTATTAGAGCAGATCATGAGCCTTTCAATTCCAGATGTGTATCATCTGACCGGCATTGAGAACTATGGCACTTGGGCGTTCCGCATGAGGAATGTTCTACAGAGATATGGGCTGTAGGAGTATTGTCTCACAGCACCAAGCAACCCATTGCTTGAACTAGAAAGCATGGGAAGGCAGCAAGCGTTTAGCGTGATCACTAGCAACGTGAAAGAGGGAGTTGCGCTTAAGCTTATCAAGCGCTATACAGAGTCGTACGCATGTTGGACGTCTTTGAAGATTCGTTACAAATCCGATAGCATTGCTCGTCAAGTTACGTTGATTGACAAATTCTTTAGTATTAGAAAGGTGAATAGAATGGATGAGTATCTAGTTGATATTAAAGAAGCCGCAGATTTGTTAGATGAAGTTGATGTACCTTTGCCATTGCCAGAGAAGATTGTTGTTTTCTATACTCTCAAAAATCTGCCCAGAGAATATGATGTCGTTGGGCAGATTATACTTAATGAGAGAAAGTTGCCATCATATCTTGAACTGGAGTCTAGATTGTTGAATGAAGAGATGGCAAAGGAACTAGATGGCTCCACCGAAAAGGAGAACAAGGCCCTGCTTTCTTATCGATCAGGTTTCAGGCGACCTTATAACTGCGGGCCATCGAATCAAGGAGTCAGGACATGAGCTTACAAATCTCGGAGCTCTTACAGTTCCAGATGTTATTCAAGCTCTCTTGGAGGATCTTACAACTCTAACTTGGGAGGAAGATACTCGAATTATCAACATTGAGGCGATCGATATGGTCAAGTTGGAAGTAATCGTTATGGTCCAACTCTGATACTCGACACAAGCCGGAATCAATGGAATCTCAAGGTGCTCATGCATCAAGTAAAGGAGATAGAGCTGAGATTTCAATGGGAGGAGCGTGAGCGTCGTAGACGAGGCATCAGCGGTTAGGTTCTCAATACTGATCAAAATGACAAGGACCTCCAAAAGCTTTACAGTGGTGTTGGAAACGAGAACCTTGGTGATGAAGATGGCTTGGCATCAAAAGTAATTGATGCCTATATTGCTGAAATCAACAATGTGGATGCAAGAGGATCATCAATTCATTGGTACTTGGACTCAGGAGCCTCCACTCATGTCTCAGGTGATCCTTCAGTATTCTCATCACTTACTCCCAGTAGTGGCACTCAAATTACCTCGGCAAGGGGCCAAGGACACAATGTAACTGGAATTGGCAGTGTAGCAATACCCTTTCCAAATACAAAGAATCAACCATGTTCTCTACTCGCCTGGGATTAGAAAGAACTTATTTTTGGTTGGTTATTTCACAAATAGGAAGTACTATTTAGAATTCTTGAGTAATAAGTGCCTCATAAACGGGGAGTCGGGTGAAACGGTAGCAGTTGTGAGGGACAAAAGAAATGGTCTGTATAGATTAGAAGGAAAGACAATCTGTGACTGCTCAAAGGTTAACCTATGCATCACTCGACAAATTCTTAGTTGTACCAATTATCATTTATAATCATCATCACTTTGGCAATGGTTAGAACACTATCATTCACAAGGTCTTAGAAGGATGATAGAATTCAAAGCAATTGAATGAATAACTTGCCTTGTGAAAGTTGTATCAAAGGAAAGCAAAGTTGTAAAAATACTCCTAAGGTCAAGACATCCGAATCCTCAAAGATTCTTGAATTAGTTTATACAAATATAATAAGCCTTTTTAGAGTCAAGTCATTAAGAGGGCTCTTTAGAGCCAAGTTATTAAGAAGAGTTCAATATTTCTTGGTTTTTGTAGATGATTATTCTAAGAAAACATGGGTGAATTTTTTAGCAAATAAAAGTGAATGCTTTGAGAAATTTAGAACTTTCTATAGAGAAATAGAAAAAGCTACAAGATAGAAAATAATTACCTTTAGATTTAACAATGGAAGAGAATTTACTTTGCATACATTTAATAGTTATTGTGTAGAAAATGGCATCAAAAAATAACTTAGCCATATACTCCTTATCACAATAGAGTAGCTTAAAAGAAAAATTGCACTCTACTTGATGTTGTCAAATGGTTTTTTACAAATAGAGATATACCAAGCAAGCTTTGGACGGAGGCAACATAAGTAACTTGTAATATTATTAACATGAAGCTATTTAAGAAAGCATTAGATAAGACTCTTAATGAATTATTTATTAGAACTGATTTTGATGTTTTCAAACTCTGTATTTTTAGATCATTTATCTATGTTCATAATACCAAGCCTAGATGAAGTAAATTAGATCCAAAATCTAATCCTTGCTTACATCTTAGCTTTTAATAATTAATATATAATATAATATAATTATATAATTATATTAATATTTTTATTATATAATTATATTAATATTTTTATTATATAATTATATTAATATTTTTATTATATAATAATAATAATAAAAATAAAATTCCTTGTATAGAATAAAAGAATATAGATGTTATAATTTTACCTTGAATAAGGTTGTGGTCTCAAAGGATGTGAGATTCTTAGAATATACTATTGTGGTGTCGTATTGTAACATGTTTATATAGTAAAAAGTATAAATAAGAATAATTTCTACTTAATACTTGATTATCTTAGTTCAATAGAAACTTAAGATATTTAAGAAAAGATTCATGAAAGCTTCTTAGATTATTATTTTTTTTAATAGCTAGTAGATAAAAATTAGTTATTATATTTTCTTTCTAGATTGTACAAACTCTGTTACTGCTTTTAAAAAAGCCATAAGTTAATAAAAATAGGATAGAGAAGATAAATAGTTAATATTGCTGATACTAGGATTAAGTTGAGGATAGGATTAAGCTTAAAAATCCTTAGAATTAGTTGGATTGATACCTAGGGGTTGACAAGATATGAGACAAGATCAAAATCAGACCTCTAGCCACAAAAACGAGCACCAAGGGCAGGAAGTCGAGACATTTGGAGATTTGCGATTAGGACTAGAGAGCTAGCTTGAAGCTTCTTCTGAAGACATTAGGCTTGTTTTCAGAAGGTTTGTGGAGACTTAGCAATTGCTGTTTGAAGTCAGGGTTTGTATATGAGATTACATTTTTTATGCAATAAAATTAGAGCTAGTACTTTAGCTATTTCGTGCAATTGGTGTGACATCCATGATTGAAATTTTGATAGTGTGTGATTGATTGAGTGTGCTAAGATTGAATGAAAAATTGTAGCAATCTAATGGTGCATTCAGGATTTATTCAATCTTTAGTACAAAGAGGTACCAAAAGTTGGCAGTTTAGGATTATTTGGAGTTCTTGCAATATCTTAAGATCAAAGCTGGATCAAAGAGAAATTTGGCATAGTACTAGGAGACTTGAAGTTTGAGCTATACACTAAATTTTAGCTAAAGTTAACAATTATAAAAGGAAAAATTGATGTTGGGATTTCTACCTTAACCTTCAAGCCGACGGCCAAGTGACATCAATATAGGATTTGGTCAATTTTTCACAATCTGTAAATTAGGTTGGATTGAAACTTTTTGAGCATATAGAAAGCTTATATTTATATTTTCGTGCAAAGTTTTATATTAAATTGACAATTAGATTAAAAATTATAACTTATTAAATTTCAATGATTGAGGTTAAGACTTATATAGAGACTCTTGGTTGCTTGATTGTAACAAGTAATAAGCAATCGGAGTTTTATATGAATGAAGTTATCAAGAAGAGTGTTTTTAAGGACTTTGTATTGATTCAAGTACTCTTGTTATGATATTCAAATCATATACTTTGTATATGGATAAAACTTGTTAAGGGTTCTTGAGTGTATGTGAACCACAACTTCACTCTTCATAGCCAAGTGCTTGGCGCATTCCCAAGCAAGACAATACATTATACAACAATGGTACCTCTTTCGGAAGTTCAAGAGCCATTATCATTAATAATTGGATTACTACTACCTAGTCTACAAATAGTTACTGCCAATCTAACTCCACCTACTTTAGATGGACTTCTATCAGTCATTTATAATAAATCAATAATGCCATACAAATCCTTGATAGTATCATTACTTGCAATCTTAATTCTTCATATGGCTGATCATTCTAAACTAATCATTATATACGAGTACCAATTACTTTAATATTTTAGCTTGCAACAATTGCCATAGTCACTATACTTTGAATCTAGCAAGAACATATTGAGGCATTTATTCTAAATCCAATGTATTTTAAAAGTTGATAATGATTTCATTCACATTGACCTTCTGGAAGATTTCAATAGTGTACTAGAAGAAGGTGGTAAGCCAATCAATTATGATTAGTCTAAATTGGATTCTAAGTGGATTACTACTATGAATTTCAAACTTAGCTCAATCATGAAGAATGATACTTGGAACTTGGTAGAGCTTCCAACAGACATTTGTTCAATTTTAGTAAAATGGATGTATAAAATTAAACTTGGCAAATTTGATTGCTTCAAAGCTTATGTAGTGGCTTGGAGATTTGAACAAGAATATGGAGTTAATTACTAAGAAAATTTTATTCCTACAATTTGGTGGAAATTAATATGTCTCATTATTACTTTGACAGCTTATAATAGATGGCTATTACATTATATGGACGTTGTTACTACTTTTTTATATGGAGGTCTAGAAAAAGATATTTATATGCTTCAATCATCTGGGTGCACTAAACTAAGTATTGAATACCTTGTTCCCAAATTTAAATACTCCTTATATAGTTTAAAAGAAAGCCCTTATCAATAATATAATAGAATTGACAATGATTTACGTTACCACAACATGATCAAGATGTCTATTAACTCAAATATTTACTATTCTAAGATAGGTGGCTCCATTATCATTGTAATACTCTATGTAGATGATCTTCTTATTATTGAATCTAACTCAACTAGAATGAGTGTTTTTAAATGTGATTTTAGCCTTGAATTTGAAATAAAAAATTTAGATCTCATATACAAATTTTTAGGCATATAGGTGCTATAGATGAATACAAAAATTTTGCTTCATCAAATAAAATATGCTCAATCCATCTTAGCTGAATATCTAAGGCATTTCTCATCTTTCACACCTCTTTTTAACCATCTCTATCCAAGAAAAGAGATTGCTATACCTTTCATCAATAAGAAAGAATATGAAAGATTCAATGGAAAGCTCTATTACATGAATAAGACTTATCTTAATATTGGCTTTTTTACCTCCTTACTAAGTTGTTACATGCACAATCCATATCAATTTCACTAAGACATAGCTCAAAGTGTTATTGACTATGTCCAAAAAAATCCTTCACTTTGGATTTTGGTATCCAAAAAAGGAGGAAAATCAACTCCAAAGATTCACAAACATTGACTATAATGGTAATTTAGATGATTGCATAACTACTAGTGCCTATATCCAACACCAATATTGTGGTGCTATTGAAAGCAAAACTCTATATCTCAGTCTTCCTGTGAATTGGAGTATTGAGCCTTGGCAAAGAGAACATGTGAAGCTCTCTGGCTCAAAAGACTGATTGGAGAACTAGGATTTGGAAATGATCAACCCATCACACTGTGGTGTGATAACCTAAACAACATAAAATTGACCAAAAATCCGATGTTCCATGAAAAGACCAAACATTTTGAAACAGATTGGCGTTTCTCCAAGCTGAAGGTGGAAAATAGAATGATCAAGGTATGCTTTATTCAAACAACCAACAAGCATATTAACAAAAAAATTGTGAAGAACAAGTTTTGAAGATTACAGATCAAGACTTAGTCTTAAGACAGTCGATGAGATAGAAGCTTGAAACAAAATTTTAGTTAACTTTCCTACTCTAAGTCACTTCGTAGAAACTCCTCAGCTTTTTCTAGCTCTAGAAATCTTGTAGTGTGCTCCTCTAAACTTATTCACTGCTGGTAGTGCATAGCTGATTGACCTTATTGCTGTACCTCTCCTGTTGTACTACTTACTGCAAGGTGATTAACGATGGGGCTCAATAAGATTGCACCCGACCTTGCATTAGAAGTAGAAATGTGAGATACAGTTCAGAACTCCTAGGATGAGTCTAAGAGGGGTGTTAAGAGTTTTTACATTATCCTCATCCCAGGTGTCGTTCTCTCTTACAGTATCTACCTTCATCAGTTACGTTCAGCCCTGAAACCTCGGGACTTCTCATGTATACATTCCTGTACTCAAATTTGCTACTTGAACTCTTCTATTCCACGCTATACCCTTAGCTTCTTACACACTGATCGACGACGTGTACAATACAGAGAGAAAACTGACCGCTACTGAGACTGATGGGCCACCCTAAGGCAATCACAGCATTCGACACCCAATTGTTGTTTTCCCCCGAAGATCGGCTACTGGTAGATGCAATGGGCAGATCCAGCTCCCTCCCACGCACCCAACGCCGCAAAAAACCACCGAGCAGAGATACCTCCACTTTCCGCACAAACCACAAACATGAGCACAGAAGGGCAAAAAGAAGGTCAACTCCACGTAACCAGCGCCGCAACGACTACACCGGCACGTAAAATGCTCAGCCCGGCATCGGCAGAGCGACACACGATGGCCGAATTCACACCAGAAAACGAGACCTCGCCATCAAGCGAGCACCCACAGTGACCCGCACGCATGGTGCCGCAAGAGTGCGAGGCATCAGAAGCGTGCAAAAGCAACACTGGAGCTCATGGTGCTCAGGCTGGTAGCGTTGCTGCCTGTACATGATTAACATCGGATGCAGTTTTCATGCAGAGCAATGTCAGAGGAACCACAAACCAACAACAAAAGTAACAACAACTGCAACAACTGCAACAATAAACAGAATGTCACGCTATCTTTGCCCATGGAAACCACATGAAAGCAAGCTCTACAGTTGTGCAAGGTCTTTTCCTGGTGGCTCACATGCCACATGCTTCTGCAACTTTTGTTCATTTGTATCGTCCTGTGCACAAAATGTGGTTCCCAGGCTGGAAAATCTCATGCTCCTTTGCCTTCTCTTGCTACCTTTCTCTCATGAAGTTGCTCCGTTTTGCTGGTTTTTTGTCAAGTTTTTGGGGTTGTTTCTGAACAATGCATTTTTGGGGCATTCATTGGGTGTAAGATTGTTAGGCAATGATCTGTTGTATTATGATCCTGGTGTTTTGCAATGGTTGTCATGAGCCAAGTACCAGATGTCAGGAGTGCTTTTGAAAGAATCTGACATCAGATGTAACAGTGGGGGAAGAATTAGATGAACTTTTCACTTTCGGGTTTGTAACAACCAGTAATTTTTGTTACACTTGTCTTTTTTCTTTTTTTGGAAAAGTTTTGTGTTGTGGTGGAAGGACGAAAATATCAAGTATAATATAGGTTAAAATACTTTTGATATTTTATTTTCTTATTTAGTAATAAAAGATACAATGCAGTTGCAATAAACCAATATCGTAAATGCAATGGCACTATATATGTATATGCATATGTTAAGTACTTTACACTATAGGCACAAAAAACTTTGATAAGCATGAAAAAAAATGCTAGAAAGAATTCTTGCATTGAAACCATAAAAACTACAGACTAAAAGATAATGTATGAAAAATAATGTATATATATATATATATATATATATACAAGGCAATAGTGTTATAAAATTCATGTCCTTTATATATTTTATATGATATTATTATTGAGATAACTATGTCAAAAGTTAATACTATAAATATATTCTTAAATTTTTATAGATATAAATAAACTATTTTTTTCTTACTTACTCATAGAAATTATGTGAGTATAATGTAATATCACCATGAAGTGTTTGTAGTTGGTTAATGAGAGAAATGAATAAATAATGAAAAAGCTGCATTATGTATGCTGTAGGAATAAAATTCATTGCGTTTTATTAAAAAAAAATTGTGTTAATCTTCAAAATTAATATTTTAAGTTGGCTTTAGTATTATTTTTCTTATAGATCATTCTTTGATATATATATATATATATATATATACACACACACATATGTATTGAAAAAGTCTGATTATGTGTTTTTTTAATAAAGCATACAAGACTGACACAAAGTGATTTTTTCCAGGATAATTCATATTCTACATACAAAAGAAAATGAAATATCAAAAGTACACTTTACACTCAATATCAATGATAGCATGTTTATAGGGTAAAGTGAAAGTGGTGCTTTTAGGAAAATTGTAAAGTAAACTAAAAATAAAAAATAAAAAATCACTACAATATATGTTGAAAGTCCACAGGCTTCTGAAATCTACAATGGCAGTATGGCATTTTATGAAAATATTCACAAATACTCTTTTCTTAAATATATGTCAAAATTAAATCTCATTGTTTGAGAATGATGTATCAATTACAAAATGAATTTTTTTATTTCTCAATAACTAATTTATCATATTTTTAGTTTTAGTCTTTTACATTTTGTAATATGTAGCTTGTAAACTCAAAACACCAAAAAACGTATATATATATATATATATATAGATATATTTACATACACACACATAATACATTGGATCTAAAGACATCTAAAAAACAATTGAATAATTGTATTTTAAACATCACACTGTTTTTATTGTTTCTTACAATTCCTACGTTTCTTTTTGTCAAGTTTACTTGATACAAATAAAGCAAACCACATATCAATCACAAATTTATGATTAATTTGCTGTTTAGACTCATAACATTGGACTGCTAATGACCATAATGTCAACCGCAAGAAATTTTAAAGAATGTTTTGCTCTCTGGAGAATGACTAACGTGATAAACTACAGCCAAGTCACTGATAAACAATAATTTTGTTACAGTGTCGGTGGTCACCGTCTGCATACACACACCCTTTTGTATACAATCTGTGTATAATCCAAAGGATAATATTCATACAATCTGTTACACACCCTATTTTACGCAATCTGTTACACACCCTATTTTACGCAATCTGGGTACACACACCCTTTTCTATACAATCTGTTACACACACCCTTTTCTGTACAATCTGTTACACACCATTTAAAGAGCATGAAATGGATACCGACACTACCGACAATACCAATGTTTGGATGGTCGAAGTAGAAGATGCTGCATGTGTGCATGAACGTGAGGAATCCTGTCTCGATGATCCCGGTGGTGAAAGAGCTGTTGATGAGCCTCACGAAGCCGTCACGGTTGACATCGATCTTGCTTGACTGTATTCATTGTCTTTGTAGCTTCAACTTCCAGAATTTGCTGCGTTTCGACCATGTTGAAGAGCTGGGTGGCAAAAATCCACGTTTCTATCTCGAACCCAATAGTTTTGGTGAAGAACGAGCTTTTTTCGATTCTACGTTCCACCGAGCATTGTTGCCGAGTTTGTGGCATTCTGCCGCTGTGAAACTGGGAAGAGTTGTGTGTGCAGTGATCGTCTTGCGAAGGCCTTGAAGAGTTGCTTAAGTTTTGTTGTTGCTGTGCATAACAGACACTTCTTTAAATGAAGGGACCCCTTGGGTGAGAGATCCCTCGCGTGAATTGTGTAACCGTCTGTCAAATTGTATTATCTGTGTGAAAATGTTAGGGCAAGAGGAATGTAAATTGATTGCTACTTGGCCTCGTGTCCATGCTGTTGCATGTTTAAATTGCAATAGGGTTGATCCGCAGCCAAGAGATAGACCTCCACTTTGTAATGTACTCCCTCGGTGAGCTTCAGAATAGGAGTTTTCTCGCAAAGGATACTGATTGTAGTCGCTCGACGGTGACATGATTGAAAAATCATTGACATGCCCTACGCCTGCCCCGGTGCTTTCACGATTGTCCATCCTTGATTGCAGGCACCTCTCTGTGATTCTCCCGCAAAAGAAACCATGAGAGCATCTGGTATTGACAATAGCGGTCAGTTCTGGCGGTCCCGGATAAAACCCTGAAAAATGAGGAGGAAAAGCGTCGCTGTAGACGTCAAATCCGCTGTAAAATGTCCACGTTGATACTATGATGGAAGGATTCTGTTACGCTGAAGGTAGCGCAGAATTTTCGACAGATTTCGACCGGGATCAGTGCCAAGGGCCTGCGAGGATGCACATTTGGATGGCAATTTGCTTCCTCTGACTCAATCGAAGTGGTCGCTGCGGTGCTGCACACAATTGTGGCTGTTTTCCGGACGAATAGAAACAGTTTGTGATGAATCGGGGCTGATTCAGCAGCGGATGGAGCATGTTCTAGACGATTCTCGGATCCCACCCATGGCGTGTTCTAGACGCTTCCTGGGTTTAGCGGGGATCTGGAACCATCCAGCGTCGGGGGATCTCTGGGATCTCTTCATCCCAAACGGAGACGAACTTTTTTCTGAAATTCAATCACGTTCCAGAACTTTCCAGACCACCGACGGCGGCAGTCTCGCGATGCATCCGCTCTGGAGTATAAGCATGACCCCCACTGCTACGGACGACCTATATTTGACGATCATCTTCGACTGTTGACGTATGTGCGCTCTTGTTTGTAGCATACACTCGACCTAGTTCGCTGCTAAACACTGCAGTCATCAAGAGGGTGTAGGTGAGTCAAAGGGTAAGGAATCAGTTCGTTGATCAAACCCGTGAACTGTGAGGTAGGGAGAGAGAGATAGAGATATGGCGTTGACACCATTCTGGGGTCGTGGGCGCGGCATGGGGTTGTGGGGCAGCAACCCATGGGATCCGTTCGAGACCACGGACGCATTGATACACAGCATCTACAACCATCCAGGGCTTTCACTAGCGCGCAGCCTACAAGAAGTGACGAGCACCAGCGTGGATTGGAAAGAAACGGCGACAGAGCATGTGATCAAGGCAGACGTGCCAGGCCTAAGCAAGCACGAGATCCAGGTGGAGGTAGACGACACCCAGCGTGTGCTGCGCATTAACGGGGAGCGGCGCAAGGAGGAGGAGCGGCAGACGGATCATTGGCAAGTCCTGGAGCGTGGCGAGAGGCGCTACACGCGCCAGCTCGCGCTTCCAGAAAATGCCAATCTCGACCAAATCACGGCCTCGGTGGACGATGGCGTGCTGACGGTCACCATGCCCAAGCTCCAGGCTCAGAAATCCAAGTCTCGGGTGCGCAAAATCCAGGTCGGGGGTGCGGGCGAGGAGGGGCAGAAGCAGCACCGCGAGCTGATTCCCGTGTCGGCGCTGAAGAAACTCTTCCCCTTCGGACACCGCAAGTGACTCCTCTCGCCGGCGGCACCCACAATTGCCGCAGCGGCTCTAGCGCCGCGGTTGACGCTGACGCGCGTCCAACGCTGAGGACATTGGCGATCCCTTAGCCTGCAGTCATACCACACGGTTCCATTCGAGTTGTAATATTTTGCATTGTAATATACAGTTTGCTTTCACGGAGTATAAAGTTTTGAGCTGTTGAGTTGAAAGATTCTGTGCCTCTTTTAACAGTTGATGCTCATTGCCAAATTGAAGTATTTTTATTCTTATTTTTATTTATTTTATATATTTTTCTTGTTTTTTTGTATATGGGTTCAGCTGCTATGTTGTAGATGCTTCAGTTTTTTGAAACAAGATTGCAAAAAATGCGTAATTTTGAGAATAAATTAAAATATTAGCAATCCAACAATTCTTTGTGTAACAAGTACCACATTTTGTTTTTTTTATTTTTATTTTGTATATATATATATATATATATATATCCAATTATTAAAAAACTATCACAAAAATTTATTTATATTAAGAATGAATGATAAACATAAAAACTATTTGTGTAGGAATATGATAAAATAAGAGGCTATGATAAATATACTAGATTTTATTAAACTTAATTTTTTAACAGTTTTTAGAAACTTGAATACTCTTTTATGACCTGTCTGATCATTTCCAAAATATTTCAAAATTCTCTAGAATTCTCTTTTCTAGACACTTGTTTAAAAATCTTTGAATAATTTTTGTACAAATTTTTTTAAAAAAAAATTAGAAAGTAAATTAATAAAAACTTTTATAACAAGTTTTTAACTCTGTGACTGGTACAAATAGATAAAAATCAGTAACTAAAAACAAGGTTCTTTGTAACAAAATATAACAAGATAACTGAGTAGATATTAAGTCATAAAAAATACTTACAAGCTACAAAATCTTCAAAAATATTGGTTTTTAGTTATTGACAATTTAAATTTAACAATAGGTTTTTAAAATCTAAATTTGTCTTTTTATCACATGTATTAAATCTACATAATTCTTAATGCTAATTTATTTTATATAATAATACATGTCTTATCTATAATATTTTAATATAAATAAAAAATAATTTTAATTCTAATGAATTATTATATGCATCACTAAATATTTTTTTAGTTACTACAAAAAAAATTCAGCTAATAATATTATTATCAATTAAAATATTATCTATGTATTAATTAATTCCAATTCTAATTAATATTATCTATGTACTAATTAAAATATTATCTATGTATTAATTACAAATATTTTATTTAAAGATGTATTTGTTTATTTTATTTTTATTTTTATTTTAATATATTTAAATCATTTTTATTAAATTTATTCTTAATATAATATTTTTTTAGAATATTTTATTAGCTATAGAATTTATATATATATATATATATATATATATTTGTTATTTCTAAATTATTATATATTATAAAGAAATAAGTTATTTTCTATTTTTTGGATACAAAGAGGATATGTCCAATACTTAGATTTGTTGAAAGATTAAACAGCAATATGAAGCCTTGAAAGTCCTAACACCTTATATCTAAGCTAGATTTTGAAGCACAATTATTACTTGATCTACTATATAAGTTATTATTGTCTATAACATTATTATACACAATTAAACTACATTGTGGTATTCTAAGATTGGAGTATATTGTTTTTTCTAATCTATTATCCAACATCTTTTATACCATCTATGATTTCTCCTAGCCATGTAGAAAGGTCTCTTCATTGTCTAATTGTGTCATAATTTATTCTTTGGTTAAATTCTATATCATGTAGCCATATTTAATGAAATTTAATTAGATTAATTTCTGACTATGTTCATCACTCTATTCTTTATTACTAAAGATAAGGACATTGAATTCATTATCTAAAGAGAAGATCTTTAAAAAATAACCATATCATTTTAAAATTTTAAAATTTAAAATTTAAAATTATAAAATAAAAATAATATATATATATATATATATATATATATATATGTATTTATTTAAAACTAATTTTTAGAATCTCCAATGTATTAATCTTACAACTAATTTATATTATGGACACACCACTCAAGTAAAATAAGATTCCAAAAGTCTAAAGAACTGAAATAGAAGAAGTTCACTTTATATCAGAAATAAGAAGCTATGACTAGATATAAGAACAAGATCAAAAGATCTAAGTTGAGTTACAAAGATTGTGTTGTTAAGGCTAAGTATCTCCTCAGCCTCAATTCTAATATATACTAGATGCAAAGAAGCTCTTTGAAGAGTTTCTTTGATACTTAGAGATAAAATAAGCCTAAGATCCTTCTATGACCATCTAAGATTTTTTAGAACCTTCTAGAATCTTCTAAAATCTTCTTGAAACCTATTAGGACCTATTAAGGTCTTCTAAAAATCATTAAAAACCTTCTACAATCAAATAAATTTTTTTAGAATTTTTTATAATCTTTTAGAACCTTCTTCTATTGTATGTGTTAAGGATATAAAACAAAAACAACTAAAGTATCAAAATACTCTTGTATCATTCAAAAAGAATAAAAAATCATTCAAAGATGGGATAATATTAAACTAGAATGGCTATTGCCAAAGACAAGAAGAATAGAGACTTTTGAAACAAGACTAAGAATAAGAAAGATATTGACAAGAGTGAAGAAGGCTTCACTCTTATCTTTATATATACTATCTACCTAAAAGCTATATAGTGACATTCTATAGGACCTCAAATACGTGTCTAATTTAAAAAATATATATCAAAATTATAAGACAAGTTTCTTATATGTGTACCACATAATTAACTTGTTCGACAAGCTATCAATATGTGCCACACGTGGCTAACTTATTGGCCAAGTTTTTAACCTACCAATCACCTATAGATATGAATAAAGATAAAAATATGTTAATAAAGCTTTTAGAAAGATTTTTTATAAAATATTATTAAATTAATCTATCTTTATTTACTTGGTGATATTATCCTCTTTTTTTAGAGATGAATTCTATGAAGAGTGATGATTACATATTGAGGAAGTTCAAGATGTGCCAAATTGTATTCCCCACACATTTTGATCCTTGTTCACTTTGAAGATACTTGATAGGTCTTCTTAGCCATCAATTATATTTCATACCAAGGAAGGAGGACTATTTTGATATTTAATTATTATTGAGGCTTTTATAACTTCCTTCAAAGAAAAAATTTAGAACAGCATCAAGAATAGTTTCTGTCTTTAAAAATATCACCAAATATTAGGAATCTCTTCTCAGGTCTTAATACCAAACATGTTATATCTTGCCATCAATTCAAGGAAGAACATGCTATTCCTGAGGATCTTCATCTCTATTCTATCATCTTAAAGATTGTAACAGTCATAATGTCTTGTCCGATATTGTATTGTGATTTGGCTACCATGTAAAAAAATTGTATATATAAATTTAATATATAATTTATTATACAATTAAGTGAAAGCCATAACAATGGATTTTATTGGTTACAAGATGTGATTAGGTTGTTAGTTTAGAAAGAATCTATCTAAAAAGGTTATTATTGAGATTTATACAATTTTTTTTTTTTTTTTTGGTAGTGATTTTTGAAATTAATTTTATATTGATAATAACTTTTATATATTTTAAGTCACCTTTGTTAGACATTGGTGATCCTTAAGATCTTATTTACTTATTTTGTTTGATATTTAGAACACATATTGTATAAATCTTATAAAAAAAGGATTAGAAAGGGATTTTTAGTGTGAAAGGGGGTAGTTAGGCCATCCATATGAATGAATGGAGATAGATGATAGAAGTCTCTATTCTTATTGGCCAAAAATCATGTTCAATAGACTTTAAGGAGACTGCCCGAGGACTTATTAGGGATTAGGGTTTGTTTTTTGAAAGAAGTTGAACATCAAAGGCTAGGATCAGCAAGTTTGGTTTTTTGAATATAGTTTTGGTGAAAATTTTGGATGCTTTGGACTTTTTATGAAGGAGATATAGGTGCTCAAAGTTAAGGTGTTAAAATTATATCTACTATCACTCTTTTGAGCACAACTCACACGTACAGAGAGAAATAGAAGTTCAATGACTAGAGTTTGAAAGAACACTTTTTTGACTACACTTTTTATGTGCAGCTTGATAAATCCAAGTTGGGGTGAAGGAGATATTGGGAGTTGAAATCAGTGCTTGTAAGCTCAGGGCAGTAAGTGATCCTACTTAACTAGTGGTTATGTTTTGAGCTATATCTTAGGCAATTTAATAGATTTTTGGCTCAAAATTTTCAAGAATGTATATGCTTATGTTGCAAGACTATGTGCAAAAATTTTGTGGCATTAAGATTTTGGATTTGTGAGATATGAGGAAAATAGTGCTCAAGTGTCTCTGAGCTAGGGTTTTAAGTACCTACTAAGATTTTTAAGATATTGGAAAATTGAAAGTGAATTTATGGTTAATTCTTTCTTATAATAAAACTCAAGAAGATTATCTACACTTTAAAGAAAATTTTATAGAAACAAAATAATTGAATCAAGAATTATTAAATTCTAAAGTTTAAGAAGAAATAAGTCCTTGTGGGTGAATAAGGTTTTGAAAGGTTTTGTGACAATTTGAGTCTTTTTGTATAAACCTATTTAGATATAGAAAGAATTTATTAATAAAAATTGTCTTTTATAATATCCTTGTGTTATTTGTCTTTTTTATTAAGGACAAATCACTTATTGGACTCTTGCCAATAAGTTTCAAAAAAATTCTCCACAACCAAGTACCTAGTATATTGCTAGATAGAAAATCATGCCACTTGACACTAGTGAGTTAACAAATGATAGCTCTTGAATTAAGTTTGCTAATTATTCATTCTCTATCTTCTTAGTATTAAAAATTCAAAGAAATAATAAACAATGATATAAGATATCTCTATTGAATCTACTTTGCTTTATAATAAAGATTTTCTTCATCTTGGTTTTGATGGATGTCATTAATGAAATGCATTGACTTTGGTTGATGTATTTGCTAGATTCTTAGATGGCTCCCATTTACATTTACTAATATCATATCCGCACTAATGTATAAGATATTTTAACTTATTTTGGCACTGTCTTAAATCTAAGATTTCTTCTATTTTAAATTCTTCATTGTTATGTACTTCTATAGAAGGCACTGGCATTTGTCTTCTTCTTTGTATATCTATTATCTTATATGGCTTAAGCAAAGATACGTAAAATATAAGATGGATCTTTATAGATTCTAGTAGATGTAATTGATAAGCAACTAGATTAACTTGTTTGTAAATCAAAAATAGTCCAAGCTTACATTAATCTAGTTTATCATAAGGACAAATAGTCTGTTAAGGATATATACTTTGAAGGTTCACAAAATCTTTTAGAATATTTTAGAAGCTTCTTGAGTTAGTGAAAGTTAGTTAAGAAGCTTTTTAATTGGTGAAAGTCGGTTGAGAAGTTTCCTAGTTAGTGGAAGGAGCTCAAGAGACTTCCTAATTAATAGAAGGAACTCAAGAAGCTTCCCAATTGGTAGAAGCTACTTGAGAAGCTTCTTAGTTTGATAGTAGTTGCTCAAAAAGCATCCTATACAAGAATATATATAGAAGTTGAGACTGAAAAGTTCTTCAGTCTTGACAATGCATCTCATAGAGTTCTAACTCACCTTTCTTGATATTTTTTGCATACTCATTTGTTTAATTCAAGTTCTTATTGGTTTCTTCTAGAAACCTTGTCCCAGTTTTTAAGTCTCTTGTTCTGTATTCTTGTGTCCTTGACAGTTTGTCGAGACTAACATCATCTTCAATATCAGAGTTGGATCCTTCTTGTTAGAGAGTGGATTACTCTTCTACTCGAAGGTATGCCAGTGCTTTAGAGGTTGCAAATTACCATCTTCTAAACTGATATTTTCTTCATCAATATTAGAGCTTTGTCCTTCATATGAGAGAGTGAATCACCTCTCTCCTTGAAGGTCTTAAAGCATTTTAGAGGTTGCAGATTACCCTCCTCTAAAATGATATTATTTTTTTTTATAGATTCCTTCTTTCTTTCTCTTAAAATGGTTGGAGGTCAAGATATTAGTATGATCAAATCTTTCGAGTCCAAATTAGATACCATTATAAGTGCTCTTATTACTTTGTTTGCTAGTACTGTGGAGATTGAAGGGATTATTACAAAACTTTGTAATGACGCAACATTTGAAATACCACAATCTAGATTACATCCATTCCCAACTTCTATGCTTGAGGATGTAATACTACCTATATTACGTTAGAAAAATCTGCTTGTTCAACAACATAAGGAACCTCAAGTTAGTCTTCCGGAGAAATATGATAGTATGTGTTCAAAGTTTTGAAGATTTGTCAATCAAATTTGATTGAGAATAATTCTACAACCAAATACTTATCTAATAGAAGAATCACAAGTTGGATTGGTTAGAACCTTGCTTTTGGAGCAAGCATTAGCATGATTTGCTCCCTTGTTTCAAAAAAGATCGCCAATTTTGAAAAAATTTGAAGTTTTTATGGAAGTATTTATAGAAACATTTAGTAAACATGACAAGACTCGTTAGGCAATAGCTAAGATCCAAAGATTATGTCAAAGATCATGCTTTTTATCAGTCTATGCATTCGATTTTATGTAATTAGCATGCAACATCAATTGAGATGAAGAGGCTCTAATGAATCAATTTTATTGGGAATTAAGAAACAATGTGAAAGATCTATTATTATCACTCCCAGATCCACAATCACTTAATGAAGCCATTAGTCAAGCCATAAAATGTGATAATTGATTATTTCAAGATCAACGTTTATGAGCTTCAATAAGATAATACGCAATCCGATATTCTTCTACTATATCAACAAGTATTTTGAATTTTTATTCAGAAGTAGAAGATATGCAACTTGATACAGTACAATTTAAACATCTTAATCCACAAGAAAAGAGATATCAGATGGCGGAAGGTCTATGCTTATATTGTGACAAAGAAGGCCACAAGATTGGTAATTATCCGAAGAAACAAAATTGACACATTACCAAAACCAAGAATGTAATTGTTTAGAAAAATGACAATATTCAACCACAGTAGGGATCGTGTAGATGGACAACCGAACACTACAAAACTATTTAGGTTCCTCTCTTTCTACTCAACTTGCTTATTGTTTTATAATTTCTTTGTATTTTGGCCCTCAAAAGCTTTAAACGACTGCTTTGTTAGATTCACGGGCGTCCGCTTGTTTTATAGATGAAGAATTCACTAAGCTTCACAAAATTTTTCTAGTATAAAAATCTAAACCTATTCATATAGAGGTAATAGACGGATGACCTTTATCCTCTGGTAGTATCATTTATGAAACCACGCCTATAGAAGTATCATTCAAAGATCATAGAAGCTAGATTGTATTCAACGTTGTCGTATGGCATTGGTTGTGAAGAATTTACTTAAAACTTGATGGCAAAATCCAATAAGTGATTTGTCCTTAATAAAAAGGACAAATAATATAACAATCTTACAAAAAAAAATTATATATATAAACCCTCTTGTATTCAAGTAGGTTTGTACAAAAAAAATTCAAATTTCCACAAAAATCCTTCAAAACTTTATTCACCTATAAGGACTTATTTCTTCTTGATTTTTAAAATTTAATAACTTTTGATCCAATAGTTCAATTTCTATAAGATTTTCTTTAAAGTGTAGATAATCTTCTTAAATTTTATTACAAAAAAGAAATAATCCTAAATTTATTTTCGATCATATGATATCTCAAAAACCCTAGTAGGTGCTTAAAACCTTAGCTTAGAGACACTTGAGCACTATTTTCCTTATATCTCACAAACCAAAATTTTAATGCCACAAAATTTTTATATATAGTCTTACAACATAAATATTTACACCTTTGAAAATTTTGAGCTAAAAATCTATCAAATTGCCTAAGATATAGCTCAAAATGTAACTACTAGCTAAGTATGGTCACTTACTACCCTTAGCGTATAAGTACTAACTTAAACTCCTAAAATCTCCTTCATCTTAGCTTGGATTTCATCAAACTATATATAATAGGTATAGCTAAAAAAGTATTCTTTCCAACTCCAATCAAAATTTTTCTTTTGCTCTCTATATGCGTACGTTATGCTTGAAATAGTGACAATACATATAATTTTGACATTATAACTTTGAGCACCTATATCTCTTTCAAAAAAAATCCAATGCATGCAAGATTTGCACCAAAACCATATTCAAAACACCAAACTTGCTGATCCTAGCCTTTGATGTTTGATTCCTCTTAAAAAACAAACCCTAATCTCTATTAAACCCTCAAGCAGTCTCCTTGAAGCCCATTGGATATGATTTTTGGCCAATAGGAATAAAGACTTCTATCATCCATCTCCATTCATCCACATAGATGGCCTAACTATCTCCTTTCACACTAAAAATCCCTTTCTAATTATTTTTTTTTAATAAGATTTATATAATTTGTGTTCAAAACACCAAATAAAAGAAGTAAATAAGATCTTAAGGATCACTAATGTTTATCAAAGGTGACTTAAGATATATAAAAGTTATTATCAAAATAAATCAACCTCAAAATTTTTATCACAAAAGAAATAAGATTGTATAAACCTTAATAATAATCTTTTTAGATAGATTCTTTCTAAACTAACAACCTAACTACATCTTGTAACTAATAAAAATCCACTGATATGGCTCTCATTTAATTATGTAATAAATTACATATTAAATATACTTATACAATTTTTTTATATGGTAGCCAAATCACTCTTAAGGACATGAACTAGAAAAAGATACATAATTTAATAAAAATTATATCAAAGAAAAGTCACAAAATAGGAATAAAAAAGTATATATATTCAAAAAAAAATTGGAATAGCTATTGCCAAAGACTAAAAACATGAAGACTCTTGAAACTAAACTAGAATCAGGAAAAGAGTTGACAAGAGTGAAGAAGGCTTCATTCTTATTTCTATTTATATTATCTATTTAAGAGCTATATAATGATATTCTATAGGACCTCCTACACGTGTCTAATTTGTAAGACACGTGTCAAACTTGCACGACAAGTTTCCTACATGTACGCCACATGCTTGACTTATTCTACAAGCTACCAACATGTGCAATACATGGCTAGCTTGTTCCACAAGCTACCAACATGTGCGCCATGTGGCTAGCTTGTTGATCAAGTTTTTAACCTACCAATCATCTATAGACATGTATAAAAGTGATTCCGCATCTATGAAGCTTTTAGGAAGCTTCTCTATTTGATATTATCAAATCAATTTATTTTACCTACTCCTATTGATCTATATTAATTAGGTAATTATTGGAATAAATCTTATATCCGTGACATTATCTCTCCTTCTAGGGACGAGTTCTACGAGGAGTGGTGATTACATGTTGAGGAAGTCCAAGATACGTTGAATTGTGCTTGCTACATACTCTGATCTTTGTTCCCTGTGAAGGTAGTTGATAGGTCCTTTCAGCCATTGGTAATGTCCCATACCAGGGCGAGAGGACCACCCTATTATTTGATCATTGTTGAGGCCTTTATAACTCCCCTCAAAGAAAACATTTGGAACACCATCAGGAGTAGTTCCTACCTCTAAAAGTATCATCAAATATCGTGAGTCTCTTCCAAGGTCGTGATACCAAACACATTATATTTTGCCATCAATCCAAAGAAGGATATGTCATTCTTGAGGATCTTCATCTATATTTTGATGTCTTGAAGGTTGTAATAATTGTAATGTCTTGTCTGATAAATCAACAAATGATGGTTCTTGAGCTGAATTTACTGGTTATTGATCCTCTATTTCTTTAGCATGAACAAATCGAAGGAAATAACAAACAATGATACAAAATAGGATGAAACCTCTATAGAACCTATTTTGCTTTATAGCAAAGATTTTCTTGATTCTTAATCTTGGTTTTGACAAATGTCGTCGATGAAATGCATTGATTTTTATTGATGTATTTGCTAGATTCTTGGATGGCTCCCATGTGCATTCACTAATATCGTATCCGCGCCGATGCTCAAGATATTCAAGTCGATTTTGGCGTCACCTTGAATCTAAAATCTCTTCAACCTCGAATTCTTTATTGTTGTCCACTTCTATGGAAGGCGGTGGCATTTGTCTTCTTCCTTGTATATCCATTATCTTGTATGGCTTAAATAGTGACATATTTTTGTATTATGTATTATCTTATTTGGGAATGCACCGGGCACCTGACTATGGAAGGTAAAGTTGTGTTTGCAAATAATCAAGAAATCCTAATAGATTTCATCCATATATGAAGAATATAATTCAAATTTCAACTCAAAAGTGTTTATAAACACTCCTCTTAGTAACATCAATCATACATATACTCCAATTGCCTTGTTTCTTTTATAATTAAGCAATTTTTTTTTTTCTTTGCAAGTCCAAACCCTAATCAATGAGTTTTGTTAAGCTATAAATTTTAATCCAATCATCTTTTTAGAGTAAAATTTTGCACACAAGTTTTAGTATAAACCTTTTATATGCTTAGAAAAATTTAGTCCAATCCAACTTACAAATTACAAGAAAATGCCCAAAAACCGCACTAATGATACTCGGCTACCAACTTGAAAATTGATGCAAAAATTCTAGTGGTGATTTCTCCTTCTTCCATTGTTAATTTCAACTCAAACTTTGTATATATTTTGATCTATAAGTCTTCTATTACTATACAAAAATATATATTGATCCAATTGGTAGACCTTTAGTTATCATAGAAATCCTATCTAATCCTAAACTGCCAACTTCCAACAATCTTTTGTATCAAAGCCCAAATATCACTTAATTGCACCATTAGATTAATACAAAATTTTGTGCACACTTAGCACACTTAACAATCTAGATAATATCAAATTTTGAACAGTAGATGCTACACAAATTGCATGAATCAGTCAAGAATACAAGCCGTCATTGTCTTACATAAAATCCAAAACACCAATATAAACACTAACTTTGAACAACAATTGCAAAGTCCTATGGTAACAAGTTAAATGCCTTTGGAATAAGCTTCAACAGTCTTTGTTGTTTTTTTAGCCGATGAGTAATAATGAACTCGAATCTTGACAAAGACATACTTCAATAAGCTTGACAATGATTCAATAGGTGTGTCAACATAAAATACTCAAGGTTCTTGTGATCCATATATATGGTGATTGGATTAGAAGCGCCTTTTAGATAATGATACTATTCTTGAAATGAATCCACAATTGCAAAAAGTTCTTTGTCATAGATCTCATAATTGATCTCGACTGTTGAGAATTTTTTTGAATAAAAAGCTACTAGATGAAGTTTGTCATGTGTTTCCATTTGTGACAAAACCGCATCCACGACAAAGTCTGATGCATCTGTTTTCATAAAATATGCCTTGAAAAAGCCAATACGATATAAGATTGGTGCAGAAACAAATAATGTCTTCAGAGCTTCAAATGTTGCTTCTGCTTTTTGATTCCATTGGAGTCAAACATGTAAGTGGAGCTACAACTTGAAAAAAATCTTTGATGAAGATCCGATAATACTTGGCAAATCTCAAAAAGCATTGGACATCTCTTACCGTCTTTAGAATCTTTCAATTCATAATTGTCTGGACTTTTTTAGGATCTATCATGAGACCATCATTTGAAATGATGTATCCTAAGAAATCAATTTGAGTAGTGTGAAATACACACTTTTCCATCTTGGCGTACAATCCCGCATCTCTAAATTTTTGTAATACTTGACAAATAGGTACTTCATATTCTTCTACATTCTTAAAATAGATCAAAATATTGTCTAGATAGTAGATGATAAAATTATCTAAGAACACACTAAAAATATCATTCATGAGATGTTAAAAAGCAGCTGGTGCATTCGTAAGTCCAAAAGGCATGACATTATATTCAAAATGTTAGTATCTGATTTGAAATGCAGTTTTCCATTTATCTCCTTCTTTCATGCGTACTAGATTGTATGCTTCTTTTAGATCTATTTTTATGTAGATCTTAGCTTGATTCAATTGGTCAAAGAGTCCTAATATCAAAAGTAATGGATATCTATTCTTGATTGTGATCTTGTTGAGTCCTTGATAACCAACACACATTCGCAATGATGCATCTTTTTTCTTCACAAATAGAATTGGAGCTCGTGCTAGAGATTTAGAATGGCATATGAAATTCTTTGCCAAATTCTTGTCAATATATGCCTTAAGTTCAATCAACTCATCTTGTGATAAATTGTAGATTGGTCCAAATGGTGGCTGAGTTCGTTCCTTGAGGTTGATTGAACAATCATATGGACGATGCTTTGAAAGAATATCTATATTTTTTTTCTCAAAAAAGTCTTGATAATCTTGATATTGACTTAGAATGCTACTTGATATCTTTCCATTGTTGAAAATAGGTGTAGCATAAATAACAAAAGGTGATCCTTCTTTTGCAGCATGCAAGAAAGCTCTTGTACCTACAAATGTAGGTTTAATTCTACTAGACTTATAGTTTCTTATTTAATTAACTATACTATTAGCTATACTTTTAGAAAAGTTAAGAGTAAGAGAAATCCAATTTATTTGAAGGTTGTGTTTTTCTAACTATGATAGATCTAGAATGATTGGAATAAAGGAAGAGCTAATTATGTTAAAAATTACACAACTATTATGGCCATTTACTACTACATTGAGAGGAAGTGTTTCATAAGTAATATCTCCAGAAGATAAAAGATGACCATCTATGACTTCTACGTATATGGGTTTAGATTTTTGTATTAATTATATTCTATGGCTTTTAACAAATTCTTCATCTAAAAAGCAAGTTGAGGCTCCCGAATCTATTAAGGTAGAGGCTTTGTAATTATTAGGTCCTAAACACACATCTATTATAAAATAAAGAGATGGTTGTGAGAAGAAGATAGGACCTTAATTAGAAATTGTATAAGATCCCAGCCGCACAATCCTTATTATAGCTAGACAAAATTATTTTTCGACATATTGTCTTCTTTGATAGTTGTACTCCTCATCTTGTGGTTGCGTCTTTTTTTTGGATAATTTTGAACAATATATTTAGGTTCTCCACAATACAAGTATAATCCTTCTTGACAACATCGAGTATTTTCTTATTCAATAAGCGGCTTGAAATGTATAGGATCAATTTGCATGTCCTCGATTTTTGAAGGTATATATTAAGAAGATATTGGTGCTACCATTGAATTGTAATAATATTGAGGTTTACTTGTACAGCTTTCAAATCAAAATTCAAAAAGCCAATTATCATATTTCATTGCAAAATCGATTGTTTGACTCAATGTTTGAAGATCGGATAAGTTCAACATCAATTTCTTCACTTCATATTGTAATTTATAGAGAAACTGACTAATGAGTGCAGCATCATCTTACTTGATATCGATTGCTAGTTGTCAAAATTGTAAAACAAATAATATCATTGATCGATTGCCTTGGCGTAAGATACGAATCTTGTTGGTTGCAACATGAGTTGTATCATGTTCTTCATATATAGATCAAAATTTTACTAAGAAAGCTTCTAAATTATCCAATATTGGATCACGTCGTTTAAGAAAAGATGAAAACCAAGATAAAACAGAACCTGAAAGTAGTGTATCAATAAACCTAACTTGCAAGCCTGGAGTTGGAAAACTTTGCGATTGCAATTCAATCACTAATTGAACTTGGTTGATGAATCCTCAAAACTTGGATCTTGTGCCATCAAACTTCTCAAGTAGACCAATTTTTGATTCACTGATGCTTGGACAGTATTCCAATGGAGGAGGAATTATATGACTTGGTGTAGATATTGAAGCAACTCCAATTATATCTATATCTTCATTGTTTGGTAACCTTGTTGCTCCTTGTGGAGGTACAGTGAGTTGATACATTGCAAGCATTAATTCTTTCATTTACTCTTGTATTTGTGCCATTGCATTCTTCATTTCAGTAAGCTATCCATGATAACACTTCAAAAAAATATCTAACACCACTCAAGACAAGTAGAAGGGAGAACAAAGAAAATATTAAGAATAATATCAGTTTAGAAGAGGATAATCCACAACTTCTAGTATGCTTGTGTCTTATCGAGAGAAAGGGATAATCCACTCTTAATCAAGATAAGACAAAACTTTGATATTATAAGTGTACTCTTGTCAATCTGTCAAGGACATGAACTAGAAAAAAATGCATAATCTAATGAAAATTGTATCAAAGAAAAGTTACAAAATAGGAATAAGAAAGTATGTATATTCAAAGAGAAACTGGAATGGCTATTGCCAAAGACTAAAAATATGAAGACTCTTGAAACTAGACTACAATCAAGAAAGGAGTTGATAGATTGAAGAAGCCTTCACTCTTATTTCTATTTATACTATCTATCTAAGAGCTACGTGGCGGTATTGTATTGTAATTACTTATAGTATGTAAAAATTAGTTAAAACATATTATATATTTATAAGTCTAGATGTGTGTTAGAATGGTTTGTAAATTAAATTAAAAATGGTTGATAGAAGAAACTTTATTTTATTTTATTTTTACTTGTTTTGATTATAATATTTAAAAATTATAAGAACTAAATGATTAGTATGAAGCCTTGAAAGAAGGTGGGAGCCTAAGGATGAAAATTTAAGCTAGTACAAGGCTAATTGGAAAGGATGAAAGTAAGGCATAGTCGGATGAAGGCAAGGAATGGAAAACTTCATCCCTATTGGTCAAATACCATGCCCAATGGGCTTTGAGGAAGCTACCTATAACCTCAAGAAGGGTTTTCGCAACTTTAAGGAAGGCATTTGGAGATTAGAAGCTAAAATTATAAGTTTTAGGATTTTGGATACAATTTTTGTATAAAAATTAGAGGGTTTGGAATTAGGGTAAAGAAGTTATAGCCGTTTGAAGTTAAGGTGTCAATTTGAGACTTATTGTTACTCTTTTGAATATAGGAGGAGTTTTACGATAGCTTTTAGAAATCAAAAGACATGGCTAAAATGGCGATTTTAAGATCTACATTTTTTATAAAGGAATTGTTGCATTTGGAGTTTATATAAAGGAGCTATAGGGCATTGAAGGCGGTGCTTCTAAATCAAAGGCAGTAAGTTAGCGATTTAATTCATAGTAATGGTTGGAGCCATAACTTGAGTTTTTGGATGAATTTTTGACTCAAACTTCTTTGAGAATGTGACAATTTGTATTAAAAAGCTATATATATAAATTTCGTGGTATTTAAGCATATGTTTTGTGACATATAAAGAAATTCGTATGTGGGTGTATAAAGACAAGGATTTGAAGTGACTGTTAGGATTTTCAAGATATCTCAAGATTCACAATGAATTTACAATTGAAATTTGTTGTGGAGGTTGATAAGAATACATCAGTATCTCATATAAAATTTTACTATATTTGGACGATCAGATCAGGAGATATAAGGTGTTGAAATTCGGAAAAATTTCCACATAAGGATATATAAGATTTTAGAGGATTTTACCATATTTTGGATGTTGTTGGTTATTTGAGGCTTATGTATTTGGTGTAATTTCTCTAAAAGAAAAAATCTATATATAAAATTAGAAATTTCTTCATTTTGAAGCTTGATTGAGAAATTAGTGACAGCTAGAAGTTTAGCGCTTTCTTGAAACAAACTCTCTTTATCCCGACAGCGGTATTCTATAGGACCTCTTACATGTGTCTAATTTGTAAGACAGGTGTCAAAATTGCACAACAAGTTTCCTACATGTGTGCCACATGCTTGGCTTGTTCCACAAGCTACCAACACATGCGACACATGGCTAGCTTGTTCTACAAGGTACTAACATGTGCACCATGTGGCTAGCTTGTTGACCAAGTTTTTAACCTACCAATCATCTATAGACATATATAAAGGTGATTTCACATCTATAAAGCTTCTAGGAAGCTTTTCTATCTGATATTATTGAATCAACTTATTTTATCTACTTCTATTGATCTATATTAATTAATTAATTATTACAATCACCTTTTGGCCCAATCTATAATCTTTTTCAAAATGAGCTTTCAATATTAAAAGATTATATTGATGAAAATCTTACAAAGAACTTCATTAGGCATTTAAAATCTCCAATAGATGCACCTATATTTTTTGTGAAAAAGAAAGATGGTTCCTTGCATATGTGCATTGATTACTAGGGATTGAATAAGATAACGATAAAGAATCATTATCCACTACCGTTAATCTCAAGACTTTTGGAACAACTCGGCCAAGCTAAGATCTATATTAAAATAGATCTTTGTGGAATATAAAATCTAGTATGAATTAAGGAGGGAAATGAATAGAAGACCGCATTTCTAATAAGGTATAGACATTTTAAATATAATGTCATGTCCTTTGGACTAACAAATGCACTCACTATCTTTCAGCATTTAATGATTAATATATTTTGAGAATATTTGAATAAGTTTGTAGTGATCTATCTTGATGATATCTTGATCTATTCAAAAAATCTGGAGGAATATGAAGAGCATGTTAAGTTGGTATTACAAAAGCTACGAGATACAGGTTTGTATGCCAAACTAGAGAAATGTATATTTCATCAATCTCAGATGGAATCTTTGGGATATATTATATCTATTGAAGGTTTGACAATGGATCTCAAGAAGGTAGAGGCGGTTATGTAATGGGCCATTCCAAAGACTATGAGAAACATACAATATTTTCTTGAATTTGCTAACTTCTATCGAATCTTCATAAAAAATTACTCTCAAGTTGCCGCCCTTCTTATGCAATTGATATGTAAGGACAAGTTAGAATGGGAGCGTCAAACACAAAAGATATTTCAAGATCTCAAGATGGCATTTATTATAGTCTCAATATTGATACATTAAGACTTTACAAAGGCATTCTATTTAGAAACTGATGCTTCAGATTCTGCATTAAGGGTTGTACTTTCACAGATGAGTATAGATAACAAACTCCATCCTGTTGCATTTTATTCTTGAAAGTTTTTTACTATTAGAATCAATTATAAAATCCATGATAAGGAGCTTCTTCTTATTGTAGATTCTTTTGAAGAATGGCATTATTTTTTTAAAAGCACAATGCACCTTATGATTGTATATACAAATCATAAGAACTTAGAATATTTTATGTCAGCTTAGGTTCATAACTGCCGTCAATCTTGATGAAACATATTGCTATCTAGATTTAATTTTGTTATCACCTATCGCCTAAAGAAGCAACAAGGATTATCTGATAATCTATCAAGGGGATTATATCTTGCACCAAGAGTAGGGGAGGTAGCATTTGATCAACAATATACAATCTTATTGAAACATGAGTAATTTTGTCTCTGTGCCACTATTACATCAACGCCTATTGATCCTAGTTTCCTTAATGAGGTGTGTGTTGCAACCACTAATGATGCTTTGGCCCTTGATGTTAAGCATTGCATGAAAAAAAATGCTGATAAGTTCAAATTTGTGAAAGACTATCTATATTTTGAAGAATGTTTGTACATTCCAAAAGGACCAATATGACTTCATATTCTTCAATCTTGCCATGACTGTCTAATTTTAAGTCACTTTAGATTAACAAGACTTTAGAACTTATTTCTCGAGATTTTTTGTGGTCTCAAATGTAGAAGGCAGTGAAGGACTTTGTGCTCTCTTACGACATCTGCTTAAGGTCCAAAAATCCTTGACATCACTCTTATAGAGTCTTACAATCTTTACATGTTCTAAGACGGGTATGGTCCTCTATCTTGATGGATTTCATCACGGATCCATCCAATTAATTAGATAATATCTTTATAGTAGTTAATTGACTTACAAAAATAGCTCATTTCATCTTTTGTAAAAAGATTGCGTCTAGTGAAGAAATGACAAGGCTTTTTCTTAACAATATATACCAATATCATATGATATCGTATCCGATTGAGGATTCCAATTTATATCTAAATTTTGAAAATATCTTTTTGAAATATTAAAGATAGATATTAAACTTTCTTTGGCTTTCCATCCTCAAACTGATTGCCAAAGAGAACGAGTTAACCAAGTTTTGGAGTAGTATTTACGATACAATATTAATTATCAATAAGACGATTGGATCTCGTATCTATCATTAGTAAAGTTTGTATATAATAATATTGTTCATGCTTCTATCTAGCAAATATCGTTTTATTCCAATTATGGATATCATCTGAAGCTTGATCTATGGAGTACGCCAAAGAACAACAATTTAGCGATTGAAGGATTTGCAAAGCAGCTTTCGCAACATGAAACAACCTTGAAGCTTCAGTTATAAGCAATTCAAGATACTTACAAAGTATTTGCAGGTAAATTTAGGAATCAATTGCATGCTTTTCATATTGGAGATAAGATATGGCTTCTTTGATGGAATATCAAGTCCAAGCTGCCATGCAATAAGTTGGACTATCAAAGGTTGGGACCATTTTCTATCCAGAAATAAATTAATCTGGTGGCATATCGCTTGGAATTACCATCTACTATGAAGGTACATCTAATTTTTGATGTCTCTCTTTGAAAACCTTATAAAGAGTCGCATATTTCAAAAAAAATACAACAATCGCCGCCTAATATCAAAATTGAAGACCATGAAAAATACAAGGTAGAAAAGATATTTGATTCATAGCAAAGGTGAGACAAATTAGAATATCTTGTTCATTGGCAGGGCTATGATATTAATGAGCGCACATGAGAATTGGCTGCAAATCTTGCCAATGCACTTGAAAAGATACAAAAATTTTATCGACTCTATCCCAACAAATCCAAATGTATTTGATGATAATTTCTTAGTAAAGATTGGTTTGAAAGAATATTCATAAAGAAGGGGAGAGTTAAACTAAAGCCTTCATTAGAATATAGTCATCTGTTCTAAGATAGAATAGAGTAATAGAAGCAAGTTAGTTACTATGTCAAACCTTCAAGCATTGAGACAAGAAGACTTAAGAGATTTATTTGCCATGCAAGCTTTGAATGAACTAGTGTAATTTTTACAACCTTCAATTGAGTAAAGTGAAGACAATACATTTCACCCCAAATACATCCTCGGTTGGAGCCATTAGAAGCAAGATCCAACCATGCAAGTCTTGATTCCAATGCTCGAGCTTTAATAATATTGCTTGAACTTAGAAAGGTAAATCTTTTTAGTCCTCAGATCTTGTTTGGAGGATGTTTTGAAGGCCGTAACGAAGATCAGATCTTTAGATGGGATATTTCAACAACGGAGGTACTAGCTCAAGATCATAGGCAAAGTCTTCCAAGATTAGTAGAACCTATTGCTCAAGAATGAAGAACAAAATACAGAACCTCAATAGTATAGTATATTCTTGATTTCTTACGTATGTAATAAGACTAAGCTCGTCTTGGAACTCGTCACTAAAGAAGGGGGTGATGTTAAGAACATACACTTTGAAGGTTTACTAAAATATTCTAGAAGCTTCTTGAGTTAGTGAAAGTCAGTTGAGAAGCTTTTTAATTGGTGAAAGTTAGTTGAAAAGTTTTTTAGTTAGTGGAAGGAGCTCAAGAGGCTTTCCAATTAGTAGAAGGAACTCAAGAAGCTTCCCAGTTGGTAGAAGTTGCTTAAGAAGCTTCTTAGTTTGATGGTAACTGCTCAAGAAGTATTATAGACAAAAGTATATATAGGGGTCGAAGGTGAAGAGTTCTTCAGTCTTGACAATGCATCTCTTGGAGTTCTAACTCACCTTTCTTAGTGTTATTTGTGTATTCATCTGTTTAATTCAAGTTCTTTTTGGTTTCTTTTGGAAACCCTGTCTCAGTTTTTAAGTCCCTTGTTCTGTATTCTTGTGTCTTTAACATAATTTTGATATTATGACAAAGTAATCATATCTTATGACCAATGTAGAATTGAGGTTGTTTCTTATAATAGACATTTATATTGGTCTTTTATCATTCTTTGAGCTTTTTTTAATTGTACCTTCATTGTTGCATATAGCTTTAATAACCAATTTATCAATTCTTTTGGTATAAGATTATCAGCTTTTAAAAAGTCAAAGTATCAAATCATAGATAATAATCGTAATTGGAAAAGAAAGGTGTTTGTTGAATAGAAGAATGTATCAAATTATTATAAGCAAACTCTGCCAATGGCAAAAGAATTGTCTGATCACCTTGATGATAGTTGATGGTACACCTCAAATACTATTCCAAAATTTAATTTACCTATTCTATTTATCTATTAGTTTGAGGATAGAAGGTTGAAAATAATTTTATATCTATCTTCAATATCTTAAAAATAATTCTCTAAAATTTTGATACAAATTATGTCACTCTATTTTATATAATATTCTTTGGCAATCTTTGATAGCGATAGAAGTTGTCAAAGTAGAATTTAGTTGTTTCTTTACTTACGATAGATTTTGTACATAGTACAAAATATGCCATTTTAATAAAACAATCTACAATCATCAATAAAGAATCATATGAACTTAAAATTGATAGTTTTATAGTAAAATCTATAGAGAGAAAAGACCATAGTTCTTTCGGTATAGATAATGATTGGAAAAATTTGTAAGATCGATGATGAGGAATTTTTGATCTTGAACAAATATTACATAATTGTATAAATTCTTTAACTGCCTTTTATATTTGAGGCCACCAAAAATCTTTTGATATTAGTTCCAAAGTCTTGTTATATCCAAAATATCTTTTTGTAGAGTAGTTGTGATGAGCTTCAAGAGTACATAGTCATGCTTCATCTTTTGGAATATACAAGCATCTTTTAAAATAGAAAAGATTATTTTCAAATTCAAACTTATAAGTATCATAAGATTTGGATGAATTATTCTTAATATCATGAATAAGAGGGTCTAAAGACATACTTGATTGGACTTGCTTGAGAAAAGTTGAATCAACAATTAATATTAATTTCATTGCTCAAAGATAAAATTATTTTAACTTTAACAAGATTATCTTTTATTAATTAAAAGTTATATTTTTTTTGGTATAAGATAAAAATATCTAAAAATAGTATTAAATAAATCTTATTATTTTTTTAACTGATAAATGATAATAAATTCGAATTTTGACAAAGATATGCTCTAACAACCTTGGCGACAATTTAAAACATGTATTAATATAAAATACTTAAAATTCTTATGATTTGTATACACAATGATTGGTTTAGAAGCGCCTTTTAAATAATGACACAATTCTTGAAAAAAATCCACAATTATAAGAAATTCTTTATTATAGATCTTATAATTAATCTTGGCTACTAAATTTTTTTTTAAAATAAAAAGCTATTGGATGAAGTTTGTCATTTGTTCTTGTTTGTGATAATATCACATCCAAAGCAAAGTCTGATGCATTTATTTTAATGCTTTAAAGAAGTCAATACGATATAAGATTTGTACAGAAGTAAAAAAATATTTTCAAAGCTTTAAATGATACTTTCACTTTTTTACTCCAATTTGAATTTTTCTTTATAAGTTAAGCGTGTCAATAAGGTTGCAATTTGAAAAAAATTCTTGATAAAAATTTAGTAATAATTGGCAAATTTCAAAAAATATTGCACATCTCTTATTGTTCTTGGAATTTTTCAGTTTATAATTGTCTAAACTTTCTTAAGATCCATCATTAAGCCATCATTAAAAAATGATGTATCTTAAAAAATTGACTTGAATAATGTAAAATATACACTTTTTCATCTTGGTATATAATCTTGTACCTCTAAGTTTTTGTAACATACAATGAATATGAAGTTTATATTTTGTTATATTCTTAGAGTAGATTAGAATGTTATCTAAATAACAAACAATAAAATCATCAAGAAATTCACAAAAAACGTCATTTATAAGATATTGAAAAGTAATTGGTACATTTGTAAGTTCAAAAGATATAACATTATATTCAAAATGGGAGTACCTAGTTCAAAATGCAGTCTTTCATTTATCATCTTTTTTGATGTGGGCCAATTTATATGCTCTTTGCAGATCTATTTTTGTATAAATCTTTTCTTGGCTAAATTGATCAAGAAGTTTTAAAATCAAAGATAAAAAATATCTATTCTTGATAGTAATCTTATTAAGTTCTTGATAATCTATACATATCCACAACAATCTATCTTTTTTCTTGATAAGTAAGATAGAAGCTTTTGCTAGAGATTTTAAATGATGTATGAAGTTCTTAGCCAAGTTCATGTCAATATATTCCATCAATGCACCTAACTTGTTCTACAATAAATTATAAATTGATCCAAATAGTAGTTGAGCTTGTTTTTGAAGATCGATTGAACAATCATAAGGTCAATGCTTTGAAAGAACATCTATATTCTTCTTTTCAAAAACATCTTAAAAATCTTAATATTAGCTAGGAATACCACTTGCAATTTTTTCAACATCAGAAATGGATGTGGTGTACATAACAAAAGATGATCTTTCTTTTTTTGCATATATAAAAGCTTTTGTACCTATTAGAAAGGATTTAGATGTATTAAACTTATATATTTTTACTTAATTAACAAATTTTTGAATTAAATTATAAAAAGAATTAAGATTATAAAAAGTCCAATTTATCTAAAGATTATATTTTTTTTAATTACAATAATTCTTAAATAAGTGGATTAAAAGAAAATCTAATCATATTAAATATTATTATGCTATTATATCCTTTAGCTGCTACATCTAAAAAAATAATTTCATGGATGATATTTCCAAATGACAACAAATGACCATCTATAACTTCTATATGTATGGATTTAATTTTCTTAACTAAAAATATTTCTTATTTTTTGATAAAATTTTTGTCTATGAAAGAAGTTGAGGCTCTTGAATCTAATAAGATAAAGACTTTGTGATTTCTAGGTCCTAATGGTACATCTATTATAAAATAAGGTGAAAGATTTGAGAAGAGAATAGGACCTTTATTAGGTATTGCACATGATTCTAGCCGCATGGTCCCTATTATAGTTGGCAAAAATTTATTTTCTAATATATTATCTTTTCTAGCAACCATGCTCTTTATTTTATAATTGCATTGCTCCTTTGGACAATGTTGAGCAGTGTGCTTAGCTTCTCTACAATATAAGCATGGATCCTCTTGATGACATCAAGTCTTTTCCTATTCAATAAAAAGTTTAAAATATATCATATCAATTTACATCAATTTTGACTTAGTTAAATAAGTTTTTGAAAACTTAGGAATTGCTATCATTAATTGACTTATTTCTCTCTAGTCAAATTTATGTTCTTGATGCTTTTCAAATAATTGATTGTTGCATGTAATAACTTGAGCAATAAATTATTCTAAGAAATCCGTTTTTGATATTATTAATAATTAATTTTTGATGTTATTTTTTAATCTATAATAAAATTAATTTATAAGGATTTTTTCATTCTACTTCATATCACAAGTGAGGTTTTAAAATTCTATAGTATAAATTGTGGTTGATTGTGATCTTTGTTGTAAAATTAAGAGCTTAGTATCTATTATCTTCCTTCAATCACTTTCTCCAAATGTAGCTATAAATACTTTGAAGAATGAATTCAAATCATAAAAAAATGACGAATCTTTTTCCATCAAAGATGTAAAATTAAAAAAGAATACTTCCAAATAGAAGTGCACTTATGAATCTTTCTTGAGTAAATCCATTACAATATTAAAGAAGGTGCAACCTTAAATAAAACTTGACTTATTATAAAAATCTTTGAAATTTTGATCTTATTCCATCAAACTTCTTAGACATACTAATCTTTGCTTCTTTAATGCTTGTAGAAGTAAGACTTCTTGGATTTAATGTGAATCCTAAATTATGCACCAAAATTTTATTTAATTAATTTTTGATGTTTTGATAAGATATAATATTATTTATTTATTAACTATAAAAAAATAAAGATTTTTGGTCTAAATTATGTATTAAGATCTTAAATTATCAAATTAATTTTAATAAAATCTATTTATAAAAATTAGATTCTAAAAATATTAATTTTTATTTAAAATAAAATTGTTAGGAAATGTGGAGTTACTTGTAGTTGGAATATGGTGAAAAAATAATGGAAAGTTATTCCACTCTTGAAGCCACAAGAAACGGTGAAGGAAGAAGATGAATTATTCTATTCTTGAAGCCACAAGGGATGGTAAAGGAAGAAGATAGAGAGTTACTTTGCTCTTAAAGCCACAAAAGAAAGTGAAAGAAGAAGATGGAGAGCTATTTTATTCTTCAACCATTACTTCTATGACAACAAATCAAATTGGTTCCTAATAAATTCTTTTTAAAGGTTAATATTTCTATTAATAAATTAATAACTTATTTTATATAAATTTTGGCTAATTAAATTATTAAAAAATAAAACTTATCTATTGATTGATATCCATAGTGATTTATCATTGCCTTGTAGGAAATAGATGTTAACTATTAGTCCTCTCTACAAATAATATTAGTTGAAAATCATGGGAGGTGTAGATTAATCTTTTAATAATAAGTGGTACTAAAAATAAGAATTAGTAGTTAGAAATACTTAAAATAAGATAAAATAGCATATAAATTATATCACTAACTTTTAAATTAGTTGTTACTTTTAAATTATTAGCCATAGTAATTTTTGATAAATGGCTTGAGGGCTTGGATATATAAGACCCTTTCAAAGCCTTATTCTTTATCTATCAATCAATCAATCAATCAATCAATCTATCTATCTCTATTTTTCTCTTTCTCTTTCTTTTTCACACCTTGGTTTGAACCTTTGGCAAAGACCACCTATTGAGACATCAAAAAATTGTATTGTTGTGTTTGTTATAAACTTGTGTTGTTAATTGTTATTTTATATCCATGTTGGTCCTCTTTGAGCTCATTGTTAGAGGAATTATTTTCTTATTTAGATATATTTATTGTATAGGAGAAAAAAAATTAGTAAGATTAGGTGAAAGAATTACCAAATTTGGAGTTGAAATGAAAAAGTTATGAGGATTTGAAATTGGGAGGTTTTTTTGTTGCTGCTATTGCTTTGTCCTATGTTGTTTTTTCATCTAGCTCCATTATTTTCATCCAATTGTACTGTTTCCATGCAACTACACTTATTTTCATCTAACTAAATTATTTTTATCTAACTGCACCTATTTTCATCTAGTAGTATTATTTTCATCCAATAATATTATTTTTATCTAATAATATTATTTTTATCTAATAATATTTTTTTTTATCTAAAAATATTTTTTTCATTTAAATATATCTATTTTTATCTAATAGCACTATTTTCATCTAGTTACTTATTCTATCCATTCTTTCTCATGCGATTACTTCTATTTGCTAGTTCTATTTAATTCTTCTCTTTTTTTATTTTATTTTTTATCACTTATTCCAAGTTAAATCAAATGGTAACTATTGCTTGGAAGGCATTATCTTGAAAGTTAGAATTACAACCACTTGATTAATTAATCAACCATTAAAGTAATCACAAAATTAGTCTCTATTACCTTTCGAGCTTATTATGTAGTTATTTTTCTTCTTAAAGTAGATAGGGAGGAATTTTAGCTCACATTTAGTTGTAAGGCTAATTTATTTATTTAAGTGAATCATCAAATTAACTCAATAGTTGTTTTAGGATAAAAAAATATATTTAGAATACTAAAATTATAATTGTGAAGTAAAGATATATTTGGAGGATGCTAAATAAAAGAAAATAGTATTAGTGTTAAGAACATGACCTAAAAAAAGATGTATAATCTAATGAAAATTATATCAAAGAAAAGTCACAAAATAGGAATAAGAAAGTATGTATATTCAAAGGAAAACTGGATTGGCTATTACCAAAGATTAGAAACATGAAGACTCTTGAAACTAGACTAGGATTAGAAAAGGAGTTGACAAGAGTGAAGAAGGCTTCACTCTTGCTTCTATAAATACTATCTAAGTAAGAGCTACATGGTGGTATTCTATTGGATCTTATACACATGTCTAATTTGCAAGACAGGTGTCAAACTTACATGATAAGTTTTTTACATGTGCGCCACGTACTTGGCTTGTTCCGCAAGCTACTAATATGTGTGACACATGGCTAGCTTGTTCCACAAGCTAACAACATGTGCGCCATGTGGCTAGCTTCTTGACCAAGTTTCTAACCTACCAATCACCTATAGACATGTATAAAGGTGATTCCGTGTCTATGAAGCTTTTAGAAAGCTTTTCTATCAACTTATTTTACCTACTTCTATTGATCTATATTACTTAGGTAATTACTAGAATAAATCTTATGTTCGTGACATTATCCCACCTTCTAGGGACAAGTTCCACGAGGAGCAGTGATTACATGTTGAGGAAGTCCAAGATACGTTGAATTGTGCTTGCCACATACTCTGATCTTTGTTCCCTTTGAAGGTAGTTGATAGGTCCTTTCAGCCATCGATAATGTCCCCATACCAAGGCGAGAGGACCACCCTGTTATTTGATCATTGTTGAGGCCTTCATAACTCCCTTCAAAGAAAATATTAGGAACACCATTAGGAGTAGTTCTTACCTCTAAAAGTATCATCAAACATCAAGAGTCTCTTCCAAGGTTGTGATATCAAACATGTTGTATTTCACCATCAATTCGAGGAAAGACATGTCGTTCTTGAGGATCTTCATCTCTATTCTGTTGTCTTGAAGGTTGCGATAGTCGTAATATCTCGTCTGGTAAATCAGCAAATGATGGCTCTTGAGTCGAATTTGCTAGTTGTTGATCATCCATCTCTTTAATACAAATAAATATAAAGAAATAAAAAAATATATATATATAAGATAGGATGAAACCTCTATAGAACCTACTTTGCTTTATAGCAAAGATTTTCTTGATTTTTTATCTTAACTTTGACGGATGTCGTTAATGAAATGCATTGACTTTTATTGGTGCATTTTTTAGATTCTTGGATGGCTCATGTGTATATTTATTAATATTGTATCCATGCCAATGTACAAGATATTCCAATCAATTTTGACGCTGCCTTGAATCTAAAATCTCTTCAACCTCGAATTCTTCATTGTTGTCCACTTCTATAAGAGGCGGTGGCATTTGTCTTCTTCCTTACATATCTATTGTCTTGTATGGCTTGAGTAGTGATATATGGAATATAGGATGGATCTTCATGGACTCCGGTGTCATATTACGTGTTGTCTTATTTGGAAATGCACTGGGCACATGGCTATAGAAGGTAAAGTTGTGTTTGCAAATAATCAAAAAACTCTAATAGATTTCATCCATATATGAAAAATATAATTCAAAGTTCAATTCAAAAGTGTTTAAAAACACTCCTCTTAGTAACATCAACCATACATATATCCCAATAGCCTCATTTCTTCTATAATTAAGCAATTTTTATTTTTATTTGTAAGTCCTAATTCTAATAAGTGAGCTTTGACAAGCTATAACTTTTAATCCAATCGACCACTTAGTATGAAATTTTGCACACAATTGTTGGTATAAGCCTTTTATATGCTTAAAAAAATATAATCCAACCCAACTTACAAATTGTAAGAAAATGTCCAAAAACCGCACTGATAACACTCAGCCACCAACTTGAAAATTGATGCAGAAATTCCAATGGTGATTTCTCCTTCTTCCACCTTTAACTTTAGCTCAAATTTAATACATAGCTTGAACTATAGGTCTTCTATCACCATGCCAAACTTTATATTGATCCAATTAATAGATCTTTAGTTATCATAGAAACCCTATCCAACCCTAAGTTGCCAATTTCTAACAATACTTTGTATCAAAGCTCAAATATCTCCTAATTGCATTGTTAGATTATAATAAAATTTTGTATATACTTAGCACACCTAAAAATCCAGACAATACCAAGTTTTGAACCATAGATACACCACAAACTGCACAAATCACTCAAGAATGCAAACCATCATTGTCTTATATAAAATCCAAAACACCAATATAAACCTTGACTTTGAACAATGATTGCAAAGTCATCCAAAATTTTATGGCAAAAAGCTTAATATTCTTGAAACAAGCTTTAAGCTAGCTATCCAATCTAAAATCCCAATCTAAAAAATCCCTCGTACTTTGCCCTAGGCAGCTATTTTTATAGCTAGAGGTCTGATTTCGACCCTATCTTACAAATGGCCAACCCCTGTGTATCAATCTAACCTATCCTAAGGATTTTATAGCCTGAAACTACCCTCAACTTAATCCTAGTATCAATCATGCTAGTTATTTATCATTTTTATTATATTTTTATCATATTATGGCCTTTCTAAGGCAATAAAAGAATTACTACAACCTAGAAGGTAAATTTACTAACTAATTCTTATATACTAGCTATTAAGTGAAGAAAATAAACTAAGAGGTTTTCATAAAAACCTTGTTAAAATATGTTGAATTCTTTTCAAACTAAGATAATAGAGTATTAATTGAAAAATCATTTTTAGTCATAATTTTACCATATAATTGTGTCACATCATGATACTGGTAGGTATAATCGATATGCAACTAGATTGATTTGTTCAGAAAAAAAAAAAAGTCCAAGTTTATAATAGTCCAACTTATCACAAAGATGATGTCATATGACGTGGCCTTCTATATGGGAATGCACTGGGTACCTGGCTATAGAGAGTTTATTTGAAATTTGATGGCAAAATCCAACAGGTCGTTTGTTCTCAATAAAAAGGACAAATAATACAAAAATCTCACAAAAGAGAAGTTATATATGTAAACCCTCTTGTATTCAAGTAAGTTTTTACAAAAAGGGTTCAAATTTCCACAAAAACCCTTCAAAACTTTATTCACCCGCAAGAACCTATTTCTTACTAAACTTTAGAGTCCAATAACTCTTGATCCAACCGTTCAATTTCTATAAAATTTAGTTTAAAGTATAGATAATTTTCTTAAGTTTTATCACAAGAAAGAATCAATTATAAATTCGTTTCCAATAGTCTGATATCTCAAAACCCCTAGCAGGTGCTTAAAACCCTAGCTCAGAGACACCCGAGCACTATTTTCCTTATATCTCACAAACCCAAAATCCTAATGCCACAAAATTTTTGCACATAGTCTTCTGACTTAAACATACACTCCTAAAAATTTTGAGCCAAAAATCTATGAAATTGCCTAAGTTATAGCTCAAAATGTAACCACTATGTAAGCGGGTCACTTACTGCCCTTAAGTTTGTAAGCACTAACTTCAACTCCCAATATCTCCTTCACTTTAGCTTGGATTTTATCAAGCCATACATAAAAAGCGTAGCCGTAAAAGTGCTCTCTCCAACCCCAGTTGCCGATCCTCAATTGCTTTTTGTATGCATGAGTTATATCCAAAAGAGTGACAGTAGATCCAAAATCAACATCTTAACTTTGGGCGCTTATAACTTCTTCATAAAAAGTGCAAATCACACAAAATTTGCACCTAGACCAGATCCAAAAACCTAAACCTTATGATCTTAGCCTTTGATGTTCGACTCCTCTTCAAAAAAAAACCCTAAATCCTAATAAACCCTTGGGCAGCCTCCTTGAAGTCCATTGGGCATGATTTTTGGCCAATTAGAATAGAGATTTCTATCATCCACCCCTATTCATCCACATGGATGGCTAAAACTACCCTTTTTACACTAAAACTACCCTTTTTACACTAAAAATCCATAGATCTATGGCTGGAAATTTGTGGATTTTTGGATATTATTGTTGTTAATGTGTGCTGTGAATTTGAATTGAATCTAATGGTTTAATTGTACGTAATTGAGGTTTAAGTGGGTCAAGGTCTCGGAATTTAAGTTTTGAGGGTTAGTTAAGGTTTTTAAGATCTTGAGCAATCTGCCAGTTGGATTGCAGTAATTTTTATTTGTGTGGATAATAGACTTGTTTTTCTATATACGTAAGTGATTTGAGACTGATTGAATGGTGAAGAAGGGAGAAATCAGCACTGGAAGATTAGCATCAAGGTTGGAGAAGGAAGCCGACCAACTCCCGAGAAGGTTTTGGGATTTTTCTTCCATTTGATAAGTTCGATTTCCTTCAAATTTGTTGTGCTTGTTTTTGACTAAGAGGTTGAAGGGTATACAAAGTTTTAAGTAAGATCAACGGTCTAATCAACAGATATTGAGGTTCTAATTTTCCCTAGGGTTGATTTGAATTGGTTAGAGTTTGGTTTAAGATTAGGGTTTGGTTTAGGATTTAGGATTTGTTTAGAGTTTGTTTAGGATTTGGTTTAGGATTTAGGATTTGACTTAGGATTTGACTTAGATTTTGACTAGGATTTGACCAGAGTTTGACTTAGGGTTTGATTTAGGGTTTGATTTAGAGTTTGACCAAGGTTTGACTTAGGGTTTGATTTAGGGTTTGATTAGGATTTGACCAAGATTTGACTTAGGATTTGACTTAGGTTTTGACTAGGATTTGACTCAGGGTTTGACCAGGATTAGACTTAGGGTTTGATTTAGGTTTTGACTAGGGTTTGACTAAGGTTTGACTTAAGGTTTGATTTAGGGTTTGATTTAGGATTTGACTAGGATTTGACCAAGGTTTGACTTAGGATTTGACTTAGGATTTGACTTAGGTTTTGACTAGGGTTTGACTTAGGGTTTGACCAAGGTTTGACTTAGGGTTTGATTTAGGTTTTGACTAGGGTTTGATCTAGGGTTTGAATAAGATATGACTTAAGATTTTAAGATTCTATTTTTAGTATTTTCTAAATTTAGTATTTTATATATTATTTTCTATTATGATTAATGTATGATTTATTTATTCTTCTTTTGTAATTGCTTTAAGATTGAATCAAGGTTTGATTAATATTGTTAAGATTTAATAGAAGTTGTATAGGATTCTATTAGAGTTGTTAGGATCTTGTTGTTGTGTATTTCCTTTTTGTCTTCCACAGCCAGCTGCCCGGAGCATTCTCAAGCAGAATAGCATGTATTACGACAACGGATTATATCATGTTCTCCATACATAAATCAAAATTTTGCTCAGAATGCCTCCAAATTATCCAGTATTGGATCATGTCGTTCAAGAAAAGATGAAAATCACGATAAAGCAGATCCCAAAAATAACGTTCCAATAAACTTAACTTGAGATCCTTGCATAGGATAACTTTGAGATTGAAGTTCAATCACCAATTATACCTGATTGACAAATCTTTGAAACTTAGATCTTGTGCCATGAAACTTCTCAGGCAAACTAATTTTTTGTTCTCTAATGCTTAAACGCTGCTCCATCATAGATGAAATAGTATGGTTTGGTATAGATATTGACGCAGCTCCAACCATCTCTATATCTTTATTTCTTGCTAATCTTGTTGCTCCTTGTGGTGGTAAATTAAGTTGATGCATTGCAAGCATTAGCTCTCTCATTTGTTCTTGTATTTGTGCCATTACACTCTTCATTTCTATAAGCTCTGCCATGATAATATAATAGGAAAGAAGGTGTTTACTCTCACTTCAAGAAATAGAGAATAACACACTCAAAAGAAAAAAATTTAGAAACAATATCAGTTTAGAAGTGGGTTCTCCACAACTTCTAAAATGCTTATGTCTTATCAAGAGAAAGGGATAATCCACTCTTAATGAAGAAGAGACAAAGCTCTGATAGTGTATATATATTCTTATCATTGTGTTAAGGACATGAATTAGAAAAAGATGTATAGTCTAATGAAAACTGTATCAAAGAAAAGTCACAAAATAAAAATTAAAAAGTATGTATATTCAAAGAGAAATTGGAATGGCTATTGCTAAAGATTAGAAATATGAAGACTCTTGAAACTAGACTAGGATCAGGAAAGGAGTTGACAAGAGTGAAGAAGGCTTCACTATTCCTTCTATAAATACTATCTAACTAAGAGCTACGTGGAGGTGTTGTGGTAAAGAGAATTTGCCTCAAGAAAGTACTAGGCTTCTGGCTGCCACTAATTACTCAAGCAAGATCGAAGTATAATAAAACCTCCAAATTTATATAAATTCTCCTTTATAGGGCTATTACATCTAATACACAAGTCTTATTTCATCAAACCACTCAAAACATAACAAAATACTCTAAACCCTCATTTCTCCATAAGAAGGGAATATTTTCCGAACTTCAATAACCCATAACTTTTAATCCAATTGTCCAAATCTACTTCAAACTTATATGAAGTACTAATGTGCTCTTAACAACTACCACCACAAATTTCAACTATTGATTCATTACCGATCTTTAGATATCGCCAAAACCCTAGCAGTAGCTTCAAACCCTTGTTTACAAACACCCATGTATTAAATTCTTTATATCTCACAATTCCAATGTCCAAATACTATGAAACTTTAATGTATAGTTTTTTAACATAATAATACACCTTCTTAGAAAGTTTGAGACAAAAATTCATCCAAAAACTCAAGATATGGTAAATCCCATCACTATCAACAAAATGGTTTATTTACTGCCTTGGAATTCAATCTACTGTCTTTGACTCCCAATATCTCCTTCTTCAGAATTCCAATTGTAGTAATTCTTCTACATCAAGTGTAGAACTTGAAATCACCTCTCTAGCCGCACCTCTTGATCTCCAAAAGCTTTCATAAAACTCCTTCAATCTTCAAAAGAATGACAGTAGGTATAATTTGTGTATCCTAACTTCAAGCACCTACTCCTCCCTCATTAAAACTCTAAATCCCTTGATATTTATACCAAAATTGTAGCCCAAAAAACAAGCTTTCTAATCCTAGTCTCTGATTTTCTTATGCCTTCTTTGAATTTGCCAAAATGCTTGTTAAGATCGTGGGCAGCCTCCTCTAAGTCCATTGGGCATGGTGTTCAACCAATAGGGATGAAGTTCTCCATTCCTTACCTTCATCCGACCATGCCTTGATTTCATCCCTCCCAATTAGCCTCCTACTAGCTTAAATTTTCATCCTTAGGCTCCCATCTTCTCTCAAGGCTTCATACTAAACATTTAGATCTATGTAATTTAAATCCCATAACCAAACTAAGTAAAAATCTAAAATAAATTTTCTTACACCAAGCTCCTATAATTTATTTTATTAATCATTCTAACACATATCTAAACCTATAAACATATTATATATTTTAAGTGGATTTTACATACTGTAAGCAATTACAGTACGACAGCGGTATTTTATAGGACCTCATACACGTGTCTAATTTGCAAGACATGTGTCAAACTTGCATGACAAGTTTCCCACATGTGAGCCACGTACTTGGCTTGTTCCACAAGCTACCAATATTTGTGACACATGGCTAGCTTATTCCACAAGCTACCAACATGTGCGCCATGTGGCTAGCTTGTTGACCAAGTTTCTAACCTACCAATCACCTATACACATGTATAAAGGTGATTCCACATCTATAAAGCTTCTAGGAAGCTTTTCTATCAACTTATTTTATCTACTTCTATTGGTCTATATTACTTAGGTAATTATTAGAATAAATCTTATATCCGTGACAATTAGTGGATAAAAAATGGAATCTTAGCAAATCTTGGATGCAATTATCTTAGCTGATTTAATATTTTCTCTTAATTATAAAAATTAGTATTTAATTATTGAGATCAATATCTACATTGGCCTTTTATCTCCATATACCACTTATTAAAAACATATAAATGTTACTTAGTAGGTAGAAGAAGCATGAGAAATAAACCTCATATCTTTTTAATTAGTTATATAAAAAATAGAATTTTTAATAGATTTAAATTGATTTTATTATTATAAAAAATCATCAAATAGAATAAAATATTTTTAAATTGATAATATCATTTTAAAAATATTATTAAAATTTTTAGAATTTATTTAGAATTGATCTAGAATTTATTAGGAATTTTTAGAATAATTTTTAAGACTTTGGTAAAAATGAGTTTTATCACCTTGGATGTAGGTAGGAGGATGAGACAAAGGCCTTGTGGCTTCTCTAGGACATCCTTATACACTACTTATGAGACTTTGTGAGGTTCAAATTCATGATCTCTTAAATAAGTTATCCTTGAGGTAAATAGTTTTTATTTAATTTTTTTATTATTTACCATCTATTTTTGAACTATCATAACTTATTCATAGTAACTTGGATTTATATATTTTTTATATCATTAAAAATATAAAAAAAATTATCTATTTAAAAAAATAATTTTTATTTTTTTTAAAATTTTTTACTAAATAAAAATATAGTGAATAAATTATGATCTAGTTTTGAATTGTGCACTTACTTGATACCATTTATTATACTTATTTTGTGATTGTTCTTCTTGTTGTTCTTATTATTTACTTCCTTTACTTTATACCACCAATTACAAGCAACTCTTAAGTAATGCCATCTTATAATTTGGATTGAAGGATGAAATTTATCCTCATATTTTTTCTCTACTATACAACTTCTTGATATAGGTTTTAGACTTCTTTCATAGATGTAGGAATAGTGCTTCCATAGTTGACATTAATAATGCATAAAATTTCCATCCTAATAGTGTTGATAAGCTCTTCAAGATCTATGATAGTTGTAAATTTATTCTCACTTTTGCTAAATGTAGCATCTATAATTTTTTCTTCTATCTCATACAATTTAATCAATCTACAATTTAAATTAGAAGAAGGTAATCCACAAAAATTTCTACAAAGAGAGGTGATCAACTCTCCTTAAGAAAAAAATCAAGATTAGAAAATAAAAAATATTAGTTTAATGGTGGATAGTTTATAACCTTCAAATATAACAATAGAAGTAGAGTAATCTATTCACTTTTAAAACAAAGAACAAGAATAATGAATCTTCACTCTTATCAAACTATCAAGAATATGAAATACAAACAACCAAAGTATCAAAATACTCTTATGTCACTCAAAAAGAATAAAGAATCATTCAAAGATGGTATAATATTAAATTAGAATGGCTATTGCAAAAGATAAGAAGAATAGAGATTCTTGATATAAGATTAAAAGCAAAAAAGACATTAACAAGAGTAAAAAAGGCTTCACTCTTGTCTTTATATATATTATCTGTCTAAAAGCTACGTAGCAACATTCTATAGGACTTCTAATATATGTCCAATTTACAAGATATATGTCAAACTTATAAGGTACGTTTTTTATATGTGCGCCACATAATTAACTTATTCTACAAGCTACTAACATGTGTGACAGGTGGCTAACTTGTTGGCCAAGTTTTTTACCTATCAATTACCTATAGACATAAATAAAGATGAAACTGCATCTATAAAGCTTTTAAAAAGCTTCTCTATAAGATATTATCAAATTAATCTACTTTTATTTACTTCTACCTATGAATGTTATTTAGATAACTATTAGAATAAATCTTATATTTATGACATATGTAGGCAATGATTTAAATCTTACAATATCTTTAAATTCCTTCATTTCTTTTTATTCCATTTAAAAATTAGAATATAGACTATGTTGGATTTATTTATCTTACATCTTCTTATAGAATACAATATATCATTGTAGCTACAAAATATTTGACTAAGTACGCAAAAATCAATATAGTTAAGATGACAAATATTAAATAATCTATTATAATTTTATATAAAAATATCATAGCTTACTTTGATTGTCCAAAAATCCTTGTATGTGATAATGGTACTCATTTTTAAATGAAGATATTAAAAAAATGACCACCTTGTTTGCCATCAATTATAGAAAGAAAATTCTTTATCATCCTCAAATAAATGGTCTTATAAAAAAGATCAACCAAACCTTAGTTTGGATATTAAAAAAAAGTGTGATGGATTTTAAACAAGATTAAAATTTTAAATTAACATTTATTCTTTAGACCTATCAAATTATTTGTAAAATTTTTATAAGAACCACACATTTTTCCTTGGTACATAGAATAGAAGCCATCTTACCTATAGATTTTGAAATCCTATCCTTATGTATTGTTATTAATAAAAGATTGGATGATTCTTAATCTTTGAAGGAACAATTACAGCATTTAGAAGGATTAAGTGAAGAATAATGCTTCGCAATCCAATATATAAAAATTACTCAAGGAAGAAAGAAAGAGATCTTTATTTAAAAAACTAAAGAAACTATTTTTTGTTCTAAAAATATAAATGATGGTTTAAGATGCTAGAAAACTAGATTTTCCAACTTAGTTTGATGTCCTTTGGATTAGACCATATATTATCAAAGAAGTCTTTGATAATAATTTAATCTAATTTAAAATATTAGATGGAAAAGTCTTTTTTATATGAACTAGTAGAAGTTATTATAAAGAATATAAAGTATAAATATAAGACATAATTCTAATATATTTGAGATATTTTTTTATTGACTTTAAGCCAAATCTATATACTATTTTTTTCTTTAGTATATTATGAGATTAGGCTCAACATATAGATGGTAAATAATATTAAGTTATTAAGAATATAAATTGGAAGAAGATGCATAAATTAGTATAATCCATATCAAAGAAAAATGATAAAATAAAAATAAGAAAGTATATATATTCAAGAAGAAACTAGAATAGCTATTGCTAAAGACTAAAAAATATAATGACTCTTGAACTAGATTAGAAGAAAAAAAAGAGTTGACAAGAATAAAGAAGGCTTCATTCTTGTCTCTATATATACTATCTACCTAAGAGCTATGTGGCCACGTTCTATACAACCTCCAATTTGTGTCCAATTTGTAAGATATGTGTCAAACTTGTTAAGTAAGTTTCTTATATGTCTGCTACATATTTAGCTTGTTCCAAAAGCTACCAATATGTGCAATATGTGGCTAACTTATTGGCCAAGTTTCTAATCTATCAATCACTTCTAGACATGTATAAAGATGAAATTGCATCTATGAAGCTTCTAGAAAGCTTTTTTTTAAGATATTATTAAATTAAATTACTTTTATTTACTTCTATCTATCCATATTAATTAGATAATTATTAGAATAAATCTTATATCCATGACATTATCTCCCGTTTTAGAGATGAGTTCCATGAGGAGTAATGATTATATGTTGAGGAAGTCTAAGATGCACCAAATTATATTTCTTATATAATGTGATATTTGTTTTCTTTGAAAGTAATTGATATGTCCTCTCAATCATTAATAATATCTCATACTAAGGTAGGAAGACCATCCTGATATTTTATCATTGTTGAGGTCTTCATAACTTCTTTCAAAAAAAATATTTGAAATACTATCAAGAATAGTTCTTTCTTCTAAAAGTATTTCCAAATACTAAGAGTCTCTTCCAAGTTTGTAATACCAAATACATTGTATCTTACTATTAATCCAAAAAAAGACATATTATTCTTGATGATCTTTATTTCTATTCTATTGTCTTGAAGGTTGTGATAGTCATAATATCTTGTTTGATAAGTCAACAAATAATGGCTCTTAAATTGAATTTGCTAGTTGTTGATTCTCTATTTCTTTAGGACTAATAAATTCAAAGAAATAGCAAACAATGATATAAGATAGAATAAAACCTCTATTGAACCTGCTTTGTTTTATAGCAAAGATTTTTTTGACTCTTCATCTTCGTTTTGATGAATGTTGTTGATAAAATACATTAACTTTTGTTGATGTATTTGTTAGAGTCGTAGATGGCTTCTATGTACATTTATTAATATCATATCCATTGTCATATTACATATTGTCTTATTTGAGAATATGCCAAGCACTTGGTTGTGGAGTGTGAAGTTGTGGTTTACAAGTATTCAAGAACCTTAATAGGTTTCACCTATATAAGAAGAATATGATTCAAATTTAAATATAAGAGTGCTTAAATCAATACAAAGTGCTTAAAAATAGTCTTCTTTGTAATTTCAATCATATACAAAATCCAATTGCTTTATTACCTTCACAATTAAGCAACTATGATTTCTCTTTGCAAGCCCTAATTTTAATTAGTAAATTTTAATAAGCTATAATTCTTAATTTGATTGTCAATTTGGTGTGAAATTTTGCACACAAATGCAAAAATAAGTCTTCTATATGCTTAGAAAAGTTCAGCCCAATCCAACTTACAAATTATAAAAAATCTACCAAAAATTGCACTGATATCACTTGGCTACCAACTTGAAAGTTGATGCAGATATCCCAATAGCAATTTCTCTTTTTCCAACTATTAATTTCAGCTAAAAATTGGTGTATAGCTTGATCTTTAAGTCTTCTAATATTATACCAAATTTCACCTTGATTTGATTAATAGATCTTTAGATATTATAGAAATCCTAAACAACCTTAAATTGCCAATTTTTGGTACCTTTTCATACTAAAGATCAAATAAATCCTGATTGTGCTATTAGATTGTTACAAATTTTTATTTAGTCTTATTACATTCAATCATCTATATATTGTCAAACTTTCAACTATATATATTATACCAATTGTACAAAATAGCCAAGACTGCTAGTTCTAACTTTATTGCATAAAAATCCAATCTTCAATACAAATCTTAAATTTAGATAATTATTTCTAAGTCCTTCCAAATCCTACAAAAATAAGTCTAATTTCTTTAGAACAAGCCTGAAGCTAACTCTCTGATTTTAATTGCCGATCTTTAAATGCCTTGAAATCTTGCCCTTAGTGGCTATTTTTGTGGTTGAAGATCTGATTTCAACCCTGTCTCATATATGGTCAACCCTTCGATATCAATCCAACATATCTTAAGAATTTTTAAGCTTGATCCTATCCTCAACTTAATCATAGTATCAACCATATTAATTATTTATTCCTTCTATCTTATTTCTATCAATTTATGGTCTTTTAAAAGTAATGAAAGAGTTCCTACAATCTAGAAGGAAAAATTCATAACTAACTTTTAGCTATTAGCTATTAAGACAAGGAAATAATCTAAGAGGCTTTCATAAAACTTTTTTTAAGTATTTTAAATTATTATTAAATCAAGATAATTAAATATTAGATAGATATTATTTTTTTTTATATTTTTTATCACATAAATATATTATAACACAACATCCACCCCCCTTGAATCTACGCATCCTCGGATATGTACCAAATAAATCATATGTCATAGTTGGCATTACACCATCTCTTCATTTTTTGCATCAAGTTCATCATCATTATATTTATTATCTATTTCAATACAATTATCTTCTTCAAAATCATTGATATCTTCAGCATGATCTTCCACATTTATTTCTCTATCTCGTCTTTTAAAAACCTTTACTCGCTTCCTAGCAATAGGTATTTTCAATCTTATACCATTGTGAGGATAAAATTCACTTCTCAATCCAAATTATAAGATGGCCTCAATTAAGAATTGCTTATAAATTGTGGTATAAAATATAAGGAGCAATTAACAACAATGAAGGAGAAGAACAACATAAAACAAGTAAAATATGTGCAATTAAGTAATTACACACTATAAAACTAGCTGGAGTCTATTCACTAGATTTTCACCTAATAAAAAGTAAAAGTAAAAAGTAAAAATTATATTTTTGAATAGGTAATTTTTTTATATTTCCAATGATATAAAAAAATATGTAAATCTAAATTACTATGAATAAGTTATGATGATTCAAAGATAAAAGATAAATAAAGAAGTTAAGTGGAATTTTTTTACCTCAAGGATAACTTGTTTAAAAGGTCATGAGTTCGAATCTCACCAAGGCTCATAAATAGTGTATATGGATGTCCTAGAGAGGCCATGAGGCCTTAGTCTTATCCTCCTACCTACATCCAAGGTGCCACAGCCCATATGGGACTTGTGCACTTCTCTTCCTATAAGGACTACACTAGCTGTTGGTCCTTCTATTTTATACTAGTAGAACTAGAAATTTTGCATTTTTGACTTCACCATAGTATTCAAAAATACCCTATTAGTCTATGAACCTTGTATGGCCTTCAAATCTTACTCCATTTCTTCATAATGGCTCCTAAGGTGATAAAACTCATTTTTATCAAAGTCTTCAAAATTGCTCTAAAAATTCTAAATAAATTCTAAATAAATTCTAAAAATCTCTATAATATTTCTAAGATGATAATATCAATTTAAGAATGTTTTATTCTACTTTGGAAAATTTTTATAATAATAAAATCAATTTAAATCAATTCAAAATCCTATTTTCTATAAAAATAATTAAAAAGATATGAGATTTCTTTCTCATGCTTTTTCTATCTACTTAATAATATTTATAGGTTTTTAATAAGTAATACATATAGACAGAAGGCCATTGTAGAAATTGGTCTCAATAAATAACTCTTAATACTTAATAATAAGTAAATATACTAAACTAGCTAAAATAATTGCCTCTAAGACTTATTAAGACTCTATTTTTGTGACTTTCTTTCTAATAAGACTTTCATATTTATAAATACTTCTAAATTTTAATAAATACTTAAATAGTCAAAAAAACCTCTCTAACCATAGTATTTATATAACTCAATGATTTAAAACTATATTTTAAACTAATCCACCAATTAAGATCTATTGGTGGGACTGACAACCATCTAATTCTTTAAATGAATACATGGCATTGTCATGGACTATTACTATGATATATGATCCAAATCAATGTTTTAAAATTTTTTATAAAATATTATGTTGGTTATCTAAATTGCTATTATAAACTTGTAGTCTTGCCTCTTATAATCTTTTTAATGCTAATTCTATATCTTCTGATCTTTGTTCAAGTTGCCAAATTTTAATAGCGAACAATTCTTCTTTTATTAATCCATCTTCTCAAGATAGCATACTCCAAGTTGACACATGTTTTTTAATTGGCATAATAGATTTTTGACGTGTCATAAGTTCCATTGGCATATATCTTGTCACTAAATTATGGATTGTTTGATCAGCCTATAATGTATAAGGTAGAAGTCAAGGCCATTCCTTTACTCTTCCATTACGAGCTTTAACCAAGGCTTTTATAATTGGTAGATGTCCATGTTCACTCTTTGCATTCTCCTTTAGATTATAAGCAATAATCAATGATAACTTAATTTCGCATCTTTTAAAGAATTCACAAGCTTCATATGCATCCAATTCTCTGAGATCTGCAGTGATCTTTTCTACGCATCTATAGCGACAAATAATATCCTCAAGTACAAATCTGCGGATTCTTTCTATAGACTTTGTTTTTAATGTCCTGTCTTCTACTTGGATTGATAAATCTTCACGAGCAAAAATTAAATACCTCATTTACCATAATCCCATTAGCATAATAATCAAATCTATAAGCCATTTAAAATGAATAGCCAAATGATATGCTGGATATAGATCATCTCAATGACGTATATTTGAATACATTTGACAAGTTATAGAAGATTCTCTAAATAAAGTTACATCTCAATACATATTCTTTCACCAATATTGTTCTTTCAATTTAGCAAAAGTAATCCAAATTCCTCTATGCCTCGCCTATAGACTATTGTGAAATTCTTTGAGTAATTTTTGTTGATCTTTTTTGGTATGTATTATTTGTTGCGGCATTCCAATATTTGAATTTAGCCTCTTTCATAGAAATCTTTCTCATGGTATGAACTTGTATGTTTTTTTCTTAATTTATTTAAATTTTTTAATAAACCAATCAATATGCTTAGTTAATATATTCAAATAATGCCCAATATCCAATAACTCTCATTTATAATATTTTTCATAAAATGACTTATCTTCTTTATTTAATTATAAAATTAAACAAAATTTTGTATCCACATCATCAATATCTTCAATCATCTCATCTTCTCCATCATATTTTGCTTGAGATAGTATATCTACTACCAGATTATCTTTTCCTGCAATATACCTAAATTTTGGATTTAATGACTTGATATAGATAATCCATTGCAATATTACAATATATGGTATTATACAATTAATAATTATTCCAAGTAAAGGCAAACAATCTGTTTCAATTACCACCATTGCTCCAATTAAGTAATCTTTTTCATCTTTTATAGCCAAAACAACTCTCTATAATTCCCTTTTTACTTGTGAATATATATGTTAGCAAATACTTAAAACCTTAGTTCCAAATTGAATTACAAATCTAAGTCTATTTAAATTATTTTGACCTAGAGTCCATCTAATAGCAATTAGACTAATATCCACTATAAGAATCACTTGTCTATTGTACTTATAATCAATTTTTCTTAATATTAGAGGTGATATCAATAAATCTTTTAATCTTTATATTACTTTGATATATTTTTCTATCTATTTAAACTAATAATCCTTGTGTAATAATTCATACAATGGATCTATTATATGAGCATAGTGAGGAATCCAAATAAGATAGAATACATATGCACTCAAAAACCTTCACATCTCTGTTAAAAAATTACAATTTTTTTTTATTCTTCCAATTGCATTAATATTGATTGGATCTAATTTCTTTCTATAAAATCTACATAAATATCCAACAATTACAACTTCTTGTATTCCAAACATAGATTTTGTACCCGATAAGGTAAGATGAACTTCTTCAAGTCAAATCAATATCTTTTCACAATCTTATATATGATCAATAACATACTTGCAACATCCTCTTTTATCTAAAGTTTCATCCTTGTCTTCTTTTTTATATTATTTTATAAAAACATCATTTAAAAAAGATATATTCTTCTCAAAAATAAAATCTCTCAACATCCTATTTATTCTGTTCATCATATGTGTAATTGAGTTAGTAGCACCTTAAGGAAGAGTATACATTCTAACTAGTCCAAGTGGTGTTCTCATCATTGTCATGTCTCTACTCTCCATTATAAGTTGAAATTGGTCATAGTCTAAATACAAATCACCTATTGAATAGATTTTCCTTTCTGCAAATGCTTTCAATAAATTCATCCACTATTAGTCAAATTCCTGTATTTTTGATAGTCATTGCGTTTACTGGTTGCATATCTTAAATAAATCATAATGATCCATTTTTCTTAGATATTGTAAACCATTGATTAGAATATGGTGCAAAAGAGGGTTTTAAAATCTTCATCTTCATTTTTTTTTTTAATAATTCTACCAAACTTAGCAAATATACCTTTGGTATTGGAATTGGCCTCAAATTCCAGCATACATGTGGTATAGTAAAAATAACTATTTAAATTACTACATTTGGATCTACACACTCAATTTTATGAGATTCAAAGGCAAATGATTTATCTCATTTTGCTAACATCTCTTTGAAATACTCAATTTCTTCTAGTAATAAGGATCCATCAAAATCAATCTTCAATTCTTCAAAAGTCTCTTTAATGAATTTGTGTCCAATATTCCTTGGATCCTTTAAATTTTTTTTTCTTGATGTTTTTTTCATCTATTCTTTAGAATCTTTTGACAAAGATCTGACAACAAATTTTATCTTCTTATCTATTATCTTATATTTTATTTCAACTATAATCTTTGGTGATTAAAAAGATTTAAATATAAAATAAATTTTTCTTGAATGAATTTGCACAACTTTATTATCATCTCCTAATCCAATTGATGCAATCATTTTCAAAGAATCTTCTAATCCATTTTTTTTAATATAAAGACAAAAAATCCTTTCATCATCTTCTAATGTTTTCAATTTACATAATTCTTTTTCAATATCACATAGTCTTTTTCTTTCTTTTCTTTTTAAATTTGTAACTTTCTTAAATATAATACTTTTATTTTTAAAAATATCAATAAAACTTCTATCAAAGGCATCTACATCTTACGAGAGTATCTCCTCTTTTGTACCTTCATAATCCAATTTTATAGTGGTACTCCTCAAAAATCTATAAATTCTTCAACAACCCTTGGCAATGGATTCTCTCTCAATTTGTCTTGATTGCATTCATGATTTGGAGGCACTCTCAAAAATTGTATTACCCTTTTTTCATCTTCATTATGAATCCGTACATAAGCTGAACCATCATTGAGCACTTTTGTTTCCATTCAAGTTGCAATAATATATGATTGTCCTAACATAAGAGGATAAGATGTCGCATCTTGAATAAAAAAATTTTCCTCCATTGTAATATCACCAATTCAAATTATTATATTTAGGCAAGCACCATATAATTCACCTCATATATTGTTAATTGCCCGTATTATCCATCTATGTTCTATATCAATTTGTTACTTTTGCTTCATATAAAGATCATTAGACATAAGATTTATTTTCAAACCATGGTCAATCAAAGCAACAACTAGCTCATCCATATCTCTAATCTTCACTAATATCTTTGTAGTTGATTTAGTCGAATGCTTTCAATAATAATAACTCAAAATTTCATTTTTCTTGTCACTTGGATTATCAAAACGTGCTCTTTGATTATAAGTCCTTCTTCTACTTGTTAATTGTTTGCAACAATTACCAATTTCATCTTCATTATTCTCACATATATGTACATCAATAACATGATTTGATTTAGCTTCATCCATTAATTGCCTCTTCTCCTTAATATTATTAATAATGACATCATGAAATTTTTTCTTTGCAATATCCAAAATCTCTTTTAATATAAATTCAACTTTAGCATTGAGCACATGCTCTTCAAGCACCTCCTTTTAATCTATTGTCACTTTAATATCAAAGAGAATTTTTTGTAAATTGTTGACTTATCTTTTTTTTTTAAATCTTTTGATTTTTTTTTAATGATATTCAAGCATTTTTTGTTGATAACTCTTATGAAGCCATCACATGAGCCTTATTTCCTCGAATCTGCTTCTTGAAAGAATTTCCTTCTCTTCTCTCATCAAAATCTTGTTTTTTCTTTTCTTCTATCAAGGCTTTATGTTGGCTCTTAGCAGTATAGACATGCACTGATAAAGCTTCTACAAGATCCTCCAAACTCGTAGTTCCATGAATTATTGCAGTAGTCTTCAATAAAGCTTTTCATGGCATCTTCTTTTTATACATTATAGAAATGGCAAAAGATCAAAATTCACTTGGTTCAATACTTCTAAAAAAATCTTAGTTGTCATTGTCATCTATCCTAGTACCATAACTTCTAACTTCCATCATTGCAATTCCATTTGCTGCCAAATAATCCTTTACTAGTGCTTTTATACCTCTTTTATCAAAGTTAGTTTGGAAAAAATCACTAGTGTATTTTAATGCCACTTTTCCATCTTTCCAAAAAATAATGCCTTGTTGTATTATTTCATTGAATTCATGACAATCCTTTTGAGAATGAAAATCATCATCACACCAAATACATCTTTGTATATACCTTTGCTTAAGAGTAGCTTTTGATTTTATTGTAGAAGTTTTCTCCTCAAACCTTGCAAGTTTAATTAAAGATCTTACATTCCACATATAAGTTCTTCAATTATTACATCTTCTTTCTTTGATGTAGTTATTGAAGGTTAAACAATAGGTATTGTTGATTGTAAATTGGGCACGTGAATTTTAGGTACTTGCATAGTTCTTTGAATATCAACCCTATCCTTTCTCTTTTCCCTTTATGCAAGCAATTCCACTATATCTTTAACTTCTTTCTATTTTATTGTCAAGCCTTAATCCTCTTCTTTATCTTCAAGAAGAATTTCTAATCTTTCTTGTACTTCTCTATCAGCTGCTTGAAGAAATAATTCAACCTTGTTTGATCCAAAGGTTATCTTTTCCACTTTCAATAATAAAGAATATTGCCTCTCAAACTTCTTTTCATAATTTGGTAGGTTGCAATTTCTTATTAGGATGCTCAATCTATTCCAAAAATGATTTTTTAGTGATCCGATCAAAAACTTCTAAGAAATATTCATCTCTCAATACATAAAAGAATGTCTCTCAAAAACTTCCAAATTGTTTTATAATCGATTTTACATATTCTCTTATCTCCAGCATCATAGCAAGCTAAAATGATAAAATCATATTTTTTTTAGAGGCTCAATTCAATTCTATTCTCCACACATAACATTTTAAGTATTTAGAGATATTCTTTCCATCAAATTGGTCAACTTTGTTAACCACAGCTTGCAATGTTTTGATTGCCAAAGCTTTCTTGCAATTATTGCCCTATTGCTATTGTATAAATAATATAAAAGCTTAAAATATATTTGTAATATTCAGATCCAATTACATATCTTATCCACTAGAAAAAAATCCACTTGAAGCTCCACTTGAAATTCTATTTGAAGCACCATCCAAAGCTCCATCAAAAATTCCAAATTCAACTTTCTTACTTTTTTGCGCCATCAATTTCAAATAATCATAATAAAATCCAACACCTTCCACTCCAAACTTTTATATCGGATTCACCACTTATGTTGTATTACGTTGTCATATATCGTGAAGTACTGCTTGAGAATGCTCCGATAACTTGGCTATGGAAGATAAAAAAAAAAATGCAATAATAACTATTCATAATCTCTCTAATCAATCTCTAAATAGTCCTTAATCAATTCTTAACTAAATCCTAGTCAACCCTGATCAAATCCAAATTAAATCCTAACAAATCCTAAAATAAATCCTAGTCAACCCTGGTCAAATCTTAACAAATCATAAAACAATCTTAATCAATCCTAGTCAATTCTTAACAAATCCTAAAATAAATCCTATAAAAATCCTAAAGAAATCCTAATCAACTCTAATCAAATCCTAAAAAATCCTAAAACAAATCCTAGTCAATCGTGGTCAAATCTTAACAAATCCTAAAACAAATCCTAAAAAAATCCTAGTCAACCTTGATCAAATCCTAGCAAATTCTAAAATAAATCCTAAAAAAATCCTAAAAAAATCCTAAAAAAATCCTAAAAAAATCTTAATTAATCCTGATCAAATCCTAAAAAATTCTAAAACAAATCCTAGTCAACCTTGGTCAAACCTTAATAAATCCTAAAACAACCCTAATCAACCCTGATCAAACCTTAACAAATCCTAAAATAAATCCTAAGGAAATCCTTATCAACCTTAGTCAAATCCTAGCAAATTCTAAAATAAATTCTAAAAAAATCCTAAAAAAATCCTAATCAACCCTGGTCAAACCTTAGAAAATCTTAAAACAAATCCTAGTCAACTTTAGTCAAATCTGGTCTCCAATCTAGTCATAATTTCTCCCTTTTTCACTATTCAATCAGTCTCAAATCTCTCATATATGTAGGAAAACAAGTCTACTACTCTCACACATAAATTTCACTCCAATCCAATTGGCAGATTGCTCAAGATCTCAAAAACCCCAACTAACCTTCAAAGCTTAATTCGCAAGACCTTGACCTACTTAAACTTCAATTACATACAATTAAACTATTAGATTCAGCTCAAATTTACAACACCTTACAAGCACTATGGTATGCATCAACCTACAAAATATCATTTGTAGATCTATAACTAATCTCACAAAATGCTCAAAAATATAAATCTCCATATATTTTATTAAATCAAAGTCACCAGAAAACACCCTTGACTTTGCAAAGCCATTACAAAGTCATTACCAACTCAAATCACTTCCTATTAACTCTCAAAGAAAGATCTTCTAGTTTGCTTTCTAATCTTATCTTTTTGATCTACAAAAAATCTCTTGACTCATTGTAGGCACACGGTTTTGTGCCTTGGGGTCAGATTTGGACCTCGGCTCATAACTGGTCCTCTCTGGGTATCTATTTTGAGATTTTTGTGATAAATTTTTTTGAAACTTCTTTTTAATTCCTTCTTATATATGCCTATATTATTTTATTTTCCAATCTACTTTGTTTTGCCTTACTTATGATCCTACAAAGTAAATAGAAGCTCATTTGTAAAAAGGGCAATATTAACACCCATTAGTTTTACTCCCTTTTTACTATTATCTATTTTCTTAAGATAATTTGCTGCAATATTTTGAACTAAGATCTTCTATAATATACTATTTGCATACTCTTTCATCTAATAGTCACATTACATCACAACATCTACCCCCCCTGAACCTATGCATCCTCCGGCATGTACTAAGTTTGTTATTGTATTGATATAAAATGTTCTTCATCTTGGTCAAATTCTTGATCTTCAACTTGTTCCTCCTCTTTTATTTCAATATCCCTCAATAGATTATGTTCTTCATCAAAATGTATACATATTCCTCTTTGTCTGAATAACTTGACTCGCTTGCCTACTATAGGTGTCTTCAATTGTGTTCCATCAAGTTCCCGTAACAAATATGTTCCATTGTCTTAGACTTCTATCACAATATATGGTCCAAACTAACGCTTAGAAAATTTTCATAATGTACTATGTTGGTTGTCCAAACTATTGTCATAGACTAATACCCAATCACCTTCTTCTATTTTTTTAGGCCATAGTGGATGCATTTTATCAAATCTTTCTTTATTCTTTTTCCTTGCTTCTTTCAACCTTCTTATTGCCACTTCAATATCTTCAGGCCTTCTTTCCAATTGTTGAAACCGTAATGCTAAAAGCTCCTCTTTATTAAGATCATCCTTCCAAGATAATATTCTCCATGTAGGCACTGTTTCTTCTATTGGCATAACTGGTTTTTATCTATATATTAATTCAGAAGGCATATTACTAGTCATTGTGCTATGAATTGTACGATCCGCCCATAATACAAATAGTAATAGCTTTGGCCATTGATGTACTTTCCCATTGCATACTTTTACTAACGCCATAACAATAGATGAATGTCCATGCTCACTCTTCCCATTACGTTCTGGATTATATGCTGTTGTTAAAGAAAGTTTGATTCCCATTCTATCAAAGAGTTTTCTTGTTTCTTTTGCATCCAATTCACCTCTATCTGCCGTGATTTTTCCTATACAACCATAACAAAAAATAATGTCTTCTAAGAAGAATTGACATACAATTTCAGTGTTCTTTGTTCTTAATGCTTGTCTTTCAACCATATTTGATAAATCTTCACGTGCGAGTATCAAATATTTCATTTTACCAAGTCCCATAGACATTGCCATTAAATCTACTATCCACTTATAATGTAATATTAGAGGATAAGTTGGATGTAATTCATCTCAATGTCGAATGTTAGAATAAAATTGACAAATTTCACATGATCCTATAAAATCAACCACATCTTTATATATGCCTTTCCACCAATATTTTTCCTTCAATTTAATAAAAATTGCCCATATTCCTCTATGCCCTATCTACAAACTCTCATGAAATTCCTTGATAATCTTTTGTTGAGCTTCTAAATCACATATCACCCATTGTGGTATTTCTCCTCTTCTCTTTGGATACTTCTATAAATATCCATCATGCAAAAAATATCCATAGGCTTTCTTACAAATTTTCTTAAATTTTTGATCTGTCCAACTTTCTTATTGCTTTAAAGTACTTAGATACTTTCCAATATCTTCCCATTCACCTTCATATAAGTCTCTTAAAAACAATTCCAATAGTATATTCAAACATACACCTTCTTCTTTTGATAATGCATTAGTATAAAAATTTGCACCCACATCATCTTCCATATCAATTATGTCTTCTTCATCATAATACCTTGCCCTTGATAACATATCTGCAATTGAATTATCCCTCCCTGCAATGTGTTTAAATTTTGGATTTAAAGATTTGATATATGCTATCTACCTTAACATAGCAATATCAGGAGTTGAACTTGTAATCATGCCTAGTAAAGGTAGACAATCTGTTTCTATGACTACCAATGCACCAATCAAATACTCTTTTTCATTTTTCATAGCAGTTACTACACCCCATAATTGTCTTTTAATTTGTGCATATGCTCTTTATCTAATATTCAAAACCTTTGTTCCAAACCGTATTACATATCTATTTCTTTATTCATCATCTTGTCCAATTGCCCAATCTATTCCAATTGGACTTGCATCAACTGTTAATATTACTGGTCTTCCACATTCATAATTCATTTTCTTCAAAGTTGGAGATAAAGAAAGAAGTTCTTTTAATTTTTCCATAGCTTTTTTTTATTCTTCTTTCTATTGAAACCTTTTATTCTTCCTTAATAATTCATATAATGGATTTGCCACATGTGCAAAATGAAGTATCCATATATGATAGAAAATGCACGCTCCTAAAAATCTTCTAACTTCCATAGTGTTTGCTCATTCTTTCATCTTTTTAATAATATCAACCTTTTCAATACTTGGCTTATGTCCATATGATCTACGCATGTGCCCAACAACCAGTATTTTATTTATTTCAAACATAGATTTTGTACTTGATAAGGTTAAGTGTACCTCTTCCAACCGTGATAAAATCTTTTTATAATCTAGAATATAATTTGTAACAAATCATTTACAACCTTTCTGATCCAATATCTCATCTATTTTTTCTTCTGCACATTTTTTAATTGGAACATCATCTAAGAATGGCATAGTCTTTTTTGGTATAAATTTCCTCAATACTTTAATCATTCTATTCATTATATGAGCTATTGAATTAATAGCCCCTTGAGGCATTATACACATTCTTACCAAATCCAATAGAATCTTCATAGTAGTTAAATCTCTACTTTGTAATGCCAATTGAAATTGATCATATCCTAAGTAAAGATCACCCATCAAATAGATTGTTCTTTCAACAAATACCTCTGCAATTTCATCCACAATTGAACTTGAACCCATGTTTCTAATAATTATTTTATTTACAGGTTGCATATCTTGTATAAATCTCATTGTTCCATTTTTCTTTAGTATCGTAAACCATCAATTTGAATAAGGTGCTATAGACGGTTCTAAAATCCCCATTTCAATCTTTTTATTGAGTAAGTTTATCAACTTGGATAAATATGTTCTTGATATTAGAACAAGTCGTAAATTCCATGGTTTATGAGGAATAGTAAAAATAACCATAGGTGCAACAATATTTGGATCAATACATCCAATTTCATGTACTTCAAATACAAAAGCTTTTCCATGTCGTGAAAATATATTTCTAAAGCATTTTTCTTCACATTTTGTCAAAAATCCTTCACATCCAACTTTTAATCCATCTAATGTAGCATCCATAAATTTATGCCCTATCTTCCTAGAATCTCTTAAATTTGGTTATGTAGATGCTCCTCTCACCTTTTCTTCACAATCTAATAGTAGTGGCAAAGCCACTTGTTTAACCTTTTTTGCTACTTATTTATATTTAGTTTCAACACCTACCTCTTGGCAACTTAAATTTTTCATAAAGTTTTGAATTTCATCATAAAATTCTTTAGAACATACATTGATAATTTTATTACCTCTTTGTAGTCCATATTACAATATATAATTTAATTCTCCAATAGTATCCGCAAATCCAACTTCTTCAAATACTCTTGATATAAATTCATACTTAACCAATCTTCCACTTTCTTACAAAGTTTTTTCCATATTTTTAACATAACATTTATCTATTCTTTTCAACCTTTTAATATTTTTAAAACATAATACACCATCTTATTTCAATCCAATAAATCCAGTAGGTAATGTCATCTTTGTTAAATTTAGCAATATCGTACTGTAATTGCTTACAATATGTAAAATCCATTCAAAATGCATAATATGTTTATAGGTTTAAATATGTGTTAGAATGATTAGTAAAGTAAATTAAAGGGGGTTGGTATAAGAAATTTTATTTTAGATTTTTATTTAGTTTGATTATGGCTTTTAAATTATATAAAATCTAAATATTTAGTATAAAGCCTTGAGAGGCAATTGGGGTCCAAAGAAGAAGAATTAAACTACTAAGAGGCCTATTTGGAAGGATGAAAATAAAGTGAGGATGAATGAAGACAAGGGATGAAGTTCTTCATTCCTATTGATCAATGGTCATGCCCAATAGGCTTTGAGGAGGCTGCCTGCAACAAGAATAAGAGTTCCAGCAACTTCAAGGAAGCCATTTAGAAATCAAAGACTAGGATTAGAAATCTTGTTCTTTGGACTACAATTTTGGTGTAAAATTTGAGAGATTTGGAGTTTTTATGAAGGAGAAGTAGGCGCTTGAAGTTAAGGTGTGCAAATTGTATCTACTATCACACTTTTGAAGATTGGAGGAGTTGTACAAAAGCTTTTGGAAATCGAGAGAGGCAATTGGAAAAGGGGTTTCAAGATCTACATTTAATGAGAAAGAATTACTACATTTGGAGTACTTAAGAAGGAGATATTGAGAGTCAAAGATAGCAGATTGAATTCCAAGGCAATAAGTAGGCTGTTTTGTTTATAGTGATGAGTTTTACCATATCTTGAATTTTTGGATGAATTTTTGTCTATAAATTTCCAAGAAGGTGAATCTTTGTGCTGAAAAGCTATAAATTAAAATTTCATAGCATTTAGATATTGGATTTGTGAGATATAAAGAATTTAATATAAGGGTGTTTGTAAACAAGGATTTGAAACTATTGGTAGGATTTTTACGATATTTAAAGATTGATAAACAATCAATAGTTGAAACTTATTGTGCTAGTTATTAAGAATAGATCAATATTTCATGTATAATTTTAGTAGATTTGAATAGTTAGATTAAGTATTATAGATTGATGAAGTTCAAAAAAAATTCCCTTCCTACACGGGAATGAAGGTTTAGAGTATTTTGTTATATTTTGAGTGCTTTTGTAAAATAAGACTTATGTATTGGGTGTAATAGCCTCAAAATAAAGACTTTTATAAAAACTTGAGGATTTTATTATTTTGGATCTTGGTTGAGTATTTAGTTGTAGCCAGAAGTCCAACGCTTTCTTGAGGCAAATTCTCTCTACCACAACAACGGGAGCATGTCTTCTTCTTATCCATTGCAATCCCGCTTTACAATGGTGTGCGGTAAAAACCCTCAAGGTCTTCAAAGTTTTCATTTGATAATAGCTTATCGCTCAACTTTTCACAATTTTTTTCATAATCAATACAAATAGTTAAAAATTGAACTGCTTTCATTCTATCTTGGCTTCTTATTCTTGCATAGGCTGAACCATCATCCATAACCTTTGTTTTCATTCTTGTGGTAGTAATAAATGGTTGTTCCAATATAATTGGATATGTAGACATATCTTGTACAAAAAAATATTATTCATGAATGACATCTCTTATCATCACCTTTATATTTGGACAAGATCCATACAATTCTCTCTTTGAATTATTTGCTGATCTTATCATCCACCCATATTCAATATCAATTGGCCATTTTTCTTTTCTATATAATTCTTTTGATATCAAGTTGATTTCAGAACCATGATCAATTAATGCTACAATCGGCTCTTCTAATTCTCCTAATTTTACTAAAGTTTCCATTGTAGCTCTTGCCCAAAGACTTCAAGAATAATGACTAGAAGCTTGAGTACTATCTTCTTTATCTATGAACTTGACTCGTGAAACATCTCCAACCAATTGCATTTCAATTTCTTCATCTTCATTGCTTTTCATTGCCTTTGTACCTTATATATTTGATATTATAATATTACCAATAGATTGTTTTTTTTTTTATTGTATCAATAATAATTTCATGAAATTTTCTTTTTGTAATTCCTAAAATCTCACCAATTGTAAACTCAACCTTTCCACTGAAAATCCGCTCCTCCAATACCTTCTTTAAATTGGTAGCAGCTTCAATATCTAATTGTAATTTATAAGTAGGGGCCTTTCCCTTCTCTTTTATAAAGTCTCTTTCCTTCATAGGAACATTCTCTATTGTCTCTTCATACATAGGATTTTTCTGTTGTCGTGCATTTTCTCCTCTTGTAGTCCTTTTTGATGGCCCTTCATTATTCTCATCTCTTCTTCTTTTTTCTTCTATTAATGCATCATGTTGATTCCTTGCAACATGAGCATGTACCGATAATCCATCTATAGGATCATTCCATCCAGTAATTTCTCAAATGTCATTTCTAACACGTTTTAAATCATCTTTGGTAAATTTTTTTCTTTCATCATAACTCATTGTACTTATCTACAAAGAACTAGATTCTCCTGGAAGTTCAAGATTTATGCTTAAATACTTGCCTTAATTTGCTTCCACCCAATATGTTGATGCTTCATTGCTTGAGATTTTAAATGATTCTCTTGCAAGTGCCTTCATTCCTCTTTTACCAAAGTTTGTCTCTAATTTTTCTCCACTTTCCTTTTAATGTATCATACCAACTTTGAAAAAAACAACTCCTTTGCATAGTGCCTCTGTAAAATCTTCACACTCCCTTCTTGAATGATCCACGCTCTCACACCACATGCATCTATGTATTATACCATCCATTTGTCCAAATTTTTGTCTTGTTGATACTTTTAATGATTGGCCTTTTTCTTTGAGTTTTACAAATTTTATTTGCAAATCTCTCATCTTTTATATGATTTCATCAATGCCCATTTCTTCTTTCTTTGATGTTGCCATAGAAGGTTGAATCATAGGTGTAGGATGGTTTATAGGTAATTTTATCTTAGAAGCTTGCAATGGTCTTTGAATACTCACTCTATTTTTTCTCCTTTCTCTTTTTGTAAGTACTCATATTGCTTCTTCCACTTCCTTCCAATTTGATGTCAGTCCTTCATCTTCTTCTTTATCTTCAAGTAAAATTTCCAACTTCTCTTGTAGCTCTCTATCAGCCGCTTGAAGAAAAAACTCTACTTTGCTTGGATCTAGTAATAGCTTCTCTTTCTTTGATAGATGGAAATATTACCTTTCAAACTCCTTCAATAATTCTGTCGCTTGAAGATCCTTCTTAGGCCTTTCAATCCATTTAAAAAACATCCTTTTTATAACCCGATCATTGTCTTTAAAAAAATACTCATCCTTTAATGTTTGAAAAAACTTTTTCCATGAACCTCCAGATTGTCTTATAATGGATTTCACATGGCTTCTTATCTTCGGTATAGTAGCCAGTTCAAATAATTGAACTATCTTCTTTTCAAAAATATGCTTCAATTTCATTTCTTTAAGATAACATCCTGAATATTTTGTAATATTCTTTCCTTCAAATTAGTCAATCTTGTCCACAACTGCCTGTAATGCCTTATTTGCCATATCTTCCTTGCAATCTTTCACCTGTTGTTGTTGCATGAATATAGCAAATGCTTCAAACATGCTTGCAGAATTAGGATCAAAATACATACCTTATCCTCCTTTGCTACCTCCACTTGTTGCTCTACTTTCAATTCCACTAGAAGCTCTAATTGATGCACCATCCATAATTTCTCTTTCAACTCTCTTGCCTTCCTTCTCCATAAGTCAAATAAATCCAAAAAATTTCTAATAATCTTCCACTTCAAGCTTTTCACATTGGATTCACCAAATTATGTCGTAATACGTGCAAATTTGCTCGAGAATGCTCCGGGCACCTAGCTGTGGAAGATAAAAAAGAAATATACAACAACAAGATTCTAACAACTCTAATAGAATCCTAAACAACTTCTATTAAACCTTAATACTATTAATCAAACTTTGATCCAATCTTAAAGAAATTACAAAAGAAGAGTAAATGAATCATATATTAATCATAAAAGAAAATAACATATAAAATACTAAATTTAGAAAATACTAAAAATAGAAATCTTAAAATCCTAAGTCATACCTTGTTCAAATCCTAATCAAATCCTAGTCAAATCCTAAGTCAAATCCTATTCAAACCATAAGTTAAATTCTAAGTCAAATCCTAAGTCAAATCCTAAGTCAAATCCTAAGTCAAATCCTAGTCAAACCCTAATCAAATCCTAGTCAAAACCTAAATCAAACCCTTAGTCAAATCCTAAATCGAACCCTGATCAAATCCTAATCCTAATCAAATCCTAAATCTTAAATCAAACTCTAAATCAAATCCTAGTCCTAAATCAAATCCTAAACAAATCCTAAATCCTAAATCAAATCCTAAACAAATCCTAAATCCTAAATAAATCCTAAATAAATCCTAAATCCTAAATAAATCCTAAATAAATCCTAAACTCTAAACTAAACTCTAATCAAATCTTAAACCAAATTCTAACCAATTCAAATCAATCCTGGGAAAAATTAGAACCTCAATATCTATTGATTAGACTATTGATCTTACTCAAAACTTTGTACACCTTTCAATCTCTTAGTCAACAACAAGCATATCAAATTTGAAAGAAATCAAACTTATCAAAAAGAAGAAAAATCCTAAAAACTTCTCAGGTATTGGCCGGCCTCCTTCTCTAATCTTAATGCTGACTTTCTAGTGTTGATTTCTCCCTTCTTCACCATTCAATTAATCTCAAATTACTCATGTGTATAAAAAAATAAGTCTACTATTCACATAAACAAACTTTACTCTAATCCATCTAGCAAATTTTTTCAGATCTCAAAAACCCTAACTGACCTTCATAATTTAATTTCCAAGACCTTGACCCACTTAAATCCCAATTACATACAACTAAACTATTAGATTTAGCTCAAATTTATAGCACACATTAATAACAATAATACCAAAAAATCTGTAAATTTTTAGCTATGGATCTGCTACAAAACTTCTAGAATTGCCTAAAATATCAACTCTATTTTATTTCACAAAATCCCAAGTTGCCCAAAACAAGCTTGACTTTGCAAAGCTATTACAAAGTCATTTCTTATCCAAATCACTTGAAATTAACTTGTATATAAAATCCTACAAGTCTACTCTCTAATCCCAATCTTTAATCTACAAAAGCCACATGGATCCATTGTAGATTACAGATTTGTGCCTTGGGATCTAATTTTGACCCCAGCATATAATCGGTTCTTTCTGGGTATCTATTTTGAGATTTTTGTAATAAATTCTTCTGAAATCTCTTCTTAACTCCGTCTTATATATGCCTATACTATTTTATTTCTCAATCTATTTTGTTTTGCCTTACTTATGGCCCTACAAAGTAAATAGAAGCTCATTTGTAAAAAAGGCAGCATTAACACTCATTAGTTTTACTCCCTTTTTACTATTATCTAATTTTCTAAGATAATTTTCTATAATATTTTGAACTAAGATCTTCTATAATATACTATTTCCACACTCTTTCACATAATAGTCATGTTACATCACAACAACATGTATGAAGTCCTATAGAATACCGCCACATAGCTCTTAGTCAGATAGTACTTATAGAGGCAAGAGTGAAGCCCTCTTCACTCTTGTCAACTATTTTCCTCATCTTAGTCTAGTTTCAAGAGTCTTCATGTTTCCAGTCTTTGGCAATAGCCATTCTAATTTTCTTTTGAATATACATATTTTTTTATTCTTAATTTATGACTTTATTTTGATATAGTTTTCATTAGATTATACATCTTGTTCTACTTCATGTCCTTGACAAATTGACAAGAGTACACATACAATATCAAAGCTTTGTTTCTTCTTCATTAAGAGTGGATTATCCATTCCTCTTGATAAGACATAAGCATTTTAGAAGTTGTGGAGTACCCACTTCTAAATTGATATTGTTTCTAGAATTTTTTCTTTTGAGTGTGTTATTCTACATTTCTTGAAGTGAGTGTAGACATCTTCCTTCCTATTATATTATCATGGTAGAACTTGCAGAAATGAAGAGTGCAATGGCACAAATGCAAGAACAAATGAGAGAGCTAATCCTTACAATGCATCAAGTCAATTTACCACCACAAAGAGCAACAAGATTAGCAGGAAGTAAAGATATAGAGATGGTTGGAGCTGCGTCAATATCTACACCAAACTATACTACCTCACCTATGATAGAGCATCGTTCAAGCATTAGAGAATCAAAAATTAGTTTGCTTGAGAAGTTTGATGGCACAAGATCTAAGTTTCAAGGATTTGTCAATCGGGTACAACTGGTGATTGAACTTCAACCTCAAAGTTATCTTAAGCAAGGATCTCAAATTAGGTTTATTGCAACATTACTTTTGGGTTTTGTTTTATCATGGTTTTCATCTTTTCTTGAATGACGTGATCGAATATTGGATAATTTGGAGGCATTCTAAGCAAAATTTTGATCTATGTATGGAGAACATGATACAATCTATGTTGCAACCGACAAGATTTGCATCCTATGACAAGGCAATTGATCAGTGTCATTATACGCTTTACAATTTTGACAACTAGCGACTGATATCAAGTGGAATGATGCTGCACTCATCAGCCAATTTCTCTACGGATTACAATATGAGGTAAAAAAATTAATGCTCAATTTATCCAATTTTCAAATATTGAGTCAAACAATTGATTTTGCTATAAAGTGTGACAACTGACTCTTTGAGTTTCGATTCAAGAGTCATACAAGAGAGCCTCAACATTATTATTCAATGGCAACATCAATGTCTTCACAAAATATACATTTGGAAGTAGAAGACATGCAAATTGATGTGGTACGTTTTAAATTTCTTACTGAACAAGAAAAGATTCAACGTCGTCAAGGAGGATTATATTTATATTGTGGAGAATCTAAGAACACTACTCAACATTGTCCGAAGAAACAACACAACTACAAAATGAGGAGTACCGTTGTCAAAGAAGACAATATGTCAAAAAAATGAATTTGTCCAACTACAATAGAGACCGTGCAGCTGAAACCTTGTACAATATCTAGTGAAGGTCCTATTCTCTCCCTAAAATCCTTTCATTTTTTTATAATAGATGTATATTTAGGACCAAAAAGCTACAGAGCCTCTGTCTTATTAGATTCAAGAGCCTCAGCATGCTTTTTAGATGAACAATTTATTAAAAATCGTAAAATACCTTTAATACAAAAAACTAAATCCGTACATGTAGAAGTCATAGATGGTCGTCCATTGTCTTTTGGAGACGTCACTCATGAAATCCATCTTATAAAAGTAACAATAGATGGTCATGATAGCTACGTAACCTTTAATATAATTAAATCTCCATCTAATCCAATTATTTTAGGTTTATTATGGCTAGAAAAATATAACCTTCAAATAGATTGAAATTCTCGTAGACTTGACTTTCCTCAAAATATCATTAAACATCTTGCCAACTAAGTAAAAAGCTATAAGCCTAGTATAGCAAAATCCGTACTTATAGGTGCAAAAGCTTTTATATATGCAGCAAAAAAAGGATCAACTTTTGTTATTTATGTCACACTCGTTTCTAATGGTGGAAAGACTTTAAGTGGCATTCCAAGCCAATATCTAGATTATCAAGACGTTTTTGAGAAAAATAATGTAGATATTCTTTCAGAGCATTGCCTATATGACTGTTCAATTGACCCCAAGAAAAGAACTCAGCCACTATTTGGACCAATCTACAGTTTATCACAAGATGAGTTGGCTCAACCCAAGACGTATATTGACGAGAATTTTGACAAGAATTTCATATGCAATTCTAAATCTCCAGTAGGAGCTCCAATTCTATTTGTAAAGAAAAAAGATAGATCATTGCGGATGTGTGTTCACTATCAAGGACTCAACAAGATCTCAATCAAGAACAAATATCCATTATCTTTGATATCAGGATTCCTTGATCAATTAAATCAAGCTAAGATCTATACAAAAATAGATCTAAGAGGAGCATACAATCTAGTATGCATCAAAGAAGGAGATGAATGAAAAATTATATTTTGAACCAGGTACAGATATTTTGAATATAATGTCATGCCTTTTGGACTTACAAATGCACCAGTTGCTTTTCAAGATCTCATGAATGATGTTTTTCATGAGTTCCTAGACAATTTTGTCGTCTGTTGTCTAGACAATATTTTGATCTATTCTAAGAATGTAGAAGAATATGAAGTACATGTTCGTCAAGTATTACAAAAATTTAGAGATGCGGGATTGTACGCCAAGATGGAAAAGTGTGTATTTCATATTATTCAAGTCGATTTTTTAGGATACATCATTTCAAATGATGGTCTCATGATGGATCCTAAGAAAGTCCAGACAATCATGAATTGGAAGATTCCAAAGACGGTGAGAAATGTCCAATGTTTTTTGAAATTTCTCAATTATTATCAGATCTTCATCAAAAACTTCTCTCAAGTTGCAGCTCCACTTATACATTTGACTTGGAAAGACAAACTCCAATGGAATCAAGAAGCACAAGCAGCATTTGAAGCTCTAAAGACATTGTTTGTTTCTATACCAAATTTGTATCATATTGACTTTTTCAAGGCATTTTTTATGGAAACACATGCATCAAACTTTGCCTTGAGTGTGGTTTTGTCACAAATGGGAATAGATGACAAACTTCATCTAGTAGCTTTTCATTCAAGAAAATTCTCACCAACCGAGATCAATTATAAGATCCACGACAAAGAACTTCTTGCAATCGTGGATTCCTTTCAAAAATGGCATCATTATCTAGAAGGTGCTTCCAATCCAATCACTGTGTACACAGATCACAAGAACCTCGAGTATTTTATGTCAGCACACGCGTGTTGAATCATCATCAATCTCGTTGGAGTATGTCTTTGTCAAGATTCGAATTCATTATCACTTATCGGCCACAAAAACAACAAGGTTTGTCCAATGCCCTTTCTAAACGTTCTTATTTTGCACCAAAAGAAGAAGATGCAGCTTTTGAGCAACAAAAAACGGCCATTTTGAAACCAAAGCAGTTTCATCTTCGAGCAATGAAATCAACATTGACTATTGATTCAACTTTTTTCAAGCAAATTCAATCAAGTATGTCCTCAAACCCTCTTGTTCATGATATCAAGAATAATTCTTTTAAGTCTTATGATTCTTTTAAATTTGAGTTCAAGAATAATCTACTATATTTTGAAAGATGCCTATATATTTCAAAAGAAGAAGCACGTTTACGTGTTCTTCAAGCACGTCATGATTTTCTAGCGGCAAGATATTTTAGATACAACAAGACTTTGGAACTTATATCAAGAGATTTTTGGTGGCCTCAAATGTGGAAGGCAGTCAAAGACTTTGTACAATCATGTGATATCTGCTCAAGATCAAAGATTCCTTGTCATTGACCTTTTGGGCTTCTTCAACCATTACCTATTCTAGAATAATTATGGTCTTCCGTTTCTATAAATTTCATCACAGATCTTCCAAGCTCAAGATCTTATGACTCTATATTTGTGATAGTAGATCGATTCACCAAGATGGCACATTTTGTGCCATGCACAAAATCTATCACAGGTTTAGAAATAGCTAAGCTTTTCATTGATAATATCTATCGCTATCATGGGTTACCTAAGGATATTATATTAGATAGAAGAATTCAATTTGTGTCAAGATTTTGAAGAACCCTTTTCAAGATCTTAAAAGTGGACATAAAATTATCTTTAGCTTTTCATCCTCAAACTGATGGACAAACAGAGTGCGTGAACCAAGTCTTGGAGCAGTACTTAAGGTGTACCATCAACTACCAATAAGATGATTAGATAGCTCTTCTGCCATTGGACAACTCTTCTGCCGTTGGTAAAATTTGCTTATAATAATACGATACATTCTTCTTTGCAACAAATACCTTTTTTCATCAATTATAGTTACCACCCACAACTTGATGCTTTTGACTTTTTAAAAGTTGATAATCTAGCAGCACAAGATTTGGCAAATTGTTTGTCAGAGCTACATGCAATTAAAAGAAGCTCAAGAATGACAAAAAACAAATGCAGATGCATATCACAAGGAACAACCACAATTTGACATGGGAGACGAGGTATGATTACGTCGTCGCAATATCAAGACTACTCGTCTTTGTGATAAGTTGGACTATCGTAGATTTGGACCTTTTTCTATTTCTGAACAAATCAATCTAGTTGCATATCGATTACACCTAGCGGAGTCCATGAAAATCCATCATGTATTCCACGTGTCACTACTCAAGCCATACAAGACAATGGATATACAAAGAAGAAGGCAAATGCTACCGCCTCCTGTAGAAGTGGACAACAATGAAGAATTCAAGGTTGAAGAGATTTTAGATTCAAGGCGACGTCAAAATTGATTCGAATATCTTGTGCATTGGCGCAGATACGATATTAGTGAACGCACATGGGAGCCATCAAAGAATCTAACAAATGCATCAATAAAAGTTAATGCATTTCATCCACGACATCCATCAAAACCAAGATAAATAATCAAGAAAATCTTAGCTATAAAGCAAAGCAGGTTCTGTAGAGGTTTCATCTTATTTTGTATCATTGTTTTTTATTTTGTTAGATTTGTTCGTGCTAAAGAAATGGAGGATCAACAACCAGCAAATTCAGCTCAAAAGCCATCATTTGCTTATTTACCGGATTAGACATTACGACTATGACAACTTTTAAGACAACGGAATAGAGATGAAGACCCTCAACAATGACATGTCTTTCCTCAAATTGATGGCAAAATACAACGTGTTTGGTATCACAACCTTGGAAGAGACTCCCAATGTTTGGTGATACTTTTAGAGGTAGGAACTACTCTTGATAATGTTCCTAATGTTTTCTTTGAAGGAAGTTATGAAGGCCCAACAATGATCAAATAACAGGGTAATCCTCTCGCCCTGGTATGGGGCATTATTGATGGCTGAAGGGACCTATCAACTACCTTCGAAGGGAACAAAGATCAAAATATGTGGCAAGCACAATTCAACTTATCTTGGACTTCCTCAATATATAACCACCGCTCCTTGTGGAACTCATCCTTAGAAGAGGAGATAATATTGCGGACATAAGATTTACTCCAATAAATTAATTAAGTAATATAGATCAATAGAAATAGGTAAAATAAGTTGATTTGATAATATCTCATAGAAAAGCTTCCTAGAAGCTTCATAGATGTGAAATCACCTTTATACATATCTATAGGTGATTGGTAGGTTAGAAACTTGGTCAACAAGCTAGCCACATGGCGCACATGTTGGTAGCTTGTAGAATAAGCTAGCCATGTGATCCACATGTTGGTAGCTTGCGGAACAAGCCAAGTATGTGTCGCACATGTGAGAAACTTGTTGTGCAAGTTTGACACATGTCTTGCAAATTAGACATGTGTATGAGGTCCAAAAGATTACCGCCACATAGTTCTTAGTTAGATAGTATTTATAGAGGCAAGAGTGAAGCCCTCTTCATTCTTGTCAACTCTTTTCTTGATCCTACTGTAGTTTCAAGAGTCTTCATGTTTCCAATCTTTGGCAATAGCCATTTCAGTTTTCTTTTGAATATACATACTTTTTTATTCTTATTTTGTGACTTTATTTTGATACAATTTTTATTAGATTATACATCTTTTTTTAGTTTATATCCTTGATAGATTGACAAGAGTACACATACAATATCCAGTCCTAGACGTCGATCCTTGATTGCTTTTTGTATGCACAATTTATATCCAAAAGAGTGACTGTAGGTCCAAAATCAACACCTTAATTTTGAGCACCTATAATTTCTTCATAATAAGTCCAAATCATGCAAGATTTGCACCAAAACCATATCCAAAAATCCAAACTTATCGACCCTAGCCTTTGATATTCAACCTCCTTCAAAAAAACAAATCCTAATCTCTAATAATCCCTCAGGCAGCCTCCTTGAAGCCCATTGGGCATGATTTTTGGCCAATAGGAATAGAGACTTCTATCATCCATCTCTATTCATCCACATAGATGGCCTAGCTACCCCCTTTCACACTAAAAACCCCTTTCTAATCTTTTTTGTTATAAGATTTACATATTATGTGTTCTAAATACCAAATAAAAGAAGTAAATAAGATCTTAAGGATCACCAATGTTTAACAAAGGTGACTTAAGATATATAAAAGTTACTATCAATATAAAATCAACCTCAAAATTACTATCAAAAGAAAAAATAAGGTTGTATAAATCTCAATAATAATCCTTTTAATAGATCCCTTCTAAACTAGCAACCTAATCACATCTTGTAACAAATAAAAGTCCATTGATAATTAGCTATATAGTAAATTGTATATTAAATATACATATACAATTTTTTCACATAGTAGCCAAACCACAACAGAATAACGTTCTTATCTAGCATGAAAAGATGGAGATTTAACTTTTGATCAACAAAAAATAATCTTCTTAAATTCATTACACCTACCAAAATCTATAAAGATCTATCTTATATTCTATATGTTACTATTAGAATCATACAAGACAATGGATATACAAGAAAAAAGACAAATGCCACCATCTCCTATAAAAGTGCACAACAATGAAAAATTTGAAATAGAAAGGTCTTAGATTCAAGATGGCATCAAAATTGGCTAGAATATCTTATACATTGGTGCGGATATGATATTAGTAAACATATATGGAAGCTATCTAAGGATCTAACAAATGCATTAATAAAAGCTAATGCATTTTATTGATGACATCCATTAAAATTAAGTTGAAGAATTAAAAAAGTCTTTGCTATAAGATAAAGCAAGTTCAATGGAGGTTTCATTCTATCTTGTATCATTATTTGCTATTTCTTTGAATTTTTTAGTATTAAAGAGATGGAAAATCAACAATCAGCAAATTCAACTCAAAAGCCATCGTTTGTTGACTTATCGAACAAGACATTATGACTATCAGAACCTTCAAGATGATAGAATAGAGATGAAGATCATCAAGAATAACTTATTCTTCCTTAGATTGATGGCAAGATACAATGTGTTTGGTTTCGAAACCTTGGAAGAGACTCCTAATATTTGGACATACTTTTAGAGATAAAAACTATTTTTGATGGTATTCCAAATATTTTCTTTGAAGAAAGTTATAAAAGCCTTAATAATGATTAAATATTAAGATGGTCCTTTTGCCTTAGTATAAGATACTATTTATGGCTAAGAAGACTTATCAACTACCTTCAAAGAAAACAAAGATTAGAATATATAATAAATATAATTTGGTGCATCTTGGACTTATTTAATATGTAATCACTACTCTTTGTGGAATTCATTCTTAAAAGGAGGGATAATGTCACAAATATAAGATTTATTTCAATAATTATCTAATTAACATGGATAGATAGAAGTAGATAAAAATAGATTAATTTGATAATATCTTAGAAAGAAGCTTCATAAAAGCTTCATAGACATGGTTTTATCTTTATACATGTGTATAGGTGATTGGTAGATTAGAAACTTGGCCAACAAATTAGCCACATGTTGTACATATTGGTAGCTTATAGAACAAGTTAAGTATGTGGTGCACATATAAGAAACTTGTTTTGAAGGTTTGACACATGTCTTACAAATTGAACACATGTTAAAGGTCGTATAGAATGCAATCATGTAGCTCTTAGGTAGATAATATATATAGAAATAAGAATGAAGCCTTCTTCACTATTATCAAATCTTTTCTTGCTTCTAGTCTAATTTAAAAGATATTGTATTTTTTAGTCTTTAGTAATAGCCATTTTAATTTTTTCTTGAATATATATAATTTCTTATTTTTATTTTATCATTTTCTTTAGATATAGTTTTCATTGATTTATGCATCTTCTTTTAGTTTGTAGCTTTGACATCTCTTTTTATAAACTATCTATAAAAGTTCAAAGATTTGTAAGAGTTGCTATTCTATTTTCTACTTATAAAAATGCATCACCTATGACTTGATCTACTTTTATATCAATAAAGTAAATAAATGAGATTCTAAGAGAAAAGAAAAAATTAATATATCTTTAGAGAAATTATAGCACTATTTATAACTAAAACTAATTTAAAAATAGAAATAATATTAAATGATATCAATTTATAAGAAGATAATCTACAACTTCTAAAATGTTTTAATGCTTTCAAAAAGACGATGTCTACATTCTATCAAAAAAGCAAAGTTTTAAAATTGATATTACTAATTTAAATAAATTATTGTAAATTAAATCAAATAACTTGTACAAGACTATAACAAGATAATAGGATATATGAATCTTATTATAAAGCAATACAATACAAGAACAAGATCAAGACTAAAAGGTCTAAATTAGACCACAAGTCATGCGTTGTCAAGATTGAAGAGTTCCTTAGCCTTGATACATATATATATCAAGAATTTAAAAACTTCTAAGTAATTTCTTATAGAAGTTTTTGCATCCAAGTCATCCTAAGATGCTTTTTTAATAACTTTCTTGTTACTTCAATATGAAGAAACCTTAAGAACCTTCTCTTGTAACTTTTTATGTTACTTGGTAGTTAAGCAATTTAGAATATCTCCTCTAACAACTTCTTGGGATCTTCTATAATCTTCTAGAAGTTATTAAATCCTTTTAGGACCTTCTAAGAAGTTCTTGGACCTTCAATAACCTTCTAAAACCTTCTCTAGATGGATGTCAATGACAATGTCCAATGAAATACAAGGAGGTTATCTAAAGCCTTATTAGGAATTAGTATTCCTCTTTTGAAACCATTCAAACATTGGAGGTTAAGGCCAGCAAGTTTAAATTTCTAGATATAGTTTTGGAATATAAAAATAAGTAATTTAGAATTTTTATGAAGGAAGTATAAGCACTCAAAGTCAAGGTGGCAATTTTGTAGTTTTTGTGATTCTTTAGAATATAATGCACATGTATAAAGAGCAATAAAGAGTTGGCGATTGGGATTGGAGATAGTACTTTTTTGACTACATTATACATACATGATTTAATAAATTTTGAATTGAAATAAAAGAAATATGAGGAGTTGAAGTCAAAGCTTGTAATTTAAAAGCTATAAGTAATCTGTTTAATTAATGGTTGTATTTTGAACTATATCTCAAACATTTTGATAAGATTTGGCTCAAATTTTTTTAAAATGTATATTATCATGTTGCAAAGTTATACATAAATCTTAATTAGATTTTGATTTTGGATTTTTGAGATATAAAAAAAATAGTTTTTAGATATTTATAAATTAGGGCTTAGAGCACCTATTAGGATTTTTGAGATATCAAACAATTGGAAGTGAATCTACAGCTGATTTTTTTTTGATAAAGCATAAAGGTATGAATTATATTTCTAAGAAATTTGAAAAAAACTAAATAGTTGGATAAAGAGATATTAGATTACAAAATTTAATAAAATAAATAAAATTAAATTTAAAAAAAAAAAAAAAATCCTTTGCATATAACTAAGATGTTAAAAAGATTTTATTATAATTTGAGCATTTTATATAAACTAAGGGATTTTTTGGAGCCAAGATTTTATAGAGGTATTAAAAATAGATATCTAGAGCTATGATAAAATTTTGATTTAAAGATAAATCTTTAAAAAATAATAATGGATTTTCTTTGAAGTTATTAAGAATCTAACTTATTAACAATTAATTAATTATAGTTTAGCATATAAAAGGGTATTAAAGAATTTTTAGATAGCATTAAAAATCTTATGTACAAATCTACTTAAATATAAAAGGTTCTTGTTAATACTATATCTTTTAGTATCGTTAGGTGTATTTGTCCTCCATATTAAAGAAAAATCATTTATTGGAGTCTAACAAATAAATCATAGATAAACTCTTTAAAATTAGATATCTAATATATTTTTAGATTAAAAATCATACCACACAACAACATTGTATACGTGGCAATTGATTAATATTTTTTAATGTTTTCTTTTGCACAACCTTGATATAAATAAAAAAATCAAAATTTTATAGCAAAATCAAATGATATGGAAGATGAATAGTCTTTCATGATTTAGTATAATTCTTCTAAATGTTATTATTATCATTTCTACCATATTCTCTAAATGTAGGTAATCTATCCAACTTTCTTCACAAATGATGGTTGACAAGAATAATTAAGGATCATAGACCAATACAATCAACTTTAATTAAAATGTTGATGGTTGAAAAAAATACCCTATGGTGTGCAACTCAAGTTTAGGATAGCTTGTGGTAATGGCAAAAACCATGGTAACATGTGATAGATGGCAAATTATGGCATATATAGCAAAAATTAGAATAGCAATAGCAACACCATGTAAACAATATTTTTTTTTGTTTCACAAAACATAACTATCATACATTGAAGAAACAAAGATATAAATCATAATATTTGGCAAGTTATTAATGACTGCATTATTTCAAGATGACCAAGTTTTTGATATTTTGTTAATATTTCAAGACATATTAGACAACCAAGATTAACACCAAGAATTTTCATAAATAGTTTCTTGATATTTATAGCTTAAATTTGAATTTCTTGGTACTTATATCTTTTAAATCTTCTATTAAAAAGTTTTAGTTTTAAATTGTGTCTACAAAATGAAGCATATAAATCAAAATATTTGACAAGTTATTAGTGAATACATTATTTCAAATTGACCAACTTATTTACAACAAATTGTTGTGAAAAGAAAATATTTAAAAAGAATCACAAAGATTTTTTAACAACTATTTAGCCTATTCTTCCTTCAAAGTGATAGTTAACTTCGAGTCGTTGATGAACTTCGTTTTCATCGTAGCTGATGGAAATGCCCAACCACCGTCCTGCACACGCATTTGACAGTTCTGATGAAACGACAAGCATGATGAGCATGTAAAACCTTGTCTTCATGCACACCTAATATCGGAACCGATGGATGTGACCTCCGTTCAGAAGATCTCCATCTCCAACAATCCTGTCCCTGTCATGTTCCCTCCGCTCAAAGCTGGAGGGTTGATTTGAATGAATTACGCACGTTTGTTTCACTCCACCGAAGCCATGAATGCACATCCAAGCATTATTATCATTTTTGAAGCACGATATTCAACATTTTCACGAGAAATTACGAAAACAAAACACTTCGGATGTTCCAGGTCGCTCAAGAGGAAAAATGTTTCCCACCTTAACAAGGTCTCCGTTCGAAGATTGCTTCCTCAGCCAAAGCCGCGCTAGGCCTTTGGGGGAAAGTTTTGGGTTGGCAAAAGAGAGTATCCGGGGTGGCACAAAATGCGATAAATTGCACCAAGAAAGGTGGCTGAGAACGCCAATATTAGAATAAGCACCGCTACAGAACTGACTATTAGTATTTTATTTCCACGTTTTTTGATATCGGATAGACCGTCTCCAGCGTGTCTAGAAAAGCGAAACTTGTTTCCTTCTGATCGAAGTTTTTGAATTCGGTTGACAAAAATCTGCAAAACAGGTAGGATTCAGAACAAGAACTTCGGCGACCAATCTTTGAAAACTAATTTTCGAAGATCCGAAGTGTCACAAGTCTGGTTAGACAGAGGACGCATTGTTTCTTCTACAGGACATGGGAAATCGAAAGAGCGGGATAGGACTAATAGTCACGATCTCCGTTCACTTACCGACGCAGTTCAAATCCGGACACAGTATCAGGCGTTGCGAACACCAAGGGGACGGAACTGTACCTGACGTGACTTCTTTTCGGAATCGATAGTTTTCTCTAGTTTCCGGATGGTTCTGAACTTTAGGTGGACTCCAATCAGAGCAGAGATGGATGCGAGCGCGGAGAGAGTAAACGGGAAATACCAGTGGTTGCAATGCAGCATATTCGATTGCGCAACTGCTGTTAGCAACACACCTTGAAATACACTGTAGAACCCTATCAGCTGATACACCTCGTTCTTCGCGGCCGCGCTCTGCTTTCTCTTGCTGTCGACCCTCCTGGTACACAACGCGTCCTGCGTTTCCCAGAACTGAAGAGCCTTCTTGTGTCGTTCGCTATTCTCGATCCAATGAAGGTTATTGATCTGATCCCTAGCATAACACTCCTCATTGTCACTATCAATGAAAATTGCAACTGCTACGTGGTCATTTCGATCCGTTAACGCACCATTGCTAGATTCCGATCCCATTCAAGCAACCTAGCAGCTTCCCAGAACCTGACCTTCCCTAGCAAGAATCGACGTCTACACCCACCGAAGCTTGTCGGAAGAGAAGACTTCGAAAGTGCGACTTCAACGAAAAAGATGAAAAACATGTCAGTTCAAAACCACTAAGTCTTAAAAGTTGCTCCGAAAACATCTCCCATAGAGCTTTACCCGGAGTGCTCGCTGCCTCTACTCGCCTGTGAACGTTCATCCCCCCAGCCAGCTCCTTGCCGCATCCATCAGCTCCATCCACAAGAGACCTTGTGTGGTTTGCTGTGCTTGCTGCTTAATGCCGGAAACAGCTCTTTACAGACTTTGAATGTAGATCCGTACCAACCAACGGATATTTACCGACAGCCCATCGACGAATGAAGAATCACAGCAACTTGCCGATAGATCACAGCCTGGAACTAGACCTCATCAGTGAGATGAGGCCATAAGTTGGGCAAAGTTATTTTGCTGCTGCAACATTAAAAAATATTAGATTTCATATCTTGATTCTGAAAATTATGATAAAAATATTTATAAATTTTGCAATATATTTCAATTGATATTTTTAGTAGCTTTTGAAGGCTTGGCCAAAACTAGGCCAAATAAACCTTAATTTTGACCTGCAATCTTGCATTAAGTACAAAAATTCTGAAATTAGACTCTTTTGCTGCCATGGGCTGGCAGTTTCAATCTTATTCTTATCAGCTTAAAAAAATGAGCTCAATATTAGAATTTTTAATTGATGTCAAAGATTTAGATCCTAATCTAGCATGACAACCATGTTATTTTTTGGAACACATGGGATGCTATAACTTTGAGTAGCTTATTATAATATTTTGTTTTTTCATCACATTTTTGTAAAATCCTCTAAAGAGAATAATGACTCAAGCCTAAACATCTCATTTCAGTATGTCCTTGTCTTTGTGTGTTCTTGTTGAATATAATGTGAATTGAGTGAATACATAAGTTTATTTTGTTTATTTATTTTTTTAATATAAAAACTTAAGAAAGAAGTGTAAAATTGAAAATTTGAGTTTATGTTGAGAGTTTTAGAAAAAATATTTTAAAAAATATAAAATTAATTTATTTGAGTTGTCATGGTTATGTACTTTTAGTGTCATGGTTATACATATATATATATATATATATATATATATATATGTATAATCTTGAATTTCGTTTAATAGCTTTAATATCTTATTTTATAAAATATTAAAAAAATTTAAAATTAATATGTCTAAGTTGTATTGGTTATGTGATTTTAGAATGATCTTGAATTTTTTGTATTTGTATTTAAAATTATAATAATTTTTTTATTATATTATTTTATAAATAAAATTTTAAATAATAAAAAATTAATATACTTGAGTTATAATTGTTATATAACTTTAAGATCATCTTATTTTCTTAAAGTTTCAATTTAAATATAAAATTTTAAAAAATATAGAATTAATATATTTGAGTTATAATGGTTATATAATTATAGAATACTTTTTATTCTATATACATTTAAAAGTAAAATTATGATTTATTAATTTTAATTAATTTTTTATATATATAATACTAAATAAATATATATATATATATATATATATATATATATATATAGTTTTATAATTTTTAATAATCATATGATTTGATATTAATCTTATTTTATTTTAAATTTTTTATAATTATTAAATAAAAAAATATTTAATAATTTATTATTTATATTATATATTTTAAATTATCATGATTCTTTATATATCAGTTTTGAAGAGCTTTGGCAAAAAATCATCTTTAAAAATAAAATAAAATAAAATAATAATTAAGATTGTCTAAATAAGTATATGTATAAGTTTATATCTTTTATTTTATTATATAAATATAATATTAATAGAAATATAAGATATTTAGTATTAGTATTAAATTTAATATTATTTCACATAGTATCTTTTATAAGATGTATAAGTATAAGGATAAAATTTATTCTTTAATTCAAAATTTGAAGTGGCTTCAATTAAGAATTGCTTACAATTAATAGTGTAAAATAAGAAGCACAATTAATAAGAAAGAAAGAAAAAATGAAGAAAAAAATTTAAATAAAAGAAGAATAATTAAATAAATATATATATTCTAAAAATAGATATAATCTATTCACTAAATTTTACTTAATAAATAATACAAAAAATATATATAGATAAATATTTTATCTTTCCAATGACATAAAAAATATATAAATCCAAATCATTCTAAGAAAGTTATGATAGTTTGAAGATAAAAAATATAAAATATAAAATTTTGGCAATTAGGATTCTCAAGAGTAACTTCATTATGTGGTTAAGAATTTAAACCTCACCAAGGCTCACAAGTAGTGTGTAGGATGTCTTAAAAGAACCACAAGGCTTTAGTCTTATCCTCCTAACTACATCTAAGGTGCTATAACCCATATGAGACTTATACACCCAATTTCCTACTACCATTACTACCAGCTTCTAGTCATTCTAATTTTTCCTTGTAAAACTATTTTTTTCGCAAATTTAACTTCATTATAGTCTTTATAAATACTCACTTAGCCTAAGAATGTCTCTAGACCTTCAAATCTTATTCTAACTTTTTATGATAGCTTCCAAAAGTGGTAAAATAAATTTTACAAAATTTTAACAAATATATCCTCAAAATTACTAAAATATCTTAAATAAAATTTAATTAAATTTTAAAAAGTTTTATAATAACTTTAAGATCCTAATATCAAATCAAAGCTATTTTATTAAATTTTAATAATATTTTATAGTATTAAAATCAATTAAAATAAATTAAAAATTCTATTTTAAATATTAATTATTAAAAAATCATAATTTTCTTTTCCATGCTTCTTCTATTTACTAATTATTATTTATAAATTTTTAGCAAATAACACATATAAATAAAATACTATTTTAGATATTGGTCTTAAGTACTATATACAAATTATCATAAAAATATATATATATATATATATATATATATATATATTTTAAATTATTATATTTATATTATATTTAATATATTTGTGATAATATATTTATGATAATTTAATAATTAACTTTTATTTATTAGCTAATAAACAAGAAAATAATCAAAGAAGCTTTCATAAATCTTTCTTAAATATCTTGAGTTCCTATTGAACCAAGATAATTGAATATTAAGTAGAAATCATTCTTGTTTATATTTTTCACCACATAAACGTGTTACAACATGACATCTATCCCCTTTGAATCTGTGCATTGTCTGATATGTACCAAATGAACCATATATCATATTTGGCATAACATTATCTCTTCATTTTCTACACCAAATTCTTCATCATATGCATCATTTATTTCAATATAATTATCTTCTTCAAAGTCATTGATATCTTCAACATGATCTTCAATATTTATTTTTTCATCTTGTCTTTTAAAAACCTTCACTTGCTTCCCAAAAATAGATATTTTTAATCTTGTATCATCTAATTCCTTCATTCTTGATAGTCACTACATTTATTGATTGCATATCTTAAATAAACTGTAGTGATCCATTTTTCTTAGGCATTATAAATCATCGATTAGAATATGATACAAAAGAAGGTTGAAGAATCTTTATCTTTATCTTTTCTTTCAATAATTCTATTAAACTTGGTAAATGTGCCCTTGATACTAGAATTGGCCTCAAATTCCAAAGCACATGCAATATATTGAAAATAACCATTGAAATTATAATATTTGGATCCATATACTTAATTTCATGAGATTCAAAGGCAAATGATTTTCTTCATTTTGCTACCATTTCTTTAAATGTATTCAATTTTTTTTAGCAATAAAAAACTATCAAAACTGATCTTTAATTCCTTAAAAGTTTCTTTAATGAACTTGTATCTAATATTCTTTAGATTCCTTAAATTCTTTTTCCTTGATGTTTTTTCTATTTTTTCTTTAAAATATTTTGGCAAAGGTCTGGCAACAAGTTTCACCTTCTTATCTATTGTTTTATATTTTGTTTCAATTATAATCTTTGGTGCTTGAAAAGATTTAAGTACAGAATAAATTTTCCTTGAATGAATTTGTACAACCTTATTAAAATCATGTTTTTTTTTTTTTTTTTTTTTTTTTTTTTTTTTCTATTAAAGCTTTATGTTAGTTCTTAGCAATATAAATATGTATTCACAAAGCTTCTACAAGATCCTCCCAACTCATAATTCTACAAATTATTGCAGTAGTCCTTAATAAAGCTTCTTATAGCATCTTTTTTTATATATTATAGAAATGGCAGAAGACCAAAGTCTACTTGATTCAATACTTTGAAAAAAATCTTGGTTGCTATTGTCATCCACCCTAGTACCATAACTTGTAACTTCCATCATTGTAATTCCATTTGTTGCCAAATAATCCTTAACTAGTACTTTCATACCTCCTTTATCAAAGTTACTTTGGAAAAAATCAACAATATGTTTTAATGCCACTTTTCCATCTTTCCAAAAATTAATGCCTTGTTGCACCATTTCATTGAATTTACCACAATCCTTTTAAGAATGAGAATCATCATCACACCAAATACATCTATGCACATATCCTTGCTTAAAAGTGTCACAGACATATTTTAAGCCATTATTAGAATTTTTTGTAGTCTTCTAGAATCTTCTATAGCTTTTTAGAATCTTCTAGAATCTTCTAGAATCTTTTAGAACCTTCTAAAATCTTCTTTAGTCTTTAAAAATCTTCTAAAATCTTCCTCAAGCTTCTAAAATATTCTAAGATATTCTTAAGATCTTCTAAAATCTTCTTCAACCTTCTAAGACCTCCTATAGACTTTTTAGAGTCTTCTAAAATCTTCCTCAAGCTTCTAGAATATTCTAAAATATGTTTAGAAGATCCAATAGGACATAAGGCCTCATAGTATAAGTAAGAGTCAAGATTGACGAGCACCTCAATCTTCCCAACACAAGTCTTGGAGCAATCCAGAGTATTGCCTTGTTCTTGATATTAATCCAATTTCTTATTCTTGATCTAGTTCTTATTCTTGTCTATCCAATTTTTTGTTTTTGAAATTATTCTCGTTCTGATTTCTTCTCTTTGGTTCTTGGCTAATCTGCAATCTTATATCTTGACAGTTTGGCGAGATTGACTTACATAATCATATCAGAGCTTAGATATCTTGATAGAGAGTGGATTATCCCTCTTCAAGATACTATTGCGTTCTAGAGGAGTGCACACTACCCCCCTCTAGACTAATATGCTTACTTGTTATAATTGATTTTTTTTTAGAAATAATAAATTGTCCCTTTTTTAAGTTATATTACTATATTTTAGAAGTTGCAGATTATCCTCCTCTAAACTAACTGTCTAAATGTATTCCTTTTAGTATAAAAAATACTAACATCTTATCGATTTTTTCTTTTTTAAGATGAAAATAGATCAGGTTAATAGAGGTGCATCCTTACAAACAAAGAATAGAGTGGCAACACTTGCAGATCTTTGAGCCCTATTGGATATGATACGAAAAAAAATGACATTCTTTTGCAACCTAAAAAATGAATTGCAAATAGAGCAAGTATCTAAAGAAACTAAACGAGAGATTCATAACTTGCAATAAGAGATTATTTGATTAAGAAAAACAAGTGGTAGACAAGCTATATACATAACTTCTCTAGAAGTTCCAAGGGCTGTCATAAAAGAGCCAAAAGCTAATATGCCTAATAAGTATGATAGAATAAGATCCAATTTTAGAGGATTTATACAACAAGTGCAACTTTGCTTACAACTATATCCTTCTCGTTATCTAGATGGATTCACTCAAGTCGCTTTTGTAAGTACTCTTTTATCAGGAAGTGCTCGATTATGGTTTGCACCATTATTGGAAAAAAAATTTCCGATCCTATATAATTTAGAAGCTTTTATGGAAAGAATTATTGTTGTATTTGGAGACAATGATTGAGAGAGGGTGGCAGAGAGGAAGATCCAAAATCTACAACAAGGGCAACGTTCAGTTGCAATTTATGCCATAGAATTTCAACAACTTATTGGTGATCTTGATTGGAATCATAAGGCTTTTATGACTCAATTTTGTTATGGCCTAAAGGATGATGTAAAGAATTTATTGATCATAATGCCAAGAGTTAAAAGCTTAGAGGAACTCATAGCTCAAGCTATTACTTGTGACAATTGCCTATTTAAACTACGACAAGAAATGCAATCAATTTTCAGTAATACTTATCAAAGTACGACTGCTACATCTTCAAGAGTATTTGAAAAGCCATTAACATATCCTGAATCTATGCAAATTGATGCAACTCAATTCAAGCCATTAACACCAGCAAAAAAGACTAGATGTTGGTAAGAAAATTTATGCCTATATTGTAGAAGATCCAATTACAAGTGTCAAGGACATCAACTAGAAAAAGATGTATAATCTAATGAAAATTGTATGAAAGAAAAGTCACAAAATAGGAATAAGAAAGTATTTATATTCAAAGGGAAATTGGAATGGCTATTGCCAAAGACTGGAAACTTGAAGATTCTTGAAACTAGACTAGAATCAGGAAAGGAGTTGACAAGAGTGAAGAAGGCTTCACTCTTATCTCTATAAATATTATCTAACTAAGAACTATGTGGCGGTATTCTATAGGACCTCATACACATGTCTAATTTGCAAGACACGTGTCAAACTTGCACAATAAGTTTCCCACATGTGCGCCACATACTTGACTTGTTTCGCAAGCTATTAACATATGTGACACATGGCTATCTTGTTCCACAAGCTACCAACATGTGCGCCATGTAGCTAGCTTGTTGAATAAGTTTCTAACCTATCAATCACCTATAGACATATATAAAGGTGATTCCGCATCTATAAAGCTTCTAGGAAGCTTCTCTATTAGATATTATCAAATCGACCTATTTTACCTACTCTTATTGATCTATATTACTTAGGTAATTACTGGAATAAATCTTATGTCCGTGACATTATCCTCTCTTCTAGGGACAAGTTCCACGAGGAGCGGTGATACATATTGAGGAAGTCCAAGATATGTTGTCGTGATGTAATGCAACTATTAGGTGAAAGAGTGTGGAAATAGTATATTATAGAAGATCTTAGTTCAAAATATTGTAGCAAATTATCTTAGAAAATTAGATAATAGTAAAAAGGGAGTAAAACTAATGAGTAATAATGCTGCCTTTTTTACAAATGAGCTTCTATTTACTTTGTAGGGCCATAAGTAAGGTAAAACAAAATAGATTGGAAAGCAAAATGATATAGACATATAAAGGAGGGAAATAAGAATAGGTTTCAGAAAAACTTACCACAAAAATCTCGAAATAGATACCCAGAAAGGACCAATTATGAGCTGGGGTTGAAATCAGATTGTGAGGCATAAAACCGCATGCCTACGGCGAATCTAGGGGACTTTTACAGATCAAAGATTGGGATTAGAGAGTGGACTATAAGGAGTTTGTATAAGAGTTGGTTTCGAATGATTTAAATAAAAAATGACTTTGTAATAGCTTTGCAAAGTCTGGGTTGTTTTGGGCAATTTGGGATTTTGTGAAATAAAATAGGGTTGATGTTTTATGCAATTCTAGAAATTTTGCAATAGATCTATAGTTAAAAATTTGTGAGTTTTTGGATATTGTTGTTATTAATGTGTATTGTAAATTTGAACTGAATCTAACAGTTTAGTTGTACGTAATTGGGGTTTAAGTGGGTCAAGGTCTCAAAAATTAAGTTTTGAAGGTTAGTCAGGGTTTTTGAGATCTTGAGCAATTTGCTTGTTGGATTGGAATTAACTTTATTTTTGTAGATAGTAGACTTTTTTTTCTATACATATGAGTAATTTGAAATTGATTAAACGGTGAAGAAAGAAGAAATCAACATTAGAAGATCAGCATCAAGGTTGGAGAGGGAGGCCGGCAAACATCTGAGAAGGTTTTAGGATTTTTCTTCGATTTGGTAAGTTCGATTTCCTTCAAATTTGTTGTGCTTGTTGTTGACTAAGAGATTGAAAGGTGTACAAAGTTTTAAGTAAGATCAACGGTCTAATCAACAGATATTGAGGTTCTAATATTCCCTAGGATTATTTTGAATTGGTTAGAATTTTGTTTAAGATTTGTTTAGGATTCGGTTTAGGGTTTAGGGTTTGGTTTAGGGTTTAGGGTTTGATTTAGGATTTAGGATTTGATTTAGGGTTTAGAATTTGATTTAGGATTTAGGATTTAATTTAGGATTTGGTTTAGGATTTAGTGTTTGGTTTAGGATTTAGTATTTGGTTTACGATTTAGGATTTGATTTAGGATTTAGGATTTGATTTAGGATTTAAGGTTTGGTTTAGGGTTTAAGATTTGATTTAGGATTAGGATTTGACTTAGGTTTTGACTTAGGATTTGACTTAGATTTTGGCTAGGATTTGACTAAGATTTGACTAGGATTTGACCAAGGTTTGACTTAAGGTTTGATTTAGGATTTGACTTAGGTTTTGATTAGGATTTGATTAAGGTTTGACTAGGGTTTGACCAGGGTTTGACTTAGGGTTTGACTTAGGGTTTGACTTAGGTTTTGACCAAGGTTTGACTTAGGATTTGACTTAGGTTTTGGCTTAGGATTTAACTTATGGTTTGACTTAGGATTTGTTTTAGGTTTTGACTTAAGGTTTGATCTAGGGTTTGAATAGGATTTGACTTAGGGATTGAGTAGGATTTGACTTAGGATTTGACTAGGATTTGAACAAGATTTGACTTAGGATTTTAAGATTTCTATTTTTAATATTTTCTAAATTTAGTATTTTATATATTATTTTCTTTTATGATTAATGTATAATTCATTTATTCTTCTTTTGAAATTTCTTTAAGATTGGATCAAAGTTTGATTAATATTATTAAGGTTTAATAGAAATTATTTAAGATTCTATTAGAGTTGTTAGGATCTTGTTGTTGTGTATTTCCCTTTTATCTTCCACAATCAAGTGCCTGGAGCATTTTTGACCAAAATTGCAGGTATTACGACAACGTCGAATTGTGCTTGCCACATACTCTAATCTTTGTTCCCTTTGAAGGTAGTTGATAGGTCCTTTTAGCCATCAATAATGTCCCATACCACGACAAGAGGACCACCCTATTATTTGATAATTGTTGAGGCCTTGATAACTTCCTTCAAAGAAAACATTAGGAACACCATCAAGAGTAGTTCTTACCTCTAAAAGTATCACCAAATACCGGGAGTCTCTTCTAAGGTTATGATATCAAACACATTGTATTTTGCCATCAATCCAAGGAAGGACATGTCGTTCTTGAGGATCTTTATGTCTATTCCGTCGTCTTGAAGGTTGTGATAGTCATAATGTCTCATCAAGTAAATCAGCAAATGATGGCTCTTGAGTTGAATTTGCTGGTTGTTGATCCTCCATCTCTTTAGCATAAACAAATTAAAAGAAATAGCAAACAATATACAAGATAGGATGAAACCTCTATAGAACCTGCTTTGCTTTATAGCAAAGATTTTCTTGATTATTTATCTTGGTTTTGATGGATGTCGTTGATGAAATGCATTGACTTTTATTGATGCATTTGTTAGATTCTTTGATGGCTCCCATATGCGTTCACTAATATTATATCCGCACCAATGCATAAGATATTCTAGTTGATTTTGGCGCTGCCTTCAATATAAAATCTCTTCAACCTCCAATTCTTCATCGTTGTCCACTTCTACAAGAGGTGATGGCATTTGTCTTCTTTTTTGTATATCCACTGTCTTGTATGGCTCGAGTAGTGACACATGGAATATGCAATGGATCTTCATAGACTCCGGTAGGTATAATCAATATGCAATTAGATTGATTTGTTCAGAAATAAGAAAAGGTTCAAGCCTATGATAGTCCAACTTATCACAAAGACAAGTAGTCTTGATATTGCGACAAAGTAATCATATCTTGTCCACCATGTTGAATTATGGTTGTTCCTTGTGATATGCATGTACATTTATTTTTTGTTGTTCTTGAGCTTCTTTTAATTGCACCTTCAATATTGCATGTAGCTCTGACAAACAATTTGCCAAATCTTCTGCCATTGGATTATCAACTTTTGAAAAGTCAAAAGCATCAAATCGTAGGTGGTAACCATAATTGGCAAAGAAAGGTGTTTGTTGAATAGAAAAATGTATCGTATTATTATAAGCAAACTCTATCAATGGTAGAAGAGTTGTCCAATCATCTTGTTGGTAGTTGATGGTACACCTTAAATACTGCTCCAAGATTTAGTTCACACGCTCTGTGTGTCCGTCAGTTTGAGGATGAAAAGCTGAAGATAATTTTATGTCCACTTTTAAGATCTTGAAAAGGATTCTCCAAAATCTTGACACAAATTGAGTTCCTCCATCCGATATAATATCCTTAAATAACCCATGATAGCAATAGATATTATCAATGAAAAGCTTAGCTATTTCTAAACCTGTGATAGATTTTGTGCATGGCACAAAATGTGCCATCTTGGTGAATTGATCTACTATCACAAATATAGAGTCATAAGATCTTGAGCTTAGAAGATTTGTGATGAAATCTATAGAAATAGAAGACCATGATTGTTCTGGAATAGATAATGGCTGAAGAAGCCAAAAAGGTCGATGACGAGGAGTCTTGGATCTTGAGTAGATATCACATGGTTGTACAAAGTCTTTAACTGCCTTCCACATTTGAAGCCACTAAAAATCTCTTGATATAAGTTCCAAAGTCTTGTTGTATCTAAAATATCTTGCCGTTGGAAAATCATGACGTGCTTGAAGAATACATAAACGTTGTTGTGGTGAGAGTCTTAGCCCTAAGAAACACTGGGTCTTTTGTACCTCTAATTTCTCAAGTACAAGATGAGATTCATAAAGTTCATGAAATTGAAGAATTTACATAAAAACATACTTTATTAATCCTAACATATTCTGCTTTTAGAAACCTGCCCTCAATTTTGTTCATAAATCCTAGGATATCACATCAATTGAAGCAAAATTTGGACACAAGGTACTTAAGGAAGTAAAAAAGCAAACCCCATAAACCTTTTGATTATAGCTGATGTGGGTAGAGAGAACCATGTTGTCAAAGTAATCCCTCTATGCTGCCTTTGATTCTAGACCCCCTTAATTTCACACCTTCATTGCTCTTCATTAAAGAAGACCTAAGTGCTAAAATTTGGTAGGCATATAGCTTGTATCATGTTGTAAACACCCTCCAAATATTGCTCCAAAAGTCTTCTCCAAACTTCAGTTATAGGTTCCATCCTTCTTCTTTAATTTTGCCTTCTAACAACTCTAGATCTGACCACATTTTTCCTCATAACTTCTCGAATATAACTCTAATAGCAATCAAGTTTTTATACAACTTAATAATCTCATATATCTACAAATTTCAATAAATTTTACTCAAAATACTACTCTGATCACAAAGTTATGCTCTCTCAAACTTCATTGATTTGGAGATAGACCCCTGTCACTTTGAAAGAGCATAACATTTTGTTTATAAGACTAATGAGTTTTAAACTTGCTCTTATTTCTTTTCTAACTTGCTTAGATCATGTCTTTCAAATTTCAAACTCAAATTCGTCTTTTAACTCTATTTATACCTAAAAAAACCCACACATACACACTGCCCATACAAATCCCAATTCTGCCTTCACTCTATTTCTCTTTTCACCTACACTCGGTTACAGTTTCACTCATAATTCTTTGCTCAGAGATCATATTGATTTAAGATTTTGATACAAAATAGTAAACTCTATTAGGAACAAAAATCCAACAAATTTTGCTTCTAGAGTCCAAGTGGTTCCCAAGAGCCGAGGCCCAAAATTTTGTAACCCTCACTGCCCTAGTCTTAAACCCCTACAACTTGGACGACTCATATCTTCCTTGATATTTAACCAAAAGACATAAAAATTATTTTTATATATTTTTTTATTTTGTCTACTACAAAACCACAAAAAAATGCACTTAAAATCCTCTCTTTGCTTCTTCTACATACAAAAATATATATTGCTTATAAAAAGAATCCTATGCACCTCCAAAAGAATCCTATGCCTTCCAAAAAAAACTCTCTCTCTTCTCTCTCACAACCTTTCCTTGTCATTTCCCTCCTAGTCTTCCTTATCTTCTTGGTCAGAAAGACCTCTTAGCCCATGTCTTTTCTATTTCCTTAACCTTTTCCTTTGGACTAATTTGAAGAAATTTCACTTTTCAAGATAAATTTCCATCGTATCTTCTTAATACTAATTTTCTATCAACCTTTCTTCTAATCTTAATCTTTTTATTTTAATACATTCTTTTATTTTTTTTACACTATATTATGATTGATAACATGACAACGTATTTTTCTTTTTGGAACATATAGGCATCCTTCGAAATATAGTAGATTGTTCTTGAACTCAAATTTAGAAGAATCATGAGACTTGGAAGAATTATTCTTGATATCATGAATAAGAGGATCTGAGGACATACTTGATTGAATTTGCTTGAGAAAAGTTGAATCAACTGTCAATGTTGATTTCATTGCTCGAGATGAAATTGCTCTGGTTTGAAGAGGACTGTTCTTTGTTGCTCAAAAGCTGCATTTCCTTCTTTTGGTGCAAAATAAGAATGTCTAGAAAAGGCATGTGATAAACATTATTGTTTTCGTGGCCAATAAGTGATAATGAATATGAATCTTGACACAAATATACTCCAACGAGCTTGACAACGATTCAATATGCGAGTTGACATGAAATATTCAAGGTTCTTGTGATCTGTATATACAATGATTTGACTAGAAGCGCCTTTTAGATAATGATGCCATTCTAGAAAGAAATCCATGATTGCAAGAAGTTCTTTGTCATGGATCTTATAATTGATCTCGATTGCTGAGAATTTTCTTGAATAAAAAGCTACTGGATGAAGTTTGTCATCTGTTTCCATTTGTGACAAAATTGCACCCAAGGCAAAGTCTGATGCATTTGTTTCTATAAAAAATACCTAAGAAAAGTCAATAGGATACAAGATTGGTACAAAAAGAAATGATGTCTTTAGGGCTTCAAAAGCTGCTTTCGCTTCTTGATTCCACTAGAGTTTGTCTTTACACGTCAAACGTGTAAGTGGAGCTACAACTTGAAAAAAATCTTTGATAAAGATCCGATAATAATTGGCAAATCCCAGAAAGCATTGGATATCTCTTACCGTCTTTGGAATCTTCCAATTCATGATTGTCTAGGCTTTTTTAGAATCCATCATGAGACCATCATTTGAAATGATGTATCCTAAAAAATCGACTTGAATAGTATGAAATATACACTTTTTCATCTTGGCCTACAATCCCGCATCCCCAAATTTTTGTAATACTAGACGAATATGTATTTCATGTTCTTCTATATTCTAAGAATAGATCAAAGTATTATCTAAGTAGCAGACGACAAAATTGTCTAGGAACTCATGAAAAACATCATTCATGAGATCTTGAAAAGCAGCTGGTGCATTTGTAAGTCCAAAAGGCATGACATTATATTCAAAATGTCCGTACCTGGTTCGAAATACAATTTTCCATTCATCTCCTTTGATGCGTACTAGATTGTATGCTCTTCTTAGATCTATTTTTGTATAGATCTTAGCTTGATTTAATTGGTTAAGGAGTCCTGATATTAAAGGTAATGGATATCTGTTCTTGATTGTGATCTTGTTGAGTCCTTGATAGTCAACACACATCCGCAATGATCTATCTTTTTTCTTTACAAATAGAATTGGAGCACCTGCTAGAGATTTAGAATTACGTATGAAATTCTTGTCAAAATTCTCGTTAATATATGTCTTGAATTCAGCCAACTCATCTTGTGATAAACTGTAGATTGGTCCAAATGGTGGCTAAGTTCCTTCCTTGAGGTTGATTGAATAGTCATATGGACAATGCTCCAAAAGAATATCTGCATTCTTTTTCTCAAAAACGTCTTGATAATCTAGATATTGGCTTGGAATGCCACTTAAAATCTTTCCACCATCAGAAACAAGTGTGGCATAAATAGCAAAAGTTGATCCTTTTTTTGCTGCGTTGTCGTATTATGTGTTATCTCGTTCGGAAATGCACCGGGCACTTGGCTGTAGAAGGTAAAGTATTGTTTGCAAATACTCAAGAAATCCTAATAGATTTCATCCATGTATAAGGAATATAATTTGAGCTTCAATTCAAAAGTGTTAAAAAACACTCCTCTTAGTAAAATCAACCTTACATATATCCCAATTACCTCGTTTCCTTTATAATTAAGTAATTTTTATTTTTGTTTATAAGCCCCAATCCTTATCAATGAGCTTCAATAAGCTATAATTTTTAATCTAACTGTCCATTTAATGTGAAATTTTGCACAAAAATGCTAATATAAGCCTTTTACATGCTTAAAAACATTTAGCTCAATCCAACTTACAGATTGCAAGAAAATGCCCAAAAAGCACACTGATGATACTCGGCTGCCAACTTAAAGATTGATGCAGAAACTCCAATGGTGATTTCTCCTTCTTTCATCATTAACTTCACCTCAAACTTAGTATGTAGCTCAACCTAAAAGTCTTGTATCAGCATACCAAAACTTACATTGATCCAATTAGTGGATCTTTAGTTATCACAGAAATCCTATCCAACCGTAAACTGCCAACTTCCGACAATCCTTTGTATTAAAATTCAAATATCTCCTGATTGCATCGCTAGATTAATACACATTTTTGTATACACTTAGCACATCCAACAATCCAAATAATATCAAATTTTGAACTATAGATGCTTCACAAATTTTACAAATCAATCAACAATGTAAGCCATCATTGTCTCATATAAAATCCAAATCACCAATACAAACCTTGATTTTAAATAGTGATTGCTAAGTCCTCCAAAATCCAATGGTTAGAAGTTAAACACCCTTAGAACCTCTTTTAAGCTAGCTATCCAATCCTAGTCACCGATCTTCAAATGTCCCCCTCTCTTGCCTTCGGCGGTTGTTTTTGTCTCTAGAGGTTTGATTTCAACCCTGTCTCATACCCAGTCTTTCCTTGGGTATTAATTCAACTAATTCTAAGGATTTTTAAGTTAAATCCTATTTTTAACTTAATTCTAGTATCAACCATAATAACTATTTGCCTTTTCTATCCTATTCTAATTAACTTATGACTTTTCAAAATCAGTAATACAATTTGTATAGCCTAGAAGAAAACTTTAACAACTAACTTTTATCTGTTAGCTATTAAAACAAGAAAATAATCTAAGAGGCTTCCATAACCCTTTTTTTAAGTATCTTAAGTTCTTATTAAACTAAGATAATCAAGTATTAAATATAAATTACTCTTATCTATACCTTTCAATATATAAATGTGCTGCAACACGACATCCACCTCCTCTGAATCTGCGCATCCTCTGGTATGCGCCAAATGAAGCATATGTCATAGTTGGCATCATATCATCTCTTCATTTTCTGCACCAAGTTCTTCTTCATCATCTATTTTAATATAATTGTCTTCTTCAAAGTCATTGATATCTTCAATATGATCTTCCACGTTTATTTCTCCATCTCGTCTTTTGAAAACTTTTACTCGCTTGCCAGCAATAGGTATCTTCAACCTTGTACCATCCAATTCTTTCAATAAATATGTGGAATTGTCTTGAATTGTTACCACTATATAAGGTCCAAACCAACGTTTTGAAAATTTTCATAAGGTACTTTGCTGGTTAATCAAACTGTTATCATAAACAAGTATCCAATCACCTTCTTCAATTGCTTTAAGCCTCAATTGATGTCGTTTATCAAACCGAGCCTTGTTCTTTAGCCTTGCCTTTTATAACCATTTTAATGCTAGTTCCACGAATTATTGCAGCAGTCCTTAATAAAGCTTCTCATGGCATCTTCTTCTTATGCATTGTAGAAATGGTAGGAGACCAAATCCCACTTGGTTCAATATTTCCAAAAAATTCTTGCTTAGTATTATCATCCATTCTAGTACCATAACTTGTAATTTTCATTACTGCAATCCCATTTGCTGCCAAATAATCCTTAACCAATGCTTTCATATCTCCCTTATCAAAGTTGGTTTAGAAAATATTACCAGTATCCTTTAATGCCACCTTTCCATCTTTCCAAAAAACAATGTCTTGTTGGACCATTTCATTAAACTCACCACAATCCTTTCGAGAATGGGAATCATCATCACAACAGATGCATCTTTGTATATATCCTTGCTTAAAAGTAGATTTTGAATTCATTACAGAAGTCTTCTCCTTAAGCCTTGCAAATTTAATTTGAAGATTCCGCATTCTGCATATAAGTTCTTCAATCCTCATATCTTCTTTCTTTGACGTAGTTGTTGAAGGTTGAATAATAGATATCATCAACCGTGAAGTGGGCACTTGAGTTTTAGGAACGTGCACCATTCTTTGGATACCTCTCGTGTCCTTCCTCTTTTTTTTTTTTGCCAACAATCTTATTGCATCCTCGACCATCTTTCAATTTGTTGTTAATCCTTCATCTTCTTCTGTATCTTTAAGAGAAATCTCCAACCTTTCTTGTAATTTTTCATTTGCTGCTTGAAGAAATAACTCAACCTTGTTTGGTTCCAAAGTTACCTTTTCTATTTTTGATAACTGAGAATACTGTCTTTCAAACTCCCTTAATAATTCAGTAGCTTGCAATTTCTTGTTAGGACACTCAATCCATTCCAAAAATGATTTCTTAGTGACTCGATCGGAGTCTTCTAAGAAATACTCATTTCTCAATGCATGAGAGAATCCCTCCCAAGAGCTTCCAAATTGCTGTGTAACTGATTTCACATATTCTCTTATCTCCAGTATCGTAGCAAGTCCAAATAATAAAACCATGTCTCTTTCAGAGACTTGATTCAATTCCATTTTCCGCATATAACACCTCAAATACTTAGATATGTCCTTCCCATCAAAGTGGTCAATCTTGTTAACCACTGCTTGCAGTGCTTTGATTGCCAAAGCCTCCTTCCGATCCTTTTTTTGTTACTGTTGCATAATTAATGTAAAAGCTTGAAACATATTTGCAATGTTCGGGTCTAGATATATACCTTGTCCACCAGAAGAAGCTCCACTAGAAGATCCACTTGAAGCTCCATCCAAAGCTCCATCAATAACTCCAAAATCCACCTTTCTACTTTCTTGTGCCATTAATTCCAAATAACCACAACAAAAGCCAATACCTTCCATCCCAAACTTTCAAGTCAGGTTCACCAGTTATGTTGTATTACAAGTTGTCTCATTTGGGAATACACCGATGTCATGGCAAAAGTCCGCTTTGGATAGACGCAAGGTCCCATTTTACAATCAAGTTGGATCCAATATGCACAAACTTTCTTAAATTTTTCTTTTATAGTCACAAAACCATGTGTATAATAAATCAACAAACTAGAAGCTTAAAAATTTATAAATCAAAATCCAAGTGTTTAAATAAGTTCAAACTTTGGAAGCATAGAGTTCACTTCTTTAGTCATCTTCACAAAAATTCTCAACCGTGAATTCATTACCGATCACCAAATATCATCAAATATATTAGCAAATAATTTTATAAGTAAAAACCAAACCAAAAAACTTGAAATTTATAATTTGAGATTTAGCTATTCAAATAAGCTCAAAATTTGGAAAAACATAACTCACACCTTTGATCTTTGTCACATAAATTTTGAGCTTTGAATTCATTGCCGATCGTTAGATATCATTAAATCCTTGGCAGATACTTTTGAAAGTCAAATCTCGATGAGAAATTTAAAAATTTATAATTTAAGATTGAGCCATTCAAATAAGCTCAATTTTTGGGAAAGCATGACTTCTACCTTTGATCTTTGTCACATAAATTTTGAGCTAGGAATTCATTGCTGATTGTTAGATATCACTGAATCCTTGGCACGTACTTTTGAAAGTCAAAACCCTAGACACCTAAGAACAAAATTTGCCATTACTCTCTAATCAAAGTTTCAATTGATATGAGATTATAGACATAGACTCTTTATAGTATAAGTAATATGTACACAAAAAATGAGCTTCAAATTCATCTTAAAATTCAAGTTCTAGCTTGAAGCAAACCCTTCTATTTATCTAACTTCTTCAAAATCCTAGTTTAGTTTGCTGGTTTTAACTAGCCATATCTCACTCATTCTAGAATCATTTCTATTAATTCTTAGACGTTAAATGTATAGCTTGAAGTCTAGTTTCTAATTCAACTTCTTGATTTATTTTTTGTATCTTAAAACTCCTAATATACCTAGAAAAGTGATAGTAGGTGTCATATTGGTAGGCTAAGTTCAAATAAGCATATCTCTCTCATCTAAGCTTGGAATCCTACGTTTCTACCACCTAAATTCATGCCAAGAAGAAGCTCTTTCTCAATACCTCTCTAGATTTGCCAAAAAATCTTGTCTTCTTCTCTTCCAAGCTTGTCAAAGAAGTCGCAGCCAAGGTCTTCAAAGTCCAAGTCAACAATTAATTGTTTAAAGTTATAAAAACCCCAAATCTAATCCTCCAAGTCAGCACTATTAATGGCAGCCGACTATTAACATCAAAACCTCTATTTATCTTTGGTAAAATCCTAAATTCAACCTCAAAGTCAAAACTCCTTATATCTACAAATATAATCTCAAATCTACTAAAACCTAAGATTGGAAAAAAGATAAAAGAAATAAAAGAAGTTTTCAAGGCTAAATCAAATTTAAAATTAAGATTAAAGATAAAATAAAATTTTAGCAAAAGAAAAAGAAAGAAAGTGAGAAATTTTTCCTAAACTATATAAAAACTTAGATTGGTAAGAAGAAAGAAAGAACTTAATAAAATTTTAAAAAAAAGATAGTTAAATTAGGTTTTTATATATGGATGTATTTACTTCACGACACCGGGCACTTTGTCGAGATCAATTATGAGATCCATGACAAAGAACTTCTTGCAATCGTAGATTCTTTTCAAGAATGACATCATTATCTAGAAGGCGCTTCTAATCCAATCATTGTATACACAGATCACAAGAATCTTGAGTATTTTATGTTGGCACATGTGTTGAATTATTGTCAAGCTCGTTGGAGTATATATTTGTTAAGATTTAAGTTCATTATTACTTATCGGCCATGAAAATAACAAGGTTTGTTTGATGTCCTTTTTAGACATTCTTATTTTGCACCAAAAGAAGGAGATGCAGCTTTTGAATAACAAAGAATGGCTCTTTTGAAACCAGAGCAGTTTCATCTTTAAGCAATGAAATCAATATTGACAGTTGATTCAACTTTTCTTAAGCAAATTCAGTTAAGTATGTCCTTAGACCTTCTTGTTCATGATATCAAGAATAATTCTTCTAAGTCTCATGATTCTTCTAAATTTGAGTTCAAGAACAATCTACTATATTTTGAAGGATGCCTATATGTTCCAAAAGGAGAAGCACATTTACGTGTTCTTCAAGCACGTCATGATTTTTCAACGACAGGACATTTTGGATACAACAAGATTTTGGAACTTATATCAAGAGATTTTTGGTGGCTTCAAATATGAAAGGCAGTCAAAGACTTTGTACAATCATGTGATATCTGCTCAAGATCCAAGACTCTTCGTCATCGACCTTTTAGGCTTCTTTAGCCATTACATATTCCTGAACAACCACGGTCTTCTATTTCTATAGATTTCATCATAGATCTTCTAAGCTCAAGATCTTATGATTCTATATTTGTGATAGTAGATCAATTCACCAAGATGGCACATTTTGTGCCATGCACAAAATCTATCATAGGTTTAGAAATAGCTAAGCTTTTCATTGATAATATCTATTGCTATCATAGATTACCTAAGGATATTATATCGGATAGAAGAACTCAATTTGTGTCAAGATTTTGGAGAATCCTTTTCAAGATCTTAAAAGTGGATATAAAGTTATCTTCAGCTTTTCATCCTCAAACTGACGGACAAACAAAGTGCGTGAACCAAGTCTTGGAGCAGTACTTAAGGTGTACCATCAACTACCAACAAGATGATTGGACAGCTCTTCTGCCATTGGTAGAGTTTGCTTATAATAATACGATACATTTTTCTATGCAAGAAATACCTTTCTTTACCAATTATGGTTACCACCCACGACTTGATGCTTTTGACTTTTCAAAAGTTGATAATCCAATGGCAGAAGATTTGACAAATCATTTGTCAAAACTACATGCAATATTGAAGGTGCAATTAAAAGAAGCTTAAGAATGACAAAAAATAAATGCAGATGCGTATCGCAAGGAACAACTACAATTCAACGTAGGCGACAAGATATGATTACTTTGTTGCAATATCAAGACTACTCGTCTTTGTGATAAGTTGAACTATCATAGGCATGGATCTTTTCATATTTCTAAATAAATCAATCTAGTTGCATATTGATTATATCTACTGGAGTCCATGAAGATCCATCATGTATTCCACGTGTCACTACTTGAGCCATACAAGATAGTGGATATACAAGAAAGAAGACAAATGCCACCGCCTCCTGTAAAAGTAGAGAACAATGAAGAATTCGAGGTTGAAGAGATTTTAGATTTAAGGCGGTGCCAAAATTGATTGGAATATCTTGTGCATCAGTACGGATACGATATTAGTGAACACATATGAGAGCCATCAAAGAATCTAACAAATACATCAATAAAAGTCAATGTATTTCATTGACGACATCCGTCAAAATCAAGATAAAGAATCAAAAAAATCTTTGCTATAAAGCAAAACAGGTTCTATAGAGGTTTCATCCTACCTTGTATTTTTATTTGTTATTTCTTTAGATTTGTTCGTAGTAAAGAGATGGAGGATCAACATCCAACAAATTCAGCTCAAGAGCCATCATTTGCTGATTTAGTTGACAAGACATTATGACTATCACAACCTTCAAGACAACAGAATAGAGATGAAGACCCTCAAGAACGATATGTCCTTCTTCGGATTGATGGCAAAATACAACGTTGTCGGGTAGAGAGAATTCGCCTTGGGAAAACGCCGGGTTCCTAGCTGCTACTAGAACTTGCAGGGAACATGAGAGGAAGCCGTACAAGTATGTTCTATACTTGCATAATATTTCTTCAAGCTTTCAAGTTATACTTGTATTATACTTGTACAAGTCTTGTACAAATATAAAGTATAAATACTTGAATAATACTTATACAAATACTTGTATAAATACTTGTATAAATCCCTGGTATAATACTTGTATAAATACTTGTATAAATCCTTGGTATAATACTTGTATAAATACTTGTACAAATATTATATATAATACTTGTAGAATACTTATAGAATACTTGTATAAATACAAGTATATATACTTGTATAAAAAGTATAAGCAAAGTATGTATGTATTCAAGTATACCTCAAAATACAACCGCATATGAGGAATACAAGTTATACAACAAATTGAACCTAAATAAATCACTAAAATTTCATCCAAAGGTCGAATCAAGCGTGCTTATAGCCTATGGAAAGCCAATAATCCATTGTAAAACATATCAAAATTTCACAAATAGATGACTTACCATTTAAAAGTTATGGCTAAAAGAAGTAGGCGCTAAAATTTCCAAGCAAATGCAAAGGCAGCAAAGCTCCTCTTCACTTCAGCCTTTGTTGTGATCACTTCCCTTCTCCAAATTGGACATGCAATAGCTTTTTAGAAAGCTCACTCCATCATCTAACTTGTTCTAAAATTTCGCATGCATGCCTCTCAAACTCCAGATTTTGTAGCTAGTCGATTCTACTCTTCAAACCCTAGCAACAATTTTCCCTCTTTGACACTTCACGGCTCATAAAACTTTCATCAAAGCTCCAAATGTATTGATTTTTGTTTTTGTAGAAAGCTTACACAAGCTACTATAAGCACCTAAATTATCAAAAAGATTGAAGAGACTGTCCGACTTGGGTGGTTGAACAAAGTCTCTGCCCCTCTTCGTCGGGTGGTAGCAAACCCTTTCCCACTCTCAAGCTCACAACTTTTGCTCTCCAACTCCAAATGCTACAAGAGATGTCTTGATAGAAAGCTAGCACAATCTTCCACACTCTCTATAAATTTCACTAAGAAAGAGTTGAAATCAAACTTGCAATGGCAGCTCGAAGTTTCTGCCCCTCTTCGTCGGGTGGCAGCAAACCTCACTCTACTAAAACAAGCATAACTTTTTGTTCACAACTTCAATACAAGCAAGTGAGTAGGTTCTAGAATCCTCACAACTTGAAGAACACACCCACCAATTTTCACTACAAACACTTCTATCTCCTCGGAGCTATCTCTCTCCAAAGTTCACTATTCAAAACTGCCTTTTTCTCTCGGTCTAACAAGAGGAGTATATCTCCCTTTCTTTCTATAATAGACTATGAGACGCCCACATGGGCAGCCAAATCCTATTGGATGGGCCTTATTCACCCCATGCTCTTCTTTCTTACCCTTCATAAGGTCCATTCTACCTCAAAAGTCAACAAGAAAGGTAAAACAACCTTTACCTTTCTTCTAATTACAAAAGAGTCTATTCTAGGATATAAATAAGGTAAGAACAAAACAAATAGCCATCTTAATTCACTAACTAAGTGGCTATAATAAATCCTCTCCTTATAATATCTTCTAAAATAACCTCTAGCACTCACACATATATTAACAATAGATACAAGATTTTTAATATTTTTATACACTGCACGTAAATGCAGTATGACATGCTCCCCCTCTAAACCTGCACATCCTCCGGTATGTGCCAAGTTTAATCCTCTTCATCCTCCATTTCAATCTCTTCATCACCTTCTGGTATTTCTTTGGTCTCTGATGGAGTTAAGAATTCTTCAAGATCATTGGTGTGAAACTTTCCATCCCTTCTTCTATATGTTTTAATTCTTTTGCCAGCTATTGGGATCTTCAATAAAGTTCCATCCAACTCTCGCAGCGAATATGTGGCATTGGTATGTACTTTAACCACCACATATGGTCCAAACCATCTTCGTGCAAATTTCCTCATTGTGCTGTGCTGATGTTCTAATGAACTGTCAAACACCAACACCCAATCACCTTCTTCAATTTTCTTAGACCTCATTCTATGGGTTTTGTCAAATCTCTCTTTATTGCTCAATCTAGCAACCTTAAGCCTTTTTAATGCTATTTGCATATCTTCAGGCAATCTTCTAAGCTGCTGAATGCGAAGTTCTAATAGCCTTTCTCTTGTAATATCATCTTCCCAAGACAAAAATATCCAAGTTGGAACTGATTCTTCTCCAGGCATAATAGGCTTATGTCCATGCATAAGTTCTACTGGCATATATCCAGTGACAGTGCTATGGGTGGTTCTATCAGCCCACAATGCAAATGGCAATAGCCTAGGCCAAAGATTAGGCTTCTCTTTACAAGCCTTAACTAAGGCATGAATGATAGGAGGGTGTCCCTCTCTATTTTGCCATTAGCTTCAGGATTGTAAGCAGTTGTTAATCTTAGCTGTACACCATATCTTTGAAAAAATGATCTTGCTTCAATTGCATCTAATTCACCCCTATCAGCTCTCATTCTTCCAATACTTCCATATCTGCTAAAAATATCTTCAAGAATGAATCTGCAAATTCCTTCCGTAGTCTTGGTTCGAAGAGCTCTTCCTTCAACAAAGTTTGAGAGCTCTTCCCTTGCCAAAACAAGATACTTCATTCCCCAAATTCCAGGTGGCATTGCAACTAAGTCAATCATCCATTGGAAATGAATTGAAGGAGGATAAGTGGGATGTAGTTCATCCCTGTATCGGGCCTTAGATTGAAGTTGACATACAACACATGAAGCCACAAATTCTTCAACATCCTTATATAAACCCTTCCACCAATATCGTTCCTTAATCTTTGTATAAGTGGTCCAAACTCCTCTATGATCAGTCCAAAGGGCATCATGAAATTCTCTAAGCACGTGGATTTTGGTTTCAAGATCATCCACTACTCTCAAAGGTAATTCATCAGATCTTTTTGCCCTCTTCTAAAGAAGTCCATCTCGCAACAGATATCCATATGATTGATGTCTAATATCTTTAAAAGTCTTATCCATCTACCCTTCTTGCTTCTTCAAAGTACTCAAATAGAGTCCAATATCTTGTAGTCTCCTCTTATATAACTCTACTTTGAATGGCAAGATGTCATTGGTTAAATTTTTTTTATCAACAGCTAATACATACCTTTCTTCTAAAAGGTCTTCACTCTCCTCATGAGCCATCATTTCTTCTTCATGAAAGTATTTGGCCCTTGATAACATATCCGCCACAGGATTCATTTTTCCAGCAATGTGCACCAAAACTGGATTCAATGACTTGATATATGCTATCCATCGAAGCATGGCAATGTCTGGTGAAGAACAATTGGCAATCATACCAAGAAGAGGTAAGCAATCAGTTTCCAACACAACATTTGCTCCAATCAAGTAATTTCTTTCAGTTGTTAGAGCAGTAAGTGCACCCCAAAGCTCTCTCTTCACTTGAGGATATGCTCTCTGGCGTTCTGTAAGAATCCTTGCTCCAAAACGAATAGCAAATCTATCTCCTTTTATATCATCCTGGCCAACAGCCCACCCTATGGCTATTGGACTTGTGTCCACTGTAACAATCACCGGTCTTCCACTCTCATATTCAACTTGTTTTAAAACTGGAGGTGACTTTAAAATTCCTTTCAAGTCTTCCATCGCCAAATCTTGCTCTTGTTTTCAATGAAATTTAATTCCCTTCCTTAATAATTTGTAAAGAGGCTCTGATATGTGAGCAAAATGAGGTAACCATATTTGATAGAAGACACATGCTCCTAGAAACCTTCTTACTTCAGTGATGTTACTACAAGCCATCATTTTTGCAATAGCATCAACTTTCTCAGGATTAGGCCTTCTTCCATACCGTCCACAAAGATGTCCAACTACCAAAATTTCTTCAAAACTAAATTTAGACTTCTCAATTGAAAGGGTCAAATTTGCTTCTTCAATCTTGCATAAAATCTTATCAACATCTTTAATATGTGTTCTTACAAATGCTCTGCAACCATCATTATCCAAAGTAGAGTCTTTATATTCTTCTTTACATCCTTTGATAGGAATATCATCCACAAAGGGTATAGTCTTTTCTGGTACAAACTCTCTCAAGATTTGATTCATAGCATTTTGTATATGTGCCACTGAGTTTGTAGCACCTTGAAGCAATGTGCACATTCGAACCAATCCTAACGGAGTCTTCATGGTCGTCAAGTCTCTGCTTTCAATGGCCAATTGAAATTGATCATAATCAGAGTACAGATCTCCAATGGAATATATGGCATGTCCAGCAAACGCTTCTGCTACTTCATCCACAATTGGTCCTGATCCTTTGTTCCTAATGGTAACCTAGTTAGCTGGTTGCATATCTTGGATGAATCGTAATGCTCCAGACTTCTTAGGAATAGTAAACCAATGATTAGAATATAGAGCCATTGAAGGCTCAAGTATTCCCATATGCATTTTTTCCTTCAATAAGTCAATTAATTTAGGAAGTAATGCTCGTGGAACTGGTATTGGCTTCAAATCCCATGGCACATGTGGTACTGTAAAAATAACCATGGGTGCTACTAAACCTGGTCGCACACATCCAATCTCATCTGGTGAAGAGGCAAAGGCCTTTCCATGTTTTGAGAGCATCTCTTGAAACCTCTTTTCTTCTTGTTCTAACAAGAATTCTCTCCCTCCAATCTTCAAGTTTGCTAATGTTTCTTTAGTAAACTTATGCCCAATCTTCCTAGCTTCTCTTAAACTTGGCTCCTTCTCTGCTTGTTTGACATGCTCATCAGTATCCAATGGAAGTTGAGTTGCTATAGGCTTTACCTTTTTGGCCACTGTTTTATATTTTGTATTTACCATGGCCTCAAGATCCAACTTATAACTTTGGCATAAATCCTTGCTATTCATTGCATCTATTATTTCTTGATACAATGCTCTCGAGTGAATTTCAATCATAATATCTATACCATTACTTTCTTCTTCTTTAATCTGCAAGTTGCATAAAACTTGCAATATATCATCTCCAATGCCTTTTTCTTCATATATTCTAAAAATATATTCACCATTTAAAAGAATCTTTATATTTTTTAGATTTTTTTCCATCTTTTTAATGATCTTTTTATTTACAGGGTCCAGATCTTTTATATCTGTAAAACTCACAAACCCACACTTAATCATTCCAACAAATCCACTTTTAATGCCATGTATATTGGGAAGCTCAAAAGTATTTGGTCCTTCTGCACCCGTGGATCCCCATTCTCCACGACTGCAATTCAGAAATCTGAAAAGTGTAAAGAATTAGGCAGAGGCCCATTCCTAATATAAACTCGATGCCTCTCATGTTCAGATTTCACTGTCAAGAATTGTATAGATTTCTTGCCATCACAACTCTGAATTCGTGCATAATGAGATCCATCATTCAACACCTTGGTTTCCATTCTTGATGCAGTGATGTAAGGTTGTCCTAATATCACGGGATAAGCTCCACCATTTTGAACAAAATTTTTTTGTTGTACTTCCACATCTCCAATCTTTATCGCAATTGCCGGACAAGCTCCAAATAATTGTGTTCGCCCACAATTTGCAGCCCTCATAACCCATCCATGATTAGTATCAATTGGCCATTTATTTTTCTCATAAATATTTTGAGACATAATGTTTATCTCTGAGCCATGGTCGACAAGAACTAAAACTGATTCATCTAATCCTCCAAGTTTGACCCTTGTCTCTGTGGTAGCTCTAGTCCAAAATGGTTGAATATAATCCATTCCTTCCTTGTCTTCTCTATCAATCCCATGCACAATTGCACAATCAAAGGTCCTCACTTCTATCTCAGTATTTCTCTCATGTGCTGCCACAGATACTAATCCATCCACTGCTTCTTCTTTCTCTTCTTGAGTTTGCAAGGCCTGGACCTTTATGTCATAGCCTTTCACCCCCTCTTCGTTATTTTCCACCATCTTCTCATATTCCACAAAACCTTTATCTTTGGTCATATCACTCTTGTTACTGACCACACAGGTTTGTGCAAACATTTGTAAGATCATATCTTCCTCCTCATTAGTCAAATAGTCATTTTGTTCTTTAACCATTTGACCATTATTAGCCTTCTCTTCCATAGTTATTGGATCACACATCAAAGCAAATACTTGTCCAATTTCAAATTCCTCATCTTTGGTCATATGCGTGTCCAGAGCCTTCATCATGACTGTTTCAACTATCATCTGTCTCTTCCTCTTAATGACATCAATGATCAATTCATGAAAATCTTTTTTAGCAATGCCAAGAGCCTCTCTTAATGTAAATTCAATCTTGGCATCCAGGATTCTTTCTTCTAACACCCCTTTCATGTCAATGGAAGATTCAATGTCAGATTGAAGCTTATAGGCAGGTCCCTTACCTTTTCCTTTAGAATCAGCTTCCCTTTCCTTTTCTTTGGCATTGTCTGTCCTCTCTTCCCATTTTTCCTTTAGAAGTGGCCCTTCTCCTGAATGATCAAAGACAGAGGACCTCCCAGGTCTTTGCCGTGTATGAGCAGCAGGACCTTCTACCTTTTCACCTTTTTTGAGCTCCTGGATTTTTCTCTTAGATATTGGCTCCCCTGTATCATCATTCTCAGAGGTTCGCCCTCTCTTCTCTTCAACAAAGACATCATAGTCTTTAGTTTTGTCTTGAACTTGACCTAAAAAAACTTTGATGCTAGCTGTTTCAACAGGGTCATCCCAACCAGTGACATTTCGAATGGCTTGAGCCCCTCTGTGCAAAATTTCAACAGATGGAGCTTCTAAAGTCTTAATTGTTTGTTGCTCCACTCCTATATGGAATGTCTCAGCACCTTGTCCATGTAAACAATTAGACCTTCTCATCTTTTCTTCCATAAGTTTTTTCATTCCTCCCTTGCCAAAGTTGGTACTCAAAGGCAAGTTAGTAGATGCATCATGAATCTTACCATCTTTGAAGACAATAATGCCTGCTTTAATAGCTTCATCACATGATTTGCAACTCCAAAGATTGTGATTGTCTTCTCCATCACAATAAACGCATTTCCTCACAAATGATCTTGCACCTTCAGATGATTGAGGGTCTCGAGACTTTTTCAATTCACTCATTTCCACCTTCAAATCCCTAATACCCTTTATAAGCTCATCTAAAGTTTTTTCTTCAACTGTCTTGACCATCTTAGGAGATGTTGTTGAAGAGGTTGGAACAAATGATACCTTGGAAGCTTTTGTAGCAGGTTTTGATACTACATCCATCTGAATTGTCACACTTCTGGATTTCATTCTCCGTTGCTTTGCCACAAGAGCGACTGCTTCCTCCACTCTCCTCCAATCATTTGTAAAACCTCCTTCGGTGGTTCGATCACCTAAAAGCAAAAAGAGTCTATCTTCCAAAGCATCATCTGCTGCTTGCAAGAACAACTCAGCCTTCCTAGTATCAAAAAGACGCCTTTCTGCTAAAGGCAATTGGTTATATTTCTTCTCAAAATCTCGCAGCAATTCATTTGGACCCATAGTATTTCCAGGCAGCTGTTCAATCCAATCAATAAAAGACCTTTTGGTCATCTTCTCTGAGTCTTCTTCAAAATACTCATCACTCAATCTCTCTTCAAATGTCATCCAAGTAACAACATTTGCATCCCTTCAAATTTCTTCCACTTTCTCACAAATCTCAAGCACAACAGCTAATGTGAAAGTTTGTATCATTCGAGCCTCAGGTACCTGTTGCACCTCCATCTCACAAACATAAACCTTCAAAAACCTGGTGATGTCCTTTCTGTCAAATCTTCCAATCTTGTCAACAACACCCTTCAAAGCCTTGGTAGCTCCATTACCTCCAGCTTGAGTTTTATATTGATCCATAAATATTGCCAAAGCTCCTAAAGTAGTATCCATGTTTGATTAGGCTTCAAAGAAAGCCCCTCCAGTATCCTCTATATTGCCTTAGCCAAAACTAGTAGCCCCAAAGCAGCTCTCAGTGGAAGCACCAATTAATGTCGGGTAGAGAGAATTCGCCTTGGGAAAACGCCGGGTTCCTAGCTGCTACTAGAACTTGCAGGGAACATGAGAGGAAGCCGTGCAAGTATGTTCTATACTTGCATAATATTTCTTCAAGCTTTCAAGTTATACTTGTATTATACTTGTACAAGTCTTGTACAAATATAAAGTATAAATACTTGAATAATACTTATACTAATACTTGTACAAATACTTGTACAAATATTATGTATAATACTTGTAGAATACTTATAGAATACTTGTATAAATACAAGTATATATACTTGTATAAAAAGTATAAGCAAAGTATGTATGTATTCAAGTATACCTCAAAATACAACCGCATATGAGGAATACAAGTTATACAACAAACTGAACCTAAATAAATCACTAAAATTTCATCCAAAGGTCGAATCAAGCGTGCTTATAGCCTATGGAAAGCCAATAATCCATTGTAAAACATATCAAAATTTCACAAATAGATGACTTACCATTTAAAAGTTATGGCTAAAAGAAGTAGGCGCTAAAATTTCCAAGCAAATGCAAAGGCAGCAAGCTCCTCTTCACTTCAGCCTTTGTTGTGATCACTTCCCTTCTCCAAAATGGACATGCAATAGCTTTTTAGAAAGCTCACTCCATCATCTAGCTTGCTCTAAAATTTCGCATGCATGCCTCTCAAACTCCAGATTTTGTAGCTAGTCGATTCTACTCTTCACACCCTAGCAACAATTTTTCCTCTTTGACACTTCACGGCTCATAAAACTTTCATCAAAGCTCCAAATGTATTGATTTTTGTTTTTGTAGAAAGCTTACATAAGCTACTATAAGCACCTAAAATATCAAAAGGATTGAAGAGACTGTCCGACTTGGGTGGTTGAACAAAGTCTCTGCCCCTCTTCGTCGGGTGGCAGCAAACCCTTTCCCACTCTCAAGCTCACAACTTTTGCTCTCCAACTCCAAATGCTACAAGAGATGTCTTGATAGAAAGCTAGCACAATTGTCCACACTCTCTATAAATTTCACTAAGAAAGAGTTGAAATCAAACTTGCAGTGGCAGCTCGAAGTTTCTGCCCCTCTTCGTCAGGTGGCAGCAAATCTCACTCTACTAAAACAAGCATAACCTTTTGTTCACAACTCCAATACAAGCAAGTGAGTAGGTTCTAGAATCCTCACAACTTGAAGAACACACCCACCAATTTTCACTACAAACACTTCTATCTCCTTGGAGCTATCTCTCTCCAAAAGTTCACTATTCAAAACTGCCTTTTTCTCTCGGTCTAACAAGAGGAGTATATCTCCCTTTCTTTCTATAATAGACTATGAGACGCCCACATGGGCAGCCAAATCCTATTGGATGGGCCTTATTCACCCCAAGCTCTTCTTTCTTACCCTTCATAAGGTCCATTCTACCTCAAAAGTCAACAAGAAAGGTAAAACAACCTTTACCTTTTTTCTAATTACAAAAGAGTCTATTCTAGGATATGAATAAGGTAAGAACAAAACAAATAGCCATCTTAATTCACTAACTAAGTGGCTATAATAAATCCTCTCCTTATAATATCTTCTAAAATAACCTCTAGCACTCACACATATATTAACAATAGATACAAGATTTTTCATATTTTTATACATTGCACGTAAATGCAGTATGACAACGTGTTTGATATCACGACCTTGGAAGAGACTCTCGATGTTTGGTGATACTTTTAGAGGTAGGAACTACTCTTGATGGTGTTCCTAATGTTTTCTTTGAAGAAAGTTATAAAGGCTTCAACAATGATCAAATAATAGGGTGGTCCTCTCGCCTTGGTATGGGACATTATTAATGGCTAAAAAGACCTATCAACTACCTTCAAAGGGAACAAAGATTAGAGTATGTGGCAAGCACAATTCGACGTATCTTGGACTTCCTCAACATGTAATCACCGCTCCTTGTGGAACTTGTCTCTAAAAGGAGGGATAATGTCATGGACATAAGATTTATTCCAATAAATTATCTAAGTAATATAGACCAATAGAAGTAGTTAAAATAAATTGATTTGATAATATCTGATAGAGAAGCTTCTTAGAAGCTTTATAGATACAGAATCACCTTTATACATGTGTATAGGTGATTGGTAGGTTAGAAATTTGGTCAACAAGCTAGCCACATGGCACACATGTTGGTAGCTTATAAAACAAGCTAGCCATGTGTCACATATGTTGGTAGCTTGCGAAATAAGCCAAGTACGTGGCGCACATGTAGAATACTTATCATACAAGTTTGACACGTGTCTAACAAATTAGACACGTGTATGAGGTCCTATAGAATATCGCCATGTAGCTCTTAGTTAGATAATATTTATAGAGGCAAGAGTGAAGCCCTCTTTACTCTTGTCAACTCTTTTTTCTAATCTTGGTCTAGTTTCAAGAGTTTTCATGTTTCCAATCTTTGGCAATAGCCATTCCAATTTTCCTTTGAATATACATACTTTCTTATTCTTATTTTGTGACTTTACTTTGATACAATTTTCATTAGATTATACATCTTTTTCTTGTTGATGTCTTTGACATAATTGCAAGAACTAACCAAATTTCAAAGTAGGAGATTGTGTGTAATTATTTCGACAAAATATACAAACAAATCGACTATCACAAAAATTAAACTATCAAAAACTTGGACCTTTTACAATTCTACACCAAGTAAATCTAGTTAGTTTTCATATCTAACTACCAAGTAGTATGCACATTCATCCAATCTTTCATGTCTTGCTTTTAGAAACCTATTATAAATCAAATATTGTTGGAAGAACTATTCCACCACCAGCTCCAATTACAGTCAATCAAGAGATTGAATATGAGGTGGATGAAATATTGGATTCATATATAAGATATGGATGATTGGAATATTTCATCTATTGGAAGGGCTATGGAGTTAGCGAAAGAACATGAGAACCCTTAGATAACCTTAAGAATGCACTTACAAAGGTTCACCAATTCCATCAACAATATCCTGAAAAATCTAGATTCAATGGTCATTGAAGATTTTATAGATAGTAACATCTCTTGGCTTCTAAATGATGCTTCCTATGAATAATAAAAGATCAATATAAAAAGAAAAGAGCCATGCCAAGACGTGCACTTGTATTTTATTAGGATAGAATAGATCTTGCTAGAAGCTTATTAATTATCATATCAAATCTTCGCGTTTCAAGGAAATTGCAGGAACTAGAGTTAGAAGACTTTTCTACTATACAAGCGATTGGAGAATCATTGCAACTTTCACAATCTACTAGATTTGAAGAATATGGACAAGATAAAGAAGGATAATTCCAACGTCAAGTAAGGCCTTACTTGGAATCTTTGGAGATATGGCCTCATCACAAAAATCTCGATTCAAATATCCGAGCTTTGGTAATACTCCTTGAAGTTGGAAGGGTGATTCTAGATGGATTAGAAATTATTTTTGGAGGATGTTTTGAAGGTCACAATGAAGAACAAATTCTTGAATGGGATGTTGGTCTAACAGAGGTTATATCTGGAGGTCATTGACGCCATCTCAAGGGACTTGTTGAACTGATAACCAAAAAACAAAAGACAGAATATATTGCTTTTCTACTTCGACATATTCTAGAATTTTTACGCATGTGATTTGATCATCTGTTAGTCCTAATTTTATTGCATAAAAACTTCATCTCCAATACAAATCTTGATTTTAGATAGTATAGAATAGATAAATAATTTTGAGAAGATAGAGTAAGGATTAAAAATTGATAGGTTGGATGATTAATCCAATTTCTGGCTGGTATAGATAATAGCATAAGAAAGTTAGTTGGAAAAGTGGTTAAGACAAGAAAGATGATGGTTGGAGTCTTGATTTTTAGTATAAAGAAAATAAGGAAGAAGAAATTAGGGCCTGATTGTGAGAATCAGGAACCAAAATAAGCTTGGTGCTACCTCTCTCTTTTATTTATTTTTTGTTGGATTGTAGTAGAAAATCTGCATTACATTCCGATGGATTGTATTATGTCAATTGTGAAGTACAGTAATAAAACAAAAAATTCAATATATGTGGATGAGTAAGAAATTATAATTGATTGATGCTTGAGTTTGATGTGGCAAATTGGCAATCAAAGATTAGATATGTTGATGTAATTTAATTATGAATGAGAATGTTATGCCGTATTGATTGTAAGAGTTGAGTGGCAAAAGAGAATATTAGAGAAATGATTTGTTTCGGAAGACATTTTTGGTGAGAAATTATTTCCAGTAATTGGACTGTATAGTGGTTGTATGCAGTCTGTCAAGACAATGTAATATTACTAGTTGTTCTTGTAAGATTGTTAGAAGTTGGAGAGGTCAAAATTGTTTAGAGCCTTGCATGTTCATTGGACTCTACTATTTAGGAGCAATTAATTGTATAACCCTAGCAGTGTATCTCATGTATTTAGTCTTTTCTTGTATTCGAATCCCTCTTTATAAGTTTATTCTAAGCACTATTGGTAGAATAAAAAAAATGATAAACCACATTTTTGGTGCCGCTGTCGGGGATTGATGATAGTTTGAGTGCTAGGAGTTAATTGCCGAATGAGTAGTTTTACATAATGTATAAAGATGTTCTAAAATTAATATTGATTTGAAAGTAAAACCAAATATATAATTAGATTGGAGATGAAAAGCAATTTTAGAGATATGAAGAAAGATTATGGTTAATAAGAATGAGAATATTGCATTGAAAAAAATATGCACTTTGAAAAGAAGACATGAGAGAGCGCTGTCGTGTTGTGGTTTGGCTACTATGTGAAAAAATTGTACATGTATATTTAATGTATAATTTATTATATAGCTAAATGAAAGTCATATTAATAGATTTTATTGATTATAGAATGTGATTAGGTTGTTAGTTTAGAAAAGATCTATTAAAAGGATTATTTTAAAGGTTTATACAACCTTATTTTCTTTTTAGTAGTGACTTTTGAAGTTAATTTTATATTGATAGTAACTTGTATATATCTTAGTCACCCATGCTGACATTAAGATCCGTAAGGTTCATTTACTTTATTTTTATGCTTAAAGCATCAGTATTTAGTCTATAAGCAAGAAGGTGATTTTGTTAGGTATTATTATCCATGTGGGATGAATATAGAGGGGTGGATGATAGAAATCTCTATTCTAATTGGTCAAAAATCATGCCCAATGGGCTTCAAGGAGGCTGCCCAAGGGTTTATTAGGAGTTAAAGTTTGTTTTTTGGGAGGAGTCGAACATCAGAGGCTAGGATCATAAGTTTTAGGTTTTTGGATCTGGTTTAGGTGCAAATTTTGTGTGATTTGCACTTTTTATGAAGAAGTTATAGGCGCCCAAAGTTAAGGTATTGATTTTGGACCTACTGTCACTCTTTTGGGTATAACTCGCGCATACTAAAAGCATTCAAGGATTGGCGATTAGGATTGGAGAGAGCACTTTTACGGCTATACTTTTGATGTATAGCTTGATAAAATCCAAGCTAAGGTGAAGGAGATATTGGGAGTTGAAGTCAATACTTACAAACTTAAGGGCAGTAAATGACCCGCTTACATAGTGGTTACATTTTGAGCTATAACTTAGGCAATTTCATAGACTTTTGGCTCAAAATTTTCAGGAGTGTATGTTTATGTCACAAGACTATGTGCAAAAATTTTGTGGCATTAGGATTTTGGGCTTGTGAGATATAAGGAAAATAGTGCTTAGGTGTCTCTGAGCTAGGATTTTAAGCACTTGTTAAGGATTTTGAGATATCAGACAATCGGAAATGAACTTACAATTGATTATTTCTTGTGGTGAAACTTAAGAAAATCATCTACACTTTGAATTAAATTTTATAGAAATTGAACAGTTGAATCAAGAGTTATTGGACTCTTAAATTCAGTAAGAAATAAGTCCTTGCTGGTGAATAAAGTTTTGAAGGATTTTTTTCAAAATTTGAATCCTTTTTGTACAAACTTACTTGAATACAAGAGGATTTATATACATAACTTCTCTTTTGTGAGAGCTTTATATTATTTGTCTTTTTTATTGAAGACAAACCACCTGTTTTATTTTTGCCATCAAATTTCAAATAAACTCTCCACAGCCAGGTATCCAGTATATTCCTAGATAGAAGGCCACGTCATATGACAGCGTTGTCGTATGGCGTGAACTTCTATCTGGAAATACACTGGGTACCTAGCTGTGAAGTGTTTATTTAAAATTTGATGGCAAAAATCCAACAAGTGATTTATCTTAAATAAAAAGGACAAATAATACAACAATATTACAAAAGAGAAGTTATATATATAAATCCTCTTGTATTCAAGTAGATTTGTATCAAAAAGGTTCAAATTTCTACAAAAACCCTTTAAAACTTTGTTCACTCGTAAGGACTTATTTCTTCTTGATTTTTAGAGTCTAATAACTCTTGATCTAACTATTCAATTTCTATAAAATTTTCTTTAAATTAATGACAATCTTTTTAAGTTTTACCATAAAAAAGAATCAATCATAAATTCGTTTTCAATCGTCCGATATCTCAAAATCCCTAGCAAGTACTTAAAACCCTAGCTCAGAGACACCTGAGCACTATTTTCCTTATATCTCACAAATCCAAAAATTTAATGCCACAAAATTTTTTTATATAGTCTTTTGACATAAACATATATATTCTTAAAAATTTTGAATCAAAAATCTATCAAATTGCCTAAGATATAGCTCAAAATGTAACCACTAATTAAATGGGGTTACTTATTGCCCTTAGCTTACAAGCACTGACTTCAACTTCCAATATCTCCTTCACCTAAGCTTGTATTTTATCAAATTACATAAAAAAAGTATAGCCAAGAAAGTGCTCTTTCTAACCCTAATTTCCAATTGTCTATTGCTATTTGTATGCGCGTGTTATGCTTAAAAGAATGACAATAAATCCAAAATCAATGCCTTAATTTTGAGCACCTATAACTTCTTCATAAAAAGTCCAAATCATGCAAGATTTGCACCAAAACCATATCCAAAAATCCAAACTTACTGACCCTAGTCTTTGATGTTCAACTCTCTCCGAAAAACAAACCCTAATCTCTAATAAACCCTCAGTCAGCCTCTTTGAAGCCCATTGGGCATGATTTTTGGCCAATTAGAAAAGAGATTTTTATCATCCACCTCTATCCATCCACATGGATGGCCAAATTATCCTTTTTTCACTAAAAATCTTTTTCTAACCCTTCTTCTTACAAGATTTATATACATTGTGCTTTAAGCATCAAATAAAAGAATTAAACTAAGATTTTAAGGATCACCAATGTCTAACAAAGGTGACTTAAGATATATATAAGTTATTATCAATATAAATCAACCTCAAAATCACTACCAAAAAAAAAATAAGATTGTATAAATCTCATCAATAGCCCTATTAAGTAGATTCTTTCTAAACTAATAATCTAATCATATCTTGTAACCAATGAAATCCATTGTTATAGCTTTTATTTAACTACATAGTAAATTATACATTAAATATATATGTACAATTTTTTCACATGGTAGCCAAAGTACAACACAATAGCGCAAGTAAAAAATTTGTTGGGAGATAAACAAGAATGGAATCTGAAGTTCAAGCATCAATAGAGTTGGATTAAACCATAGTTGCATGCTTGTCGGCACATCCGAGCATATCCAGAACATGAAAGATCTTTTATATTTCAGACATATATATTGTTAAGGAAATTGCCAAGAGCACTCGTGGATAATTTGGCGAATAGTCCAACATATCTTTTAAGCCCATTAACAGAAAGAACATAGGACATAGAAGAATTGGATATTCTATTGGGTACTTTCCCAATAGTGGATACAATTGATTCTAGCAAGATTAGTTCTTCAAAATGGCATGAATTGCTTGCCAGTAAGGGCCAATTTAGCATATTTTAAAATCCGTCATTTTTACCTCAACTTCAATTAATAAAATTATTTGCAGATAATAATAATGAATTGCTGAGGCTTGGAAGTCCGGAAAAAACAATTGGAGGAGGCAATGTTTATTTTAATAAGGAACTGAGTAGAATATTATCATCTTCAATGACGGCGGGAGGACTAACAGTTCTAATTACAGACCAAATGGGCACAACGGGTGATGACACAACTAGCATAGTCCTATTACCTACCTTTAGAGATTTGCCAAGAGCAGATCCAGATCAACACTTGTCTCAATTCCTGATTGCATATATAGCCAATAATAGTAGAACTGAAGATATTTGATTGAAATGGCTGCCAATGATTTTGAAAGATATAACGTTTGAATGGTATGATTGCCAACCTATGGATCAATTTTCTAATTGGGAGGCATTGAGAAACAAATTTTTAACCCATTTTTGACCAATTGGATTCAAAAAGCATTTCAAAGAAAGGTTAATGAATAGCAAAATGGTACTAAGAGAAGCAATACAATTATATTACAGCCAAATAGCAGATATCCTTTGTAAATAGCCAAATAACCAAATGCCAAAATTGTTTGTTTTATCTATATTGGTTAATGGATTATATCCACTAGAATTGAAAATGTTTGTAAAAGAGGCCCAACCGATTACCATTGCTTCCTTATTTGATCGAGCTAAGGTATAGAAAGAATGTTATTATGACTAATTTTTAATCTCTGAAGCCACGATGATTCCATCTCAGGCAATTTATCAAATGCCAACTTGGAATGAAATAGTGGAAAATTATCTAAGAATGATTTATTATGATACAAATTTTAATATTAATCCACAAAGAAAAATTAATGTTGTACCATTGTAGGCAATACCACCAACTATTGCAAATCCATATTCCTCATACCCTACATATCAAAATCCAATACCTATAAAAGAATTATCTAATGAATTAATATCAAAGGATCCAAATGAGGCTTTATTATTAACTTTGACAAAGAAGATGGACGAATTAGCTGTTAATCTCGCAAAGGATAAGGAGAAGAGATATAAAACTACTAATATGCGATCCAATATTTAGTGCAGTAATTATAAAGGAAAAGGCTATTTGATAACGGAATGTTCTTCACTATCCCAAATGGCTATATAATGCACATTTTGTGGGAGTAAGCATAGCACCACAAATTATTGGAATTTATGAAAGCAACAATAGTTTGATAATCAGACCATGATTCTACTAACTTCGTGGGATGTTAATCAAGTTTAGATAGAAAATAGGCTTGGTTGGAACAGCAATTGTACAAATAAACAAAATAGGAATTTTTTTAATTTTTAAAATTTGATATATAACTAAAAATATGGATCCAATCTTTAGGATATTGTGCAAAATCAGCAAAGATATTCTCAATATCCACCCATGCACAAACCAATTTTGGATTCTACTGTACAAACTGGTCAACCGGGATTATGCTCTAAATCAAATCTTAGTCAAATTTCATATGTGCATAGGAAATTAAGTCTTTTATCCAAAAATACAAATTTTATTCAAATCTAATTAGCAAATTGCTCAAAATCTGTAAAATCCTAATTGACCCTCAAAACCCAATTTTTGAGATCTTAATCCACTTAGACCTTAATTACTTACAACTAAATTATTAGATTAAGCTCAAAATTGTAGTACAAATTGACAATAAAAATTCAACCAACTAACAAAATTTTAGCTATAGATCTAATATAAAACTTCTATAATTGTCCAAAGTATAAACTCTATTTTATTTCACAAAATAAAATAGAGTCACCCAAAACAACCTTGATTTTGCAAAGCTCTTACAAAGTCAGTTTTGATCCAAATCACTCTAAATCAAATCCTATGCAAAACCTCTAAAATTCTCTTTGTAATTCTATTCTTTGATTTATCAAAAAGCCCTTTATTTGCCGTAGGTATGCTATTTTGTGCCTTGGGATCTAATATCAATCTAGATTCATAACTAGTTCTCTCTACGTATCAACTCTTAGAAATTTGTGGTAAATTTTTTTGAAACCTATTTTCAATTCTTTTCTAAAGATGCTTATATTATTTATTTTTCTAATCTACTTTATTTTGTCTTATTTATGGCCATACAAAGCAATTAGAAGTCACTTCTATAAAAGGTAGCATTAATACCTTTTGGTTTTTTTCTACCTCCTTCTCTATTATTTATTTTTCTAAGATAATTTTTTTAAATATTCTCATTTGAGCTATTCTATAATATAACCACTCTTTTCTTCTTTCACCTAATGGTCATATTACCATACGACACCGTGGCTATATCAAGCCAAAGTTAGGAATGATTGGGACTGTGGAATATTAACTATTGAGAAGGATAGAGACAAGATTGTTTTACAAATATATCCAGTTCAATATCATAGAGAATCTCAAATTTTGAGTTCTGAGGCAATATTTGAGGATGAGGATCAACTTGATGCAGAATATGATGGAATTATCAATTCAATGAAAATTGGTGATAACTCAATTCACGCATAGAAGCAAGGCGTGTTATACCAATATGGAGGACCCAGAGAATATTTAGTATATCCGAAGAACATAGCAAATTTTGATCATGCTATCGCCGATTGGATGAATAATCTCAAAATTAATGAAGTTAATACATCGGATCTAAAAATGGACAGTTCCAATTTCTCAGATTATATGAAGAATTTAGAATAAGAGAGGAAAATCAAATCCGAAGTTGTTGCGGAACTTGTGTGCCAATCCATTAATCTGGGCACCAATAAAACATCCCAGATTATCAAAGTATACACTGATATTACGGATATAGAGCTGAGAAATTAGAAAGAATTCTTTTTAAGTCATAAATCTGCTTTTGCTTGGTTGTATGCGGATTTAAAAGGTATTCCTGCCAAAATTTGTGATTATTGAATTACCTTAGAAGAGAATGCTACAATAGTTTGTCAAAGACAATACCACCTTAATCCAAAATATTCCCTCATAATAAAAAAATAAATAGATAAACTTTTAGACATGGGCTTTATATATTCAGTATTGTATAATGAATGGATTTCACCAATTGTAATATTACCGAAGAAGAATGGAAAAATCCAAATCTATCAAGACTTCTATAAATTAAACACAGCGATCAAAAAAGATTATTTTTCTTTACCTTTTACAAATAACATACTAGACTTAGTAGCCGGACATGAATGTTATTTCTTTTTGGATGGCTTTTTGGATTACAATCAAATTAAAATTACAGTAGAGGATCAATTAAAGACTATTTTTACCACAAATTGGAGCACATTTATTTATAAAGTAATGCCATTTGGGCTTTGTAACATTTCAGCCACATTTCAAAGGATAATGATGTAAGTATTTCAGGATTATTTATGATTATCTATGGAGATATTTTTAGATATTTTTTACATATTTAATACAACAATTGACCATTTGGAGTGTCTTGGTCAATGTTTGGATCAATGTAATAAATATGGAATATCTTTGAATTCTAAGAAGTGTCAATTTGGAATACCCTCCGGAAAGTTTTTGGAACACATTGTTTCCATGGCTGATATTGCTACTGATGTAAATAAAATTACTCGTATATTGGTCTTACCAAAGCCAAAAACAGTGTCAGGTGTTCGTGATTTTGTAAGCCATGTCAGCTATTATCGATAATTTATTGATTCATTTGTGATCATATGTCACCCTTTAATTAATCTCTTAAAGAGACCACCATCGAATGGATGTAGTCTAATTTGGATGGAAGAATGTATAGTTGTGTTTGAAGAATTGAATCGCAAATTGGTGTCTGCACTAGTATTTGTTGCACCTTGTTGGACAAAACTATTTCATGTTTATGTTGATGCATCCAATGTTGCTATTGGATCCGTATTAAGTCAGAAGGATGAAAAGGATTTAGATCATCTAATATATTATGTTAGTTGACAATTTATTGCTATAGTACAAAATTATATTATGATTGAATAAGAATTCTTGGGCATGATCTACTCTGTATAAAAATTTTGGTATTATCTGCTTGGTTATCCATTTGTGTTTCATGTTGATCATGATGCTCTTAAATATATGGTCAATAAACCTCAATTGAGTAGATGCATTACTCAATGAATGTTATTCCTTCAAGAATTTAATTTTATTATTAATGTTTGACCAAGAAAGAAACATGCCAATGCAGACCATTTATCCCACTTGACCAATATGTTGGGAAATGAACCTATCAATGATGCACTTCCGAATGCAGAATTATTTGCTATAGATGTAATTTCATCAGAATATAGTGAACTAATTCAATACTTGACATTCCAGACATTCTCACTAACTTATAGTGAGAAACTGAAGCGATGTCTGATTTTGAAAAGTGCTCCATATATCATAATTGGTGACGTTTTGTGTAAGCAAGGGAAGGATATAATATTACATTGTTATATATTTTAAAGTGAAGTATATGCTATATTAGAAGGCTGTCATTTCGATAGTTACAATGGGCACTTTGCTAGAGATAATACTACTTGAAAAGCTTTAATCGTTGGTTATTGGTGGCCAACAATGTTTTTTGATGCACACTAATATGTACAATGCTGTGATCCTTGTCAACATATTGGTAGATCTACTTGTACTTTTGCCATGCCCTTGATATCAATTTTGGCACAAGCATCATTTGAAAAATAGGATATTGATTTTATAGGATCAATCACACTAGCCTCACAAAATAGACATAAAAGATATATTTTGATAGCAATATGTTAACAAGGATCACAGCGTTGTACATATTGATTATATAATAAAGTTGACTGAAGCGGTGGCAACAAAAAATAATAATGCTAATACAATAGCCAAATTTTTATATGACAACATTATCACTTGCTTTGGATGTCCCAAAGAATTGGATAGTGATTGCGGCACCTATTTTATTAATTCTACAATTTCAGCCTTGATAGATAAATATGAAATCAAATATCAAAAAACAATGCCATATTATCCTCGAGCCAATGGACAGATTAAAAAGACCAACAATATTTTGTACAAAGTTTTAACTAAGATGGTGTCTGGTGTAGAAATAAACTAGGATACAAAATTGTTTGCAGCTTTGTAGACATATTGTATTGTGTATAAAAAGACTACCAGTTCCAAACCATTTCAATTGATGTACAGGCAAGAGGCAATATTACTAATTAAATTAGAAGTTCAGAGTTTAAGAACTGCGTTAGATGAACATCTTGGTGAGAAGGCATCCCTCTAATATTGATTAGCACAATTGAAAAAATTGGATGAATTAAGGGCTATGGCTCTTTTAACTATAGAAGCTATACAGCGCTCTTGTACTGTAATAGCTTATAGTATGTAAAATCCACTCAAAATGCATAATATATTTATAGGTTTAGATATGTATTAGAATGATTTGTAAAGTAAATTAAAGGGGATTGGTGTAAGAAAATTTATTTTAGATTTTTACTTAGTTTGGTTATGGCTTTTAAATTGTATAGAACTTAAATATTTAGTATAAAGCCTTGAGAGGGAATTGGAGTCCAAAGAAGAATAATTAAACTACTAAGAGGCCTATTTGGAAGGATGAAGATAAAGTGAGGATGAATGAAGATAAGGGATGAAATTCTTCATTCCTATTGGTCAATGGTTATGTCCAATAGGCTTTGAGGAGGCTGCCTGTAACCTTAACAAGGATTTCGTTGACTTCAAGGAGGCCATTTGAAAATCAAAGACTAGGATTAGAAAGCTTGTTTTTTGGGCTACAATTTTGGTTTAAAAATTGAGATATTTGGAATTTTTATGAGGGAGAAGTAGGCACTTGAAGTTAAGATGTGAAAATTGTACCTACCATCACACTTTTGAAGATTGGAGGAGTTGTACGAAATATTTTGGAGATCAAGAGGTGCAGTTGAAGAGGGGGTTTCAAGATCTACATTTTATGAGGAAGAATTATTATATTTGAAGTTTTAAAGAAGGAGATATTGGAAGTCAAAGACAGCAGATCAAATCCCAAGGCAGTAAGTAGGCAGTTTTGTTCATAGTGATGGGTTTTGCCATATTCGGAGTTTCTAGACGAATTTTTATCTTAAAATTTTTAAAAAGGTTAATCTTTGAGCTAAAAAGCTATTTATCAAATTTTTATAGCATTTGGACATTGGATTTGTCAGATATAAAGAATTTAGTGCATGGGTATTTGTAAATAAGGGTTTGAAACTATTATTAGGGTTTTTACGATATCTAAAGATTGATAAATAATCAAGAGTTGAAACTTATTGTGCTAGTTGTTAAGAGCACATCTAGACTTTATGTGAAAATTTAATAGATTTAAACAGTTAGATTAAGAGTTATAGTTTGATGAAGTTTAAAAAAAATTCCCCTCCTACGAGTGAATGAGGGTTTAGAGTATTTTGTTATAGTTTGAATGTTTTTGTGAAATTAGACTTATGTATTGAATGTAATAGCCCTAAAATAAAGAATTTTATAAAATTTTGAGAGTTTTATTACTTTGGATCTTAGTTGAGTATTTAGTTGCAGCCAGAAGCCTAGCACTTTCTTAAGGCAAATTCTTTCTACCACAACAGCGCTGTCGTGATGAGAGTCTTAGCCCTAAGAAACACCGGGTCTTTTGTGCCTCTAGTTAATTGAGTGTAAGATGAGATTCATAAAAGTTCATAAATGTGAAGAATTTATATTAAAACAAATATACTTTATGAACTCTAACCTATTCTATCTTTAAAAACCTGCCCCTAATTTTGATTATAAATCCTAGGATATCATATGAATTGTTGCGAATTTTAAACATTAGGCACTTAAGGAAGTAAGGAAGCAAACTCCATAAATCTTTTGATTATAGCTCATGTGGTTAGAGAGAATCATGTTGTCAAAGTAATCCCTCCATGTTGCCTTTGATTTTGGACCCCCTTTGCATCACACCTTCATTGCTCCTCATTAACAAAGATCCTAGTATTAAAAATTTGGTAGGCTTGTTGCTTATTTTATGTTGTAAACATCTTTCAATTTTTGCTCCAAGATTCCTCTTTGAACTTGAATTATAGACTCTATCCTTCTTCTTTAATTTTGTCTTCTAACAACTCTAGATCTGACCACAAATTTCCTCATAATTCTTTAAACATAACTCCAATAGCAATCAATTTTTTACACAACTTAATAGACTCTTATATCTACAAATTTCAATAAATTTTACTCAAAATGTTACTCTGATCACAAAGATATGCTCCCTCAAACTTCATTAATTTGGAGATAGACCCTTATCACATTGAAAGAGCATAACATTTTATTCATAAAATGAATGAGTATCAAACTTGCTCTCATCTCTTCTCTAACTTACGTAGATCATGTCTATTAATTTTCACATTCAAATTGGTCTCTTAACTTCTTTTATATCCAAAAAATCCACACATATACACTACCCATACAAACCCCAATCCTGCCTTCATTCTATTTCTCTTTTCATCCAAACCCGGTTACAATTTCACTCATAACTCTTTGCTCACACATCATATGACTTGAGATTTTGACACAAAATAGTTAACTCTATAAGGAACAAAAATCCAACAAATTTTTCTCCTAGAGTCCAAGTGGTTCCCAAGAACCAAGGCCCAAAATTTGGTAATCCTCACTGCCCTAGTCTTAAACACCTGCAACTTTGACGGCTCATATCTCCATTGATATTTAACCAAAAGATATGATAATTATTTCTATATGTTTCTTATCTTGTCTACAATAAATCTAAAAAAACTTGTACTTAAAATCTTCTCCAAGATTCCTCTACACACACTAATATACACTACCTATACAAAAATTCTATGCACCTCTAAAAACACTCTCTCCCTTCTCTCTCACGACCCTTCCTTGTCATCTCCGCCCAGTCTCCTTTCTTCTTTTAGTCAAAGAGACACCTCAATCCATGTCTTCCCACCTCTTTAACCTTTTACCTTGGATTAACTTGAAGAAATCTCACTTTTTGAGATAAATTTCTATTCTACCTTCTTACTACCATTTTTCTACCAACTTCTCTTCTAATTTCAACCCACAACATTTAAGTTCAAATTTAAGAGAGAAGAAAATAACGATAAAGTAAATCTAAGATAAAATAGAAAAAAATCTAATAAGTAGAAAGAAATAATTTAAATTAAATTAGAGATAAAAAAAGAAAGAATTACATCCTACACTGCTAAATTAAAGAAACTTAAGTTGTTAAGTTTTTAGCTACTTTGGAGTTGACGTGAGTTTGAATCCACTTAACTTTATTGTAGAAATCCTTGGCTTCATGACTTGGTATTGCTAGTAGGAATTTCAATAGGAAATTAGTAGTTTGGCCTACCTATCATCCTTGAGCTTGTGATTAATACTGTAACATCCAAGATAATGTGGTTATAACCACAACCTCTTCTCTTTTTCATCTTCTCTTCTTCTAATCTTAATCTTTTTATTTTAACACATTCTTTTATATCTTTCACACTATATTTTAATTTACAATGTGACAACGCCACTATAACAGTTATTATGATAGTGAATTACGTCCCAAATCTTTTATATCCAATGATCTAGTGCTTCTTTATGATAGCCGATTTTACAATTTTTTAGACAAATTCCAAGATTGTTGGTATGGACCGTATTGAGTAGTGGAAGCCTTTCCTAATGGTTCAATTCAATTAGAAGATTTTATGGATATTCAATTTATCATACAAATCAACGAAAACTAGTTACAAGTTTATTGTATATAAATCCAAGACGGGTTTTAAAATTAGGAGGGAAGAGGGAATATCTATTAATGATAGATTGCTTATATTGTAGGAGTATGATGGTTGGAAAAGATGACTGATGGTCAATTGGAGTACTATTGCTGCCTAGTCAAAAAAATTAGATGTGAGATTACAATACACTGGATTAGGAATTGTGGATTCAGTCTTGAATAAAAGGTTAGGAGCGGGACACTTGGTGGTGTCGTGGTGAGAGTCTTAGCCCTAAGAAACACTGGGTCTTTTTTGCCTCTCGTTTCTTAAGTGCAAGATGAGATTCATAAAGTTCATAAAATTGAAGAATTTACATAAAAACATACTTTATTAACCCTAACATATTCTGCCTTTAGAAAACCGCCTTCAATTTTGTCCATAAATCCTAGGATATCACATCAATTGAAGCAAAATTTGGACACAAGGTACTTAAGGAAGTAAAGAAGCAAACCCCATAAACCTTTTGATTATAGCTCATGTGGTTAGAGAGAACCATGTTGTCAAATTAATCCCTCCATGCTGCCTTTGATTCTGGACCCCCTTTGCTTCACACCTTCATTGCTCTTCATTAAAGAAGACCTAAGTGCTGAAATTTGGTAGGCTTATAGCTTGTATCATGTTGTAAACACCCTCCAAATATTGCTCCAAAAGTCTTCTCCAAACTTGAGTTATAGGTTCCATCCTTCTTCTTTAATTTTGCCTTCTAACAACTCTGGATCTGACCACAACATTCCTCATAACTCCTCGAATATAAATCCAATAGCAATCAATTTTTTACAAAACTTAATAGACTCATATATCTACAAATCCCAACAAATTTTACTCAAAATACTACTCTGATCACAAAGATATGCTCTCTCAAACTTCACTGATTTGGAGATAGACCCCTGTCACTTTGAAAGAGCATAACATTTTATTTATAAGACTAATGAGTATCAAACTTACACTCATCTCTTCCTTAACTTACATAGATCATGTTTATCAAATTTCACACTCAAATTCGTCTCCTAAATCTCTTTATACCCAAAAAAAACCCACACACATGCACTGCCCATACAAACCCTCAACCTTGCCTTCACTCTATTTCTCTTTTCATTCAAACCGGTTACAATTTCACCCATAACTCTTTGCTCAGAGGTCATATTGACTTGAGATTTTGATACAAAGTAGTTAACTCTATAAGGAACAAAAAACCAACAAATTTCGCCACTAAAGTCCAAGTGGTTTCCAAGAACCAAGGCCCGAAATTTAGTAACCCTCTCTGCCCTAGTCTTCAACACTTGTAACTTTCACGACTCATATCTCCCTTGATACTTAATGAAAAGACATGAGAATTGTCTCTATGAGTTTCTTATCTTGTCTACTACAAACCCACAAAAACTCGCACCTAAAATCCTCTCTAAGCTTCTGCTACACACAAAAACGTATACTGCCTTTCAAAAAGAAACCCTATCTCTCCAAAAAAACTCTCCTCCTTCTTCTTCACGACCCTTCCTTGTCATCTCCCTCCTGGTCTTCTTTATCCTCTTGGTCAAAAAGACCTCTTAGCCCATGTCTTTTTCACTTCCTCAACCTTTTTCTTTTTACTAACTTGAAGAAATTTCACTTTTTAAGGTAAATTTCCATTGTATCTTCTTACTACTAATTTTCTATCAATCTTTCTTCTAATCTTAATCTTTTTATTTTAATGCATTCTTTTATGTTTTTCACACTATGTTTTGATTTACAACACGACAGCGGTAGTTACAAATATTGTTGTGTGAAGCATACGCATTAGAGTATAGAGTTTATTTTAGTGAACCAAAATAGTATTAGCATGAACAAGGAGTGTGAAGTGCATAATAGTCTTCAATATCGATGGAAAGGTCGCAGAGAACTACGGATAAAGAGAAAAGTGTCTGAAATGTGAGGAGTAAGAATAATTTAGAGTCTCTATTTCTAGTGATGATCACCAATATAGAACCAATGAAGTTGGAAATTTGTTGGACTCCACAAAGGTAGAGAGATTTTAGAAATGCGTAGCTATATGTGTTTTTGAGAGAGTCAGTTAATTTGCCGCAAATTTATGTAGAATTGGTGGTGGAATATATAGCACACTACGACCCAGAGGATGGTTCAAGTGTAATAATGGGAAGGATAATCAGGATAGACGAGAGTACCTTATAGAAAGTACTGCATCTTCCGATTGGTGAGCTTGCAATGGATGTCAAAGTGTCTAGTGACTTTTGACTAGGTAGTTATTTTAAAGGCGGCATGTCATCACTAGAGAGGAATTAGGGCTAGAAAGTAGCAAAGGCGCTCACATTGGAGCTTATGGAGTGGATGCGGTTTGTTTAGAAGTGACTAGGCTTGAACCGACATACCACCTATATGTTCAAATGACTCTTGTTTGCAGCGGTATGAACGATGGAAGGAATAGTGTTTAATTGGACAGCATTCATTGCAATTAGAATCCATGCGGAGATGGTAGCTAAACGAAAGACGGAGAAGTTTGCATCCTTATTTTATTCTAATTATGTGCACTCCATAATTACGCATACGTTGAGTCAAACATAGCCGATAGTAGAGAGAAATATATCCTCTTCAGTACCTCCACGATGTATTCAAAGTTTGACAATACCAATAGCTAGCTCAGAGATAGTGGTACATGAAGTTAGGGAGTCAAATCAATTGGCAGAACAGAAGGCCATTCCAGTGACTACACTAGCTTAGATTCTAATTCTCTCAATAACGGAGGTGGCGACTGAGGTTCTAGTTACGAGTACCAAAATAATGGAAGGAAGGAGTCTCATGGAAGTAGTATTAGATCAAATTTTCTAATTGCAACTTACAGTGAGTAAATTGGAAGAAAACCTAAGGTAATAATTTGACATGAGCAAGAAGGAGATAATGGAGAAAAGCCGCCAAATTATAGAACAAGGTTGTATCATCAAGGAAAAGGCAGAATCCAAGTTGTTCTTGGAATGGAAATTAAAGGAGGAACATGAAGCTTGGACAAAAGATAAAGAACACACTTAATAAATCCTGAACGGCTAGAAGCATGAATTATTGGAAAATCACAGAATGTGGGATTTTGAAAGGGAGGCTTTGAAGAGTCAATTGCAAGCAAAATGTGAGAAGGCAACAAAATTGGGCCAGAAAAAGATAAAATTAGGAAACCAATATAGAATTAAAATAGATAAGCTACGGACAGAAATTTGTACCTTGAAGGTTGAAGTAACAAAATTGGAGGACGATGTAGCTAATATTGGTCAATTGTAAGTATCTGTCCAATCAGTTTTGAGTATTAGTGAAGTAGAAGAGAAGTTGAAGCAACAAAAAGACCAATTAGAAGCAAAAGATGTCAGAATTTTGCTATTGGAGGCTCAAATTTAAAAATTGGGAGCGGATAATGAGGATTTATTAGCCCAATTGAAGGATAACCATATAGATTTATTGGAAGAAGATGAGGACTTAGATTTAGAACCATACGTAAAAGAACTTCTTATGAGGAATCCTAGAATATCCTAATCTAAAGAATTGGCTTCATAACTCAAAGTTTTTTTCTATCAATTTTGTATTTGCGAGGGCATTGCACAATTAGGAGTGGATCTATGTAGAATAGATAGATAATTTTGAGAAGATAGAATAAGGATTAAAAATTGATAGATTGGATGATTAATCCAATTTTTGGCCAATACAGATGGTAGTATAAGAAAGTTAGTTGGAAAAGCGGTTAAGGCAGGAGAGATGATGGTTAGAGTCTTAATTTTTAGTATAAAGAGAATAAAGAAGAAAGAATTGGAGCCCAACTGTGAGAATCGAGAACCAAGATAAGCTTGGTATTACCTCACTCTTTTATTTTTTTTTATGTTAGACTGTAGTGGAAAATCCGCATTACATTCCAATAGATTATACCATGTCAATTGTGAAGTACAGTAATAAAACAAAAAATTCAATATATGTGGATGAATAAGAAATTATAATTGATTGATGCTTGAGTTTAATGTGGCAAATTGGCAGCTAAAGATTGGATATGTTGATGTAGTTTGATTGTGAATGAGAATGTTATGCCGTATTGATTGTAAAAATTGAATAGCAAAAGAGAATATTGGAGAGATGATTTGTTTTAAAAGACGTTTTTAGTGAGAAGTTATTTCTAGTGATTGGAGTGTATAGCGGTTGTATGCAGTCTATCAAGACAATACAATATTGCTAGTTGTTCTTGTGAGATTGTTAGAAGTTGGAGAGATCAGGGTTGTTTAGAGCCTTGCATGTTCATTAGACTCTACCATTCAAGAGCAATTAATTGTGTGACCTTAGTAGTGTACCTCATGCGTTTAGTCTTTCCCTAGGTTCGAATCCTCTTTTACAGATTTATTCTAGGCAATATTGGTAGAATAAATAAAATAATAAATCATAGATAGCAATTGCTAAATCCTCTCAAATCCTATAGAAACAAGTCTAATGCCTCTGGAATAAACTTGAAGCTAACTCTCAAATCCTAATCGCCAATCTCCAAATGATTTAATACCTTGCCTTTGGTGGCTAATTTTATAGCTAGAGGTTGGATTTCAATCTTGTCTCATATACAATTGATCCTTGGATATCAATCTAACTTATTTAAAGGATTTTTAAGCTTGATCCTATCCTCAACTTAATCTTAGTATTAACCATATTAATTATTTATTTTTTCTATTTTATTTTTATTAATTTATGGTTTTTTAAAAGTAGTGACAGAGTTTCTACAACCTAGAAGGAAAATTTAATAACTAACTTTTATTTAATAGATAATAAATAAAAAAATAATCTAAGAGGCTTTTATAAATCTTTTTTTAAATATCTTGAGTTCCTATTGAACCAAGATAATTGAATATTAAATAGAAATCATTCTTGTTTATATTTTTTTTTATGTAAATATTGTTGTATTATAATTACTTACAGTATGTAAAAATTAGTTAAAACATATTATATGTTTATGAGTCTAGATGTTTATTAGAATAGTTAGTAAATTAAATTAAAAATGATTGATAGAAGAAATTTTATTTTATTTTATTTTTACTTGTTTTGATTATGGTATTTAAAAATTATAAGATCTAAATGTTTAGTATAAAGCCTTGAGAGAAGGTGGGAGCCTAAGGATGAAAATTTAAGCTAGTAGGAGGCTAATTGAGAGGGATGAAAGCAAGACATGGTTAGATGAAGGCAAGGAATGGAGAACTTCATCTCTATTGGTCGAATACCATGCCCAATGGATTTTGAGGAGGCTGCCCACAAACTTAACAAGGATTTTGGTGACTTCAAGGAGAGCATTAAGAAATCCAAAGCTAGGATTGTAAATTTTAGGATTTTGGATACAATTTGTATATAGAAATTAGAGGATTTGGAATTAGGATAAAGAAGTTATATCCATTTGAAGTTAAGGTATCAATTTGAGACATATTATTACTCTTTTGAATATAAGAGGAGTTGTACAATAGCTTTTGGAGATCAAAAGATGCGGCTTGAATGGTGATTTTAAGACCTATATCTTTTATGAAAGAATTATTGTATTTAGAGTTTATATGAAGGAGCTATAGGGAGTTGAAGACAGTGCTTCTAAATAAAAAGTAGTAAGTGAGTGGTTTTATTCATAGTAATGATTAGAGCCATAAGTTAAGTTTCCAAATAAATTTTTGACTCAAACTTCTTGGAAAATATGACATTTTGTGTTAAAAAGCTATACATATAAATTTCGTGGTATTTGAGCTTATAGTTTGTGAGATATGAAGAAATTTATATGTGGATATATTAAGATAAGGGTTTGAAGTGACTATTAGGATTTTTAAGATATCTCAAGATCCGCAATGAATTTTGCAGTTAAAATTTGTTGTAGAGGTTGATAAGAATATATTGGTACCTCATATAAAATTTTACTTTGTTTGGACAATTGGATCAGGAGATATGAGATGTTGAAGTTTGAAAAAATTTCTACATAAGGATATATAAGGTTTTAGAGGATTTTACCATATTTTGGATGTTGTTGGTTACTTGAGACTTATGTATTTGGTGTAATTGCTCCAAAAGAAAAAATATATATATAAACTTAGAGATTTCTTCATTTTGAAGCTTGATTGAGAAAATAGTGACAGCCAGAAGCCCAGCGCTTTCTCGAGGCAAACTCTCTCTACTCCGACAACGTATTACAATACGAGAGCAAAAGAGGTAATTAATAGGTGAAGCTAGATCAAATCATGCTATTGATGCATGTATATGTGAGAATGAAGAAGATGTAATTGGTAGTTGTTGCAAACAATCAACAAGTGGAGGAAGGAGTTATAATCAACAAATACATTTTGATGATCAAAGTGATAAAGAGAAAGAGATTTCAAGTCATTATACTACAAAGCATTGGACTAGAGTAACTATTGTGGCATTAGTAAAGATTGGAGATATAAATGAAGTGGTTGTTGCTTTGATTGACCACGGTTTGGAAATAAATCTTCTGTCTAAGGATCCTTACATGAAATAAAAGTAGCCAATTGATGTAGAGCATGGATGGATAATATGGATAGCTAATAATATACGAGGTGAATTCTATGGTACTTATTCAAACATAAAAATTTGAATTGGTGATGTTGCAATGGAGCAAAATTTCTTTCTTCAAGATACAACGTCTTATCCTCCTATTTTGGGACAACCATATATTATTACAACTTGGATAGAAATAAAAATACTTGATAATGATTTAGCTTATGCATAGATTTGTAGTGAGGATGAGAGAAAGGCAATATAGTTTTTAATTGTGCCTCCAAATCATGAACGAAATTGAGACAAATTGAAAGAGAATTCATTACCAAGGGTTGTTAAAGAATTTATAAATTTTTGAGGAATACTACTATAAAGTGGGATTATGAAGGTACAAAAGAGGAGATACTCTTGCAAGATGTAGGTGCCTTTGATATGAGTTTTATTGATATTTTTAAAAATGGAAGTACTATGTATAAAAAAGTTATAAATTTTAAAAAGAAAAGAAAGAAAAAGACTATGTGATATTGAAAAAGAATTATGTAAAATGGAGACATTAGAAGATGATAAAAGAATTTTTGGTGTTTATGAAGAAAATAGATTAGAAGATTCTTTAGAATTGATTGCATCAATTGAATTAAGAGATGATGATAAAGTTATGTAAATTCATTTAAGAAAAATTTATTCTATACTTGAATCTTTTCAAGCACCAAAGATTATGATTGAAACAAAATATAAGATAATAAATAAGAAAGTGAAACCTGTTGCAAGATCTTTATTAGAAGATTCTAAAGAACAGATAGAAAAAACATGAAGAGAAAAGAGCTTAAAGGATCTAAGGTATATTGGACACAAGTTCACTAAAGAGACTTTTAAAGAATTGAAGATTGATTCTAATGGTTCTTTGTTATTAAAGGAAATTGAGCACTTTAAAAAAATGTTAGTAAAATGAGATAAATCATTTGTCTTTGAATTTCATGAAATTGAGTGTGTGAATCCAAATGTAATGACTCCAATGATTATTTTCACTATATTGCATATGCCTTAGAATTTGAGACCAATTCTAGTATCAAAGACATATTTGCCAAGTTTGGTAGAATTATTAAAAAAAAAAGATGAAGATGAAGATTTTGAAGCCCTTTTTTGCACCATATTCTAATTGATGGTTTATAATACCTAAGAAATATGGATCATTATGATTTATTCAAGATATGCAATCAATAAATATAATGACTATCAATAATATAGAAATTAGACTAATAATAGATAAATTTGTTGAAGTATTTATAAGAAAGATAATTTATCTAATGGATGATTTATATTTAGGCTATGGCCAATTTCAACTTGCAATAGAGAAAAGAGACATGACAATGATGAAAATACCACTTGGACTAGTTAGAATGTGTACTCTCCCTAAAAGTATTATTAACTCAATGGTATATATGATGAACGGGATGAATATGGTGTTGAGAGATTTTATTTCCAAAAAGACTATATTTTTTCTAGATGATATTCTTATAAAAGGGTGCAAGGAAGAAGACAAGGATAAAACTTTAGATAAAAGAGGATATTACAAGTATATTATTGATTATATACAAGATTGTGAAAAGATATTGATTCGGCTTGAAAAAGTTTATTTTATCTTATTGGATATAAAATCTATATTTAGAATATAAAAAATTATAATTTTTATATATTTATGTAGATTTTATGGAAGAAATTGGATCCAACCAAAATTTATGGAATAAAAAGAATGAAAGAAAATTAAATTTCTTTAACAAACGTGTGAAGATTTTTAGATGCATGTGTATTTTATCATATTTGGATTCTTCACTATGCTCACATAGCAGAACCGTTGTATGAATTATTACGCAAGGATTATTAATTTAAATAAAAAAAAATATATATCAAAGCAATGCAAATATTGAAAGATTTATTCACATCACCTCCAATATTAAGAAAAATTCATTATAAGGGTAATAGACCAGTAATTCTTATAGTGGATACTAGTCCAATTGCTATTGGATAGGCCATAGATCAAGATGATTCAAATGGATACAGATTTGTAATTCACTTTGGAATTTAGATTTTAAGTATTTGCTAGCATTATTGGATAGAGAGAATTCACCTTGAAAAAATGCCAAGTTCCTAGCTGCTACTAGAACTAGGAAGAAACATGAGAAGAAGCCGTGCAAATATCTTCTATACTTGTATAATATTAGAACATAATCCTTATATAAAAATAGAGTATAATCCTTATATAAAAATAGAATGTAATCCTTATATAAATACTTGTATAAAAGTAGAGTATAATACTTATATAAATACTTGTATAAATATTATATATAATACTTATAGAATACATATATAAAAATAGAATATAATCCTTGGTATAATACTTGTATAAATATTTATATAAATATTATGTATAATACTTGTAAAATACTTATATAAATATTTGATGTAAATATAAGTATATATATTTATATAATAAGTATAAACAAAGTATGTGTATACTCAAGTATACCTCAAATATGACCGCATATGAGAAATACAAGTTATAGAACAAGCTGAAATTAATTAAATCACTAAAAATTCATCCAAAGGTCAAATCAAGCGTGCTTATAGCCCATGGAAAGTTAATAATTCATTGTAAGACATATCAAAATTTCTCAAATAGATATTTTACTGTTTAAAATTTATGGCTAAATGAAATTAGCACTAAAATTTTCCAACAAATACAAAGGCAGCAAAGCTCCTCTTCACTTCAGCCTTTGTTGTGGTTGCTTTCCTTTCTCAAATTAGACATGCAATAGCTTTTTAGAAAGCTCACTCCATCATCTAACTTGTCTTAAAATTTCGCATATATGCCTCTCAAACTTCAGATTTTATAGCTAGTCAAATCTACTCCTCAAACCCTACTGACAATTTACCCTCTTGATACTTCACGGCTCATAAGTCTTTCATAGAAGCTCCAAATGCATTGATTTTTGTTTTTGTGGAAAGCTTACATAAGCTACTATAAAAACTTAAATTATCAGAAAGGTTGAAGAGATTGTCCGACCTAGGTGGTTGAACAAAGTCTCTGCCCCTCTTCATCAGGTGGCAGCAGATCCTTTTCCACTCTCAAGCTCACAACTTTCTCTCTCCAATTCCACATGCTACAAGAGATATCTTGATAGAAAGCTAGCACAATTTTCCACACTTTCTACAAATTTCACTAAGGAAGAGTTGAAATCAAACTTGCAGTGGCAGCTCGAAGTTTCTATCGTTGCTTTTCGATGGCAGCAAACCTCACTCTACTAAAACAAGCATAACTATTTGCTCACAACTCCAATACAAGCAAGAGAGTAGGTTCTAGAATCCTCACAATTCAAAAAACATATACCACAAATTTTATTAAAAATGCTTTTACATCTTTGGAGCTATCTCTCTCTAAAGTTCACTGCTCAAAAACTGCCAAATCCTAGGTCTAGCAAGAGGAGTATTCTCCCCTTTTCTTCCACATCAGCCCATGCCTTGAGCACATGGGCAGCCATCATCCTATTGGATAGGCCCTATTCATCCCATACTCTTCTTTCTTACCCTTCACAAGGTCTATGCTACCTCAAAGTCAACAAGAAAGATAAAACAACCTTTATCTTTTTTTTAATTATAAGAGAATCTATTCTAGGATATAAATAAGATAGGAACCAAAACAAACAGCTATCCTAATTTACTAATTAAGTGGCTAAAATAAATCCTCTCCTTATAATATCTTCTAAAATAAACTCTAACATTCTCACATATAATAATAATAAATACAAGATATATAATATTTTTACACAGTGCACGTAAATGCACTATGATAGCATGCATATTCACAAGTGAAAAGGAAATTTTGGAAAGTTGTTTCAACTATGAAAAGTGAAAAAGATTACTTAATTGGAGCAATGGTGGTGATTGAAACAGATTGTTTGTCTTTATTTGGAATGATTATTGATTGTACAATATTGGATATTACAATGTTGCAATGGATTGTTTATATTATATTATTAAAATTGGAATTTATGCATGTTGTTAGAAAAATCAATCTAATAGCAAATATGTTGTCCAAAGCAAAATATGATGGAAAAAATGAGATAATTGAGGATATTCATGATTTGGGTACAAATTTTTATTTACTTTCATAATTGAATAAAGAAGATAAGTTATTTCATGAAAAAAATTATAAAAGAGAATTATTGAATATTGGACATTATTTGAAAATATTATCCAAGGATTCTGATTTGTCTATTGAAAATTTAAATAGATTAAAAAAAAGGCATACAAGTTCATATTACAAGAAAGATTTCTATAGAAGAGACCAAAATCAAACATTGCAATGCCGCAATAAATAATACATATCAAACAAGATCAACAAAAATTATTCAAGAAATTTCATGATAGTCTATGGACAAGATATAGAGGAATTTGGATTATTTTTGCTAAATTGAAGGAATGATATTGGTGGAAGAATATATATCAAGATATAACTTTATTTGTGGAATCTTGTATAATTTGTCAAATGTATTCAAATATATGTTATCGAGATGGCTTACATCTAATATATCCTTTGGCTATTCATTTTAAATAGGTTATAGATTTGGTTATTATGCTAATCAGATTATAGCAAATAAGGCATTTAATTTTGGTTTGTGAAGATTTATCAAACCAAGTAGAAGACAGGGCATTAAAAACAAAGTCAACAGAAAGGATCTGTAGGTTGTTACTTGAAGATGTTATTTGTTGCTATAGATGTGTTGAAAAGATCATTGTAGATCGTAGAGATTAAGATGTACATAAAGCTTATAAATTCATTAAAAGATACAGAATTAAATTATTATTGACTACTGCTTATAATCCAAAAGGAAATGCAAAGAATGAATGTGAACATCTACCAATTGTAAAAGCCTTGGTTAAAGCTTGTAATAGAAGAATAAAAGAGTATCACGGTGTCGTGATGGGAGTCTTAGCCCTAAGAAACACTGGGTCTTTTTGCCTCTAGTTTCTCAAGTGCAAGATGAGATTCATAAAGTTTATAAAATTGAAAAATTTACATAAAAACATACTTTATTAACCCTAACATATTCTGCCTTTAGAAAACCGCCTTCAATTTTGTCCATAAATCCTAGGATATCACATCAATTGAAGCAAAATTTGGACACAAGGTACTTAAGGAAGTAAAGAAGCAAACCCCATAAACCTTTTGATTATAGCTCATGTGGTTAGAGAGAACCATGTTGTCAAATTAATCCCTCCATGCTGCCTTTGATTCTGGACCCCCTTTGCTTCACACCTTCATTGCTCTTCATTAAAGAAGACCTAAGTGCTGAAATTTGGTAGGCTTATAGCTTGTATCATGTTGTAAACACCCTCCAAATATTGCTCCAAAAGTCTTCTCCAAACTTGAGTTATAGGTTCCATCCTTCTTCTTTAATTTTGCCTTCTAACAACTCTGGATCTGACCACAACATTCCTCATAACTCCTCGAATATAAATCCAATAGCAATCAATTTTTTACAAAACTTAATAGACTCATATATCTACAAATCCCAACAAATTTTACTCAAAATACTACTCTGATCACAAAGATATGCTCTCTCAAACTTCACTGATTTGGAGATAGACCCCTGTCACTTTGAAAGAGCATAACATTTTATTTATAAGACTAATGAGTATCAAACTTACACTCATCTCTTCCTTAACTTACATAGATCATGTTTATCAAATTTCACACTCAAATTCGTCTCCTAAATCTCTTTATACCCAAAAAAAAACCCACACACATGCACTGCCCATACAAACCCTCAACCTTGCCTTCACTCTATTTCTCTTTTCATTCAAACCGGTTACAATTTCACTCATAACTCTTTGCTCAGAGGTCATATTGACTTGAGATTTTGATACAAAGTAGTTAACTCTATAAGAAACAAAAACCCAACAAATTTTGTTGCTAAAGTCCAAGTGGTTTCCAAGAACCAAGGCCCGAAATTTTGTAACCCTCACTGCCTAGTCTTAAACACCTACAACTTTCACAACTCATATCTCCCTTGATACTTAAGAAAAAGACATGGAATTGTTTCTATGAATTTCTTATCTTATCTACTACAAACCCACAAAAACTCGCATCTAAAATCCTCTCCAAGCTTCCTCTATATACAAAAATGTATACTGCCTTTCAAAAAAAATCCTATGCCTTCCAAAAAAACTCTCTTCCTTCTTCTTCATGATCCTTCCTTGTCATCTCCCTCCTGGTCTTCTTTATCCTCTTGGTCAAAAAGACCTCTTAGCCCATGTCTTTTCCACTTCCTCAACCTTTTCTTTTTTACTAACTTGAAGAAATTTCACTTTTCAAGGTAAATTTCTATTGTATCTTCTTACTACTAATTTTCTATCAACTTTTCTTCTAATCTTAATCTTTTTATTTTAATGCATTCTTTTATGTTTTTCACACTATATTTTGATTTACAACACGACAACGGTATTGTAGTAGAGAGAATTTGCTTCAAAAAAGCGCTAGGCTTCTGGCTGCCACTAATTATTCAATTAAGATTCAAAATAATAAAACCTCAAATTTATATGAAAATCTTTTTTATAGGACTATTGCACCTAATACACAAGTCTTATTTCATAAAACACTCAAAATATAACAAGAAACTCTAAATCCTCATTCACCTATAGAAAGGAGATTTCTTCTCAAACTTTAATATTTTATAACTCTTAATCTAACTATTCAATTCCACTCAAAATTTATAAAAATTATTGATGTAATCTTAAAAATTACCACCTCAAATTTCAATTATTGATTCATTACTAATCTTTAGATATCGCAAAAATCCTAGTAGTAGCTTCAAACCATTGTTTACAAACACCTGTGTACAAAATTCTTTATATTTCATAAACTAAATGTTCAAATGTAATGAAACTTTGATGTATAGCTTTTTAACACAAATATTCACCTTTTTAGAAAGTTTAAGATAAAAATTCATCAAAAAACTCAAGATATGGCAAAATCCATAACTATCAACAAAACACCTTACTTACTATCTTGGAATTTGATCTATTGTCTTTGATTCCTAATATCTCCTTTTTTAGAATTCCAAGTATAATAATTCTTCCAGATTAAGTATAGAGCTTGAAATTGCCTCTCTAGCCGCATCTCTTGATCTCCAAAAGCTTTCATATAACTCCTCAAATCCTCAAAAGAGTGACAGTAGGTACTATTTGTACAATTTAACTTCAAGTACCTACTTCTCCTTTATAAAAACTCCAAATCTCTCAATTTTTATACCAAAATTGTAGTCCAAAAAATCCAATTATCTTCTACCTCAAGCTTTTTACATCAATTTACAATTAAAGTCTAACAAGTATGCCCAATCATTAAAAATTCAATGAAAGTTTTAATTAATTATAAAAAAATATACAAAAAAAATCCTAAAAAACTTCTAAAAAAGTCATAGTAAAATAATAAAAAAATCTTTAAAAAATCTTTAAAAAATATTAATATAAATCCAAAAAAAATATTAAAATAAAATCCTTTAAAATACTAAAAATAAATTCTAATTGAATCCTAATCAAATCTTAATTAAATTTTAATCAAATCTTAATCAAGTTCTAGTCAAATCCTAGTCAAATCCTAATCAAATTCTAATAAAATCTTAGTCGAATTATAATCAAATTTTATATTCAAATCTTAATTAAATCCTAATTAAATTCTAATCAAGTCCTAATTAAATCTTAATCAAATCCTAGTCAAATCCTATTCAAACTCTAATAAAATCTTAATTAATTCTATTCAAATCCTAATCAAATTTTATTCAAATCAAACTTTAATCAAATCCTAACAAATCATAGTCAAATTTTAATCAAATTGTAATTAAATCTTAGTCAAATCTTAATCAAATCCTAATCAAATCTTATTCAAATTCTACTCAAATTTTAATCAAATTCTATTCAAATTTTAATCAAATCCTAGTCAAATTCTAGTCAAATTCTAATCAAATCCTAGTCAAATCCTAGTCAAATCCTAATCAAATCCTAATTGAATCCTAATAAATTATAACAAATCTTAACCAAATTCTAAAAAATCCTAACCAAATTCTAATAAATCCTAACAACGCTCACCAAATCTTAATCAAATCATGTCAAGGATGCAAAATAGAATATTAGTAAAGAAACAAGGAAAAGATTCAAAACTAAAATAATTTCAAGAACAAAGAATTGGATAGACAAGAATAAGAACTAGATCAAGAACAAGAGACTAGATTGATATCAAGAACAAGACAACACTTTGGATTACTCCAAGACTTGTATTGGCAAGCTTGAGGTGCTCCTTGGTCTTGCCTCTTATTTATACTACAAGGCCTATGTCCTATTGGACCTTCTAAGAGTATCTTAGATAATTCTAGAAGCTTGAGGAAGATTTTGGAAGATTCTAAAAAGTCTACGAGAAGTTCTAGAAGATTGAAGAAGATTCTAAAGGATTCTCGAAGACTATAGAAAATTCTTAGAAGACTAAAGAAGGTTCTAGAAGATTTTAGAAAGCTACTGAAGGTTTTAAAAGATTACAAAAAGATCTAGAAAGTGATAACTTAAAATATATCTATGACATCACTTTTCCTTCTAGCAATGAATTTCACCAGGAGCCAAAGTAATTTGATGATCAAATTACATACATAAGAAATCTAAAATTCATCGGAGTAGAGAAGCAATATATTTCATCTTATATTCGTTGGTTATTGATTCAACAAGACCCTTGAGATGGTATCGATGACCTATAGATATAATCTCTGTTAAACCAATATCCTATCCAAAAATTTGCTCTTCATTGCAACCTTCAAAACATCCTCTGAAAATTTTTTCTAGTCCACTTGAAGTCACCCTTCTAATTTCAAGGAATATTATCAAAGCTCGTGCATTTGAATGAAGATTTTTGTGATGAGGCTGTATTCCCAAAGACTCCAAATGTGGCCTTAGTTGACGTTGGAATACTCCTTCTTTGCCTTGTCTATGATCTTCAAACCCAGCAGATTGTGAAAGTTGCAATAGATCTTTAGACGCTTGTATGGCAGAAGAGTCTTCTAACTCTTGTTCTTGCAATTCTTTTAAAATGTAAAGATTTGACGTAATAATTAATAAGCTTCTAGCATGATCTATTCTATTTTAGAAAAAATATAAGTCTAGGTCTTAGTGTGGCTTTCCCCTTTTTATATTGGTCTTTTGTTGTTGATAGAAAGCATCATTTAGAAGCTAAGAGATGTTGTTGTCTACAAAATCTTCAATGACAATTGAATCTAGGTTTTTTAGGATATCGTTGATGGAATTTAAGAACTTTCTTAGATGCATTCTTAAGGCTATTTGAGGATTTTCATGTTCTTTTGCTAACTTCATAGCTCTTCCAATGGATGAATTATTCTAATTGTCCATGTCTTATATGCAAATCCAATATTTTATCTACTTTGTATTCAAATTCTTGATTGACGTCAAGTGAGATTGGTGGTAGAAGAGTTCTTCTAATAATATTTGATTTATAATAGATTTTTAAAAATGAGACATGAAAGATTGGATGAATGCATATGCCACTTGGTAGTTTAAGATGAAAACTTATTAAATTTACTTCGTATAGAATTGTAAAAGATCTAAGTCTTTGATAGTTTAATCCGTGATGGTTGATTTGTTTGTATATTTTGCTAGAGTAGCCAAACGTGATCTCCTACCTTCAACTTTGGTTGGTTCTTACAATGAATGTCTGTACAATCTTTATATCAATCTTGAGCCATTTGCAGTTCGAATTTTAGTTCTTCATGGATGGCTTTTAAGTAGGTAGCTTGATTTTCTGCAATACGACTTCTCACATCTTCAATTTGGAATGGATCTGCTCTAAGGTGGTATCTATAGTTTGAGAAGAATGGAGTTTGCTTTGTCGAAGAATATTCGAAGTTATTGTATGCAAACTCAGCCAATGATAGAAGGTCCATCCAATCATCTTGTTAATAATTTATACTACAACAAAGATATTATTCTAAGATCTGATTCACTTATTTTGTTTGACCATCAATCTGAGGATGATAAACTGATAAGAGGTTGATCTTGACCTTCAAAAGTAGAAATAGTCCTCTCCAAAAATTTGATACAAATTGTGGTCCTTAATCTAAAATAATATCATTTGAAAGGCCATGTATTTGATAAATATTATTAATAAAAAGCTTGGCTATTTCCTTCCCAAAAATAGTCTTGTTGCACAAGATAAAATGTGCTATCTTGATAAGACAATCTACCACCACAAAGATTGAGTCTTTTCCATTTGGAATTAAGAGATTTATAATGAAATCCATAGAATATGATTGCCATGGACCCTTAGGAACTGGAAGGGATTAAAGAAGTCCATATAATTGGTATCTTAAGATCTTTGCTTAGATACAAATTTTACATGATTGGATGAATTCTTTCACCAATTTCCACATTTGAGGCCACCAATAGTCTCTTGATATTAATTCCAAGGTCTTATTGAAGCCAAAATGTCCAGCTACTGGAAGGTCATATTGTGCTTGAAGAATTTGAAGTCTTGTAGGATCTGGAAGAATATACAAGAGATCCTTGAAATATAACAATCCATCCTCAAATTTGAAATTATTATTTTTTTTCTACATATGTATATTTTAAACATTGTCCAATGCTCTCTATAAATGAATCTATCAACATTGCTTTCTAGATTTCTATCTTGAGAGTTGTATCTGTATAGGTAGATATTGTCAATATCTTCAGTTGCAAATTGGACGGCTTCAATATGACTGATTTTTGTTGATCAAATATATTATCTTTTATTCTTGGCACAAGATATGATCATTGAAAAAAGGCATCTAGTTTCCCTTGAAGTTTTTCTGGAAAATATATAATCACAAAATTGAATCAAGATAATGACATGATCCATCATGCTTTTCAACAATTCAAAATTCAAGCACTCATAAAATACTTCAAATTTTTATGGTCAATATATATATCATAATCTTATATTGAGTCCCTTGTAGCAAATGGCGCCATTCTTCAAAAATATCAACAATTGCCAATAATTCTTTGTTATGGATCTCGTAATTGATCTCTGTAACTCAAAATTTTCAAGAGTGGAATATTACTAGATATAATTGACCATCATCATCAATTTGAGAGAATAAGGATTTAAGTGCAAAATGTGAGGCATTCGTTTCTAGAATAAATGGTTTTGTTGGATTTACGTGGACAAATATAAGAGTTGAAGTGAAAGATTCTTTTAATTTCTTGAATGCTTCTTCAGCCTTGTAATTCCAAATAAATTTCTCCTTACTTGTGAATCGTATTAATAGAGTCGCAATCTTGGAATAATCTTTGATGAAGATTCTGTAAAAATTTACAAATTTCAAAAAATATTGTACATCTCTCATTGATGACAATTGTTTCCACTCTATAATAGTTTGTATTTTCTTTGGATCTATAAAAATTCTATTTTTAGAAGTAATATATTTCAAAAATTTGACTGATGGTTGATGGAAAGAGCACTTCTCTAATTTGGCATACAATCAGCTTTCTTATAGTTTCTCCAATACCTTACATATATGATGTTCATGTTCTTATTTATTCTTAGAGAAGATCAAGATATTGTCTAAGTAGATGATTATAAAATCATCTAAGTATTTTTATAAGATATCATTCATCATATATTGAAAGACTACAAGTGCATTTGTAAGTCCAAAAGGCATAACATTATATTCAAAATGTCCATATCTTGTACATTCATCTCTTTCTTTAATCTTGACTAGGTTGTAGGCGCCTCTCAAATCAATCTTTGTAAAGATCTTTGCCTATTCTAATTGATCCAATAATCCTGAGATTAATGATAATGGATAGCAATTTTTTATAATTACCTTGTTCAGACCTCGATAGTCGACACATATATGTTAAGAACCATCCTTCTTCTTTACAAATCAGATAGGAGCTCTTGCAGGTGATTTTGAATGTCTAATAAAATTCTTGGCTAGGTTTTCATCAATATATTCTTGTAAGGCTGTAAGCTCCATTTGTGACAAATTATAAATAAGACCAAATAGAGGTTGAATTTCATCTTGTAATTTAATTGCACAATCATAAGGACTGTGTTTTGGTAATATGTTTGTTTTTTTTTTTTTCAAATACATCTTCAAGGTCGCAATAATGACTAGGAATATCCTGCTTTGGTTGCTCCATTGGATCTTTCATTGGATTAGCATACAATGCAAATACAACCCCTTTCTTTACTGCCTGCATGAATGCTTTAGCTCTAAGGATTGGAACAACACCTTGTTTCTTCTTTTGATGTTTGAATCTTGAAGAAATCTTTCACAAATTCCAATCAATATCAGGATTCTGTAACTTAAATCAAAGAAGTCCAATGACAATAGGATTTGTTAGATATTGAATGATGTTAAAAATAATTTGTGATACTTGATTTCTTAATATCACTTCTAATAGTTGGATTTCTTTGAAAATATCTCCTAATGCAAGGTTTCATCCATCAATGACTTCAATAGGTGTAAGATGGATCTTCTTTACAAATACTAGATTGTGCTTGGTTGCAAAAATTTTATCCATAAAACATGCTAAGGCTCTAGTATCTAAAAGGACTTTAGCAAAAATCTCTTATTGTAGGATTCTTATATATACATGAAGTATAAAACAAGATATTGGATCCGAAGGTAGGAAAAAACCTTTTTTTAATGCTTTAAGTTTGGGGGTGTCTAATCGCAAGGTCCATATTGTGGTTGGACATCTTCGTTTTACGACCTTTCCAATTCAACTATTATACATCGTGCCTTAAACTCTCTAGACTTATTTGGATAATTTTTTGCCTTATGATTTGGTCATCCATAATATAGACATAGATACTCTTGCCAACGTCTAGTCTTTTCTGCAGATGTTAATAGCTTGAATTGAGTCGCATCAATCTACATAGGCTCAAGATATGTTAATAGATTTTCCAATATCCTTGAAGATGTAGTAGATGTATCTTGATAGGTATTATTGAAAATTGATTGCCTCTCTTGTCGTAATTCAAATAGGCAATTGTCACAAATAATGGCTTGAGCTATGAGTTCCTCTAAGCTTTCAACTCTTAGCATTGTGATCAATAAATTCTTTACATCGTCTTTTAAGCCATAACAAAATCAAGTCATAAATGCCTTATCATTCCAATCAAGATTACAAGTAAGTTGTTAAAATTCTTTGGCATAAATTGTAGTTGAACATTGTGCTTGACGTAGATTTTGAATCTTCTTTCCAGCCACCCTTTCTTGATCATTGTCTCCAAATGCAGTAATAAATCTTTCCATAAAAGCCTTCAAATTGTATAGAATCAAAGAATTCTTTTCCAACAATGGTGTAAATCATGATCGAGTACCTTTTGATAAATGAATATCTATAAAAGTGATTAGAGTGAATCCATCTGGATAACGAGAAGGATATAGTTGTAAATAAAGTCGTACTTGTTATACAAACCCTCGGAAGTTGGATCTTATTTCATCAAATTTGTATCACGGACATAAGATTTACTCCAATAAATTACCTAAATAATAATAGACCAATAGAAGTAGGAACTATTCCTGATGGATTGGATCTCGTTGGTGGATACTCGGGTGGTTGTCTCGAAATAGTCCATCCTATTGTCATTGGATATGCCCCCATTATTAGATTCTGGTATTGGTATTCACTTATGCCGTACATTCTCTACCCAGGTAGACTTGAATTCGTCGGATATGGTCCAGGTCGAGTTGGTCGCCCACTCATCGGGGCTACCTAAGATTATGTGATGTGTATCCCATACTCTCTACTTAACTGATTTCTAGAATACTATTAGAAATAAAGTAGATAGGTCCTTCTACTAGTGGAGTAGCAAGGGTGTTAAGTGCATACTGACTTGATGTGGGAGGAGTAGATATCACAGTCAAGTCTTCTATTGAAAATGATACTCAACTTGCCTTTGGCTCTCGTGGTTGCGGGTGGTTACTTGGTCCACCTACGTCCCGTCCAATTGCTGGTTGTAGGTGCATCGAACCCATAAGTTGGACTTGTCTTTCGTTTGACCTAGTATGCATTATTAGAGATACCTACCACTGATTAAAAGAGGGTACTTCACTTGCAGCAGTTGTTGGTTCTTTCTGTCGTTGTTGGCATCGACTTTGTCGGTCTTCATCTGAGTCAGAATCTATCATTCCGTTAGACTTGCATTTTTTGTCCTCTCAAAGTTGTGCAATCTCTCATTCTAATTACCTGATACATGGCATTCGTGTTGGAGTCGGCTCGTATTCTGAATAGATTTGACCAAACGCAGCGCTATCGAATCTAGTTCGAGTTCCTTGTATTGTACCTTCATCCTGTCTTGGCTCAAACTGTTGGCGACTTTGCTTAGTTCGTCTCGATCCCGAAATAGATACGCGAGGTTCTCGTTTTGAGTGGTTGATTCGGGTTGCTCTATTTGTATTGTGGATGAGTTATCTGTTGTGTCTTACGATCCTTGTTCAAGTGCTTCATCCATATGTAGTGCAAAATGTAATCCAATCTGGGGGATTTCCCACTCCCTTCTTTGGAGTTGCACAAGTCAAGCTGCTCGATCGTTACGCTCCTGAGCTTGGCTCTGTCGAGTCTTCTCTTGCTGTCGAGTGTGATCCACTTCAATCAATTCGATTGTTTGATTCCTCAGGTCTACCATCCTTGGTCGGTTGGTAAGGATGTAGCTCCCCGTAGTGCACTCCCTACGGATTTACTTCGAATCTAGTTGCAAGACATTGTCGAGTTTCTTCTGCTCGAGTCTTTTGCTGTTCCAATCGATTCCTCTTCCGTTTTTTGGTGTCTTAGTTGCAAAGGTTTCCCACCACTCAGCTTGTCGTCATAGTGCCTGTTGATTTTTTTCAGACGTATATTCCTGCGGTAATTCTATCGTTGTCCGATCTACTACTTCCTCAGTCGTACTCTGGTACTGTCCCCAGTTTTCAATTACTGTTCAACGCTCCCGTGTGTAGTTGATTCGTTTGATCCTAAATTTCCGAATTTGATTTGATCCAATCATAGTTTATCGGATTGAATATATTCCGATCCAGTTTATTCAAATCTGTTCCTCTCCGACTTCAGATTGGATCTGAGCTTGTGCGTATGTTGGACTACCCCCCTCTTAGTCGAGTTGCTCGCAGTGAGATGGAGTTAGTCAAGCAGATGTTACTTTCTAAACCGTATCTGGTGTTCAAACTGAAGCATGGTCGCCAAATGATAACTCTTAAATTCATCCCCTTGGCAATTTTACTTATTAATCGCGTGGTCGCCAGTGAAAGCTTAATCGTGCATTGTATTCTGATCACACTCAATTGAATAGTTCAGTCAAGTGTATCTCTGAAATGGCTCGATCGACTCTCACAGTTTCTTCCCTCCACTATCCACAGTCGAGACTCCTCTAGCAAGTTGACTCTACTAGATCGAGCTGCTTTTACTTCTCGAATTAGACTGTATAAGGAATGTCTAATCTGTGCTAATCAAAACTACTCCATAGATCATATATATGCCTTCCTAAGATACAATTCTACTATCCATTAAGACTATCTCTCTATCTGGTTCCTACTCTACACTAGATCCTCCAATTGTTTGATTCTCCCTTCAATGAAAGAGAGCAACTTATGGTCAAACAATCCCTTTTATACTTCCTAAACAGTCCTTTAACGAACTATTCGATGAGAGTAATATTAGCTTATTCCTTAGATTTCCTTTCCTAACGGCAAGGTTGACTTGAAAATGAGTTTGATTTATCTCAAAAACGAGTGAATTCTCCTGTTAACAAGGGTTTTCCAAAATCTTGATATAGAGTGCGTCCCTCTAACTAATATAATATTCCTTGATAATCCATGATAACAATAGATAATATCAAAGAAGAATTTAGTTGTTTCTTCACTTGTGATAGATTTTGTACATAATACAAAATAGGCCATCTTAGTGAAACAATCTACAATTATAAATATAGAGTCATATGAACTTGAATTTAGAAGATCGATGATTAAATCTGTAAAAATAAAAAATCAAGATTGTTTTAATATAGATAATGGTTGGAAAAGCCCATAAGGTCAATGATAAGGAGTTTTTGATCTTGGACAAATGTTGTATAATTATACAAATTCTTTAACAGCCTTTTATATTTGAAGCCACTAAAAATCTCTTGATATTAATTCCAAAGTCTTATTATATCCAAAATGTCCTATTGTAAGGAAGTTGTGACAAGCTTCAAGAACACATAGTCATGCTTCACCTTCTGGAACATATAGGTATCCTTCAAAATAGAATAAATCATTCTTGAACTCAAACTTGGAAGTATCATAAGACTTAGATGAATTATTCTTAATACCATGAATAAGAGGGTCTAAAGATATACTTGACTAGACTTACTTAAAAAAAGTTGAATCAATAGCCAATATTGATTTCATTGCTCAAAGATGAAATTGCTTTAGCTTGAAAAGGATTATTTTTTGTTGATCAAAAGTTGAATCTCCTTTTGATGTAAGATAAGAATGTCTAGAAAGAGCATTGGACAGACCTTATTATTTTTTTGGCTAATAAGTGATAATGAACTTGAATCTTAACAAAGACATATTCCAACAAGCTTAACGACAATTTAACACATATATTGATATAAAATATTTGAAATTTTTGTGATTTGTATATATAATAATTGGACTAGAAGGACCTTTTAGATAATGACGCCATTCTTGAAAAGAATCCAGAATTATAAAAAAAAATTTATCATAGATTTTATAGTTGATCTCTATTACTGAAAATTTCTTGGAATAAAAAGCTATTAGATGGAATTTGTCATTTGCTCCCATTTGTGACAATATTACACTCAAAGCAAAGTTTGATATATCTATTTTCATAAAAAATACCTTAAAAAAGCTGACATAATATAAGATTGGTATGAAAATAAAAGTTATCTTCAAAACTTTAAACAATATTTTTACTTCTTTATTCCACTAAAATTTGTCTTTAAAAGTTAAGCGTGTAAATGGAGCTGCAACTTGAAAAAAATTCTTAATGAAGATTCAATAGTAATTGGTAAATCTCAAAAAATATTGCACATCTCTTATTATTCTTGAAATCTTCCAATCTATGATTGTTTGGACTTTTTTAGGATCTATCTTAAGACCATCATTCAAAATAATATATCCTAAGAAGTCAACTTGAAAAATATAAAATCACACTTTTTCATCTTAGTATATAATTTTATATTTCTAAGTTTTTCTAACACATGACAAATATAAAATTCATATTCTTTTATATTCTTAAAATAGATTAAAATATCATCTAAATAATAAATAATAAAATCATCAAAAAATGCATAAAAAATATCATTTATAAGATATTAAAAAGTAGCTGATACATTTATAAGTCCAAAAGGCATGACATTATATTTGAAATGCCCATACCTAGTTCAAAATGCAGTCTTCCAGTCATCACCTTCTTTTATGTGAACCAAGTTCTATATTCCTTACAGATCTATTTTTATATAGATCTTTATTTAATTGAGTTGATCAAGAGGTCTTGAAATCAAAGATAAAAGATATCTATTTTTAATGATAATCTTATTAAGTCTTCAATAATCTATGCACATCTACAATGATCCATCTTTTTTCTTTATAAATAAAATATAAGTTTCTGCTAGAGATTTTGAATGGCATATAAAGTTCTTAGTCAAATTCTTGTCAATGTATTCTTTTAAAGTAGCCAATTTATTTTGCGGTAAATTATAAATTGGTCAAAATGGTGGTTGAGCTCCCTCTTGAAGATCAATTGAACAATCATAAGATCAATACTCTAGATGAATATCTTTGTTTTTATTTTCATAAACGTCTTGAAAATCTTCATACTGACTAGAAATATCGCTTGTAGTCTTTTTAATATCTAAAATAGGTGTGGCATATATAGAAAAAGATGATCTTTCTTTTGTTGCATATATGAAAGCTTATACACCTATAAATAAGAATTTGGATGTATTAGAATTATGAATGTCTATTTGACTAACAAATTTTTGGATTAAATTACAAAAAAAGTTAAGATTATGAGAAATTTAATTTATTTGAGGATTATATTTTTTTAATTATGATAATCATAAAATAATTGAGATAAAAGAAGTTCTAATCATATTAAATATTTTTATGCTATTATATTCTTTAATTATTATATTTGAAAGAATAGTCTCATAGATAATATCTCTAAAAGATAATTAACAATCATCTATGACTTTTCTATGCATGAATTTAGTTTTCTTGATTAAACATATTTTTTGTTTTTTTAACAAAGTCTTTATCTATGAAACAAGTTGAGGCTTTTAAATCTAATAAGATAAAGACTTTGTAATTTTTAGGTCCTAAAGATATATTTATTATAAAATAAGGTAAAAGATCTGAGGAGAAAATAGAACCTTTACAAGATATTGTACATGATTCTAGTCGCATGGTTCTTCTTATAGTTGAAAAAACTTATTTTCTAATACACTATCTACTTTAGCAACCATATTCCTTATTTTGTGATTGCGTTGCTTTTTTAAACAATGTTGATTACTATACTTCACTTCTCCATGATATAAGCACAAACCTTTTTGACAACATCAAGTCTTTTCTTATTTGCTGAGACATTTAAAATGTATTGTATTAATTTGCATTAGATTTGGCTTAATCAAATAAGTTTTTGAAAACTTAAGAGTTGTTGTCATCAATTGACTCATTCCTCTTTAGCCAAATCTATATTTTTGATGTCTTTTAAATAATTGATTGTTATATGTAATGGCTTGAGCAATAAATTTTTTCAAAGAATTTACTTCTGGCATTATTAATAAAAAATCTTATATATCATCTTTCAATCTATAACAAAATTGATTCATAAGGACTTTGTCATTCTATTCTATATTGTAAGTAAGGTTTTGGAAATTTGTAGAATATGTTGTGGCTAACTATGATCCTTGTCACAAAGTTAAGAGCTTGGTCTTTGCTACCCTCTCTTGATTACTTTCTCTAAATATGGCCATAAATATTTTAAGAAATGAATTTAAATCATAAAGCAGTCGTGAATCTTTTTCTATCAAAGATATAAACCAAAAAAGGGCACTTCTAAATAGAAGTGTGCCTATAAATCCAACTTGAGTAAATCCATTAAGGTATTGGAAATGATACAACCTTAGATATACCTTGACTTATTACAAAAATCCTTGAAATTTTGATCTTGTTCCATCAAACTTTTCAAGTATACTAATCTTTATCTCCTTCATGCTTGTAGAAGTAAGGCTTTTTGGATTTGCTTATGAAGCCGATTTACTTACTTCCCCCAATTATATAACTTCTTGGCATAGGCTCTAGACTTCTTCCATAGAATTAGAAATAGTGCTTCCATGATTGGTATTAGTGATTTGTAAAATTTCCACCTTAAGAGTCTTAATAAATTTTTGAAGATCTATAATAGTTACAAATCTATTCTCACTTTTGTAAAGTGTAGCATTTGTAATCTTTCCTTCCATCTTAGATAATTTAATAACTCCACAATTCAAATTAGAGAAAGGTAATCTATAACCTCTAATATCAAATAAAAATTTCTACAAAGAAAGATGATCTACTCTCTTTTCAAGAAAAAATCAAGGTTAGAAAGTAAAGAATATTAGTTTAAAGGTAGATAGTCTATAATCTTTAAATACAACAATAGAAGTGGAATAAGCCACTCACTTCATAAATACAAAATAAGAATAATGAATCCTCACTCTTATCAAACTGTCAAGGACATGAATCATAAAAGAACAAAATATCAATACATTCTTGTGTCACTCAAAGAATAAAAAATGACTTGAAGATAGAATAATATTAAAACTAGAATAGCTATTCTCAAAGATAAGAAGATTAGAGACTCTTAAAATAAGACTAAGAATAAGAAAGGCATTGACAAGAGTAAAATAGGCTTCACTCTTATCTCTATATATACTATCTATCTAAGAATTATATGGCAATGTTTTATAGGACCTCCAACATGTGTCTAATTTGCAAGATACGTGTCAAACTTGCAAAACAAGTTTTCCATATATACACCACATATTTAATTTGTTCCACAAACTATCAACATGTACAACATGTAACTAATTTGTTGATCAAGTTTCTAGCCTATCAATCACCTATAGCCATATATAAATGTGAAATTGCATCTATAAAGCTTCTAAGAAGCTTCTCTCTAAGACATTATAAAATAATATACTTCTATCTACTTCTATCTATCTATACTAATTAAATAATTATTGGATTAAATCTTATGTCTGTGACACTTTCTAAAGAAATATCAATGAAGCTTCTCATATATGGATTAGATCTTTAAATTCTTCTAAACATTCCATGTGGCTATCAAAACTTATTCAATAATTATTCACTTTAGAAAGCCACTATACAAGCAACTTATAATTTGGATGCTTTGACCACAAGTCTTATAATCCACAAAAAACTTTTATACATGTATATTAGTAGCTAGAATATATAGAGGCAAGGTTGAAACTAATTTTAGTTTTATCAACATTGTTATATTATAACATGACTATTAGATGAATAGATGGGTAAAGATCAAAATATATAAAAAGAACTTAAGTATAATATTAATGGATATTCAAAAAAAAAAAAAAAAAAAAAAAAAAAAACTCATAGCTAATGGATTGAGTATAGTTATAAATTTAATATTTGATGCTATTTTTTTTTAATAAAAAGAATTTTTTTTTTTTTTTTAAGAATATCAATAAAAAGAATTTATTTAAATAATCTTAGATAATGAATTTTTTAAAAATCCTTTCTAAATAAATAAATAGAATATCAATAAAATTTATTGTAGAAAATTTTTTAGAATAGGCTTTTGTATAATATATAATAAATATGGTTAGATTGATATCTAATAGAAGATCATTTGTGAAACATGATTGAAATCAAATCCCAAGGCACAAAAACAAGCACCTACAATAATATAGGAGGTTCTTTTAGAAATCAAAGTATGAGGCTAAAAAGTGGATTTTAAAAAAATTCTAAAAAAATAAGATTTAGAATGATTTAATTTTAAAAAACATTTTAATAAAATAATAAAACAAAAGAATTTATAGATAATGAAATTTTAATGGCAATAAAGATTAGTATAATTTTTGGATAGGTTTTAAAAAACCTAAGCTCAATGTACAATTGAATTTTTCTTAAGTGCTTAAGTATATAAGTAAAAAATCTAAATTTTTAATTTTTGTATCATTTTGATAGTTTAATTGAGAGATAGTAGACCACATATACAAGGGGTACTAAAAATGTGAAATTTAATCTCATATTTTATTTCTTTTATGTCTAAAGATTTAATCATTGAATTTAAAAATAAAAAATAAAAAATAAAAATAAAATAAAAATTTTGGTACAAGATATGACATTAAAGCTATATATTAAGTTAGAACAAAAATTAATAGTTAAATTACAAGATTTATCTAATAGAGTATTTCATCAAACTTAGAAAAAAGAACCAAGTTTCATTAGTAAAGGTATTTTTGTATTATTTTTTAATATACAAGTTGTATCTTTTTTAAAACTACTAAATTTATAAGATATTTACAAAGCTATTAATTAAAAAAATTTAAAGCTAATCCAATGATAAAATTAGGAGTTATAGCCCATTGAAATTTGCTACTTATAATTTATAGTTTGCTTAAGGTTTCTTGTAGTTTCTTAGGATTTCTTCAAGGTTTAATTAGGATTTTTTTTGGTTTATTTAAAGCTTCTTAAGATATCTTTAGTATTTTTTAAAATATTTATTTAGAATTTATTTAGGTTTTCTAAGAATATTTTTAAAATTTAATTATGATACTTTAGAATATGTTAAGGATTTTTTTAAAAAAAATTGAGATTTATTTAGGATTTTATTAGGATTTCTTAAGATTTTTTTAAAATATTATTTGAATTTCATTGAAATTTATTTAGGATTTATTAAATATTAGGATTTTCTTAGGATTTTTTAAAAATATTTTTAGGATTTATTTAGAATTTAGAATTTGATAAGGTTTAATAGGAATAAGGGTTGCTTAGATTTAGGATTTTTAGAAAGATTAAGGTTGTGAAGAAGGATATAGCTAAGCGATTCTTTTTATTAGTTTATATAAAAAGTATAGACTTTAGATAATTTTCTTTTATAGCCAAATATCCATTGCATTTCTAAGCTATACTTCACATAATACAATAACATGTTTCTAATTCTTATTCTTCTTTGTCTCACTTATTCTACCAATACTGTCTAGAGTAAATCTGTAAAGGGGGATTTGAACACAAAGAGAGACTATTCGCATTGAGTTAAACTGTTAGGATCACACAACTAACCACCTTCTGAATATTAGAGTCTAATGTACACATACACGCTTTTTAAAACAATGTTGTCCACTCTATTGGTTCTGCTATTTTGCAACTAAAGATAAACTTCGTGACACAATCTTCCACCAATTCTTCTATTGTAATCTTCTGCCTTCTTCCGAGCTCATAACAACAATCAGCAATGTTGCACCATTTCCATAGACTGCATACACCTGCTTCTCTTTCCAATCACTGAAAATAATTCCTCACCAAAAAACATCTTTCGAAACAAATCGTTTCTCTAATATTCTCCTTCACCGCTCAACTCTCTCGGTCAATACGGCATAACACTCTCATCCACAATCAAACTTCATTGATATATCCGGTCTTTGACTTCCAATTCACCACAAAGAATTCACGCATCAAACAATTATAATTTCTTACTCATCTATATATATAAATTTTTTTTTTTATTATTGTACTTCATCATTGATATAATATAACTCTTTAAAATAGAATCCGGATCCTCCACTATAATCTAATAAAAGAAAAAAGAGAGATAGCATCAAGCTTATCCCAGCTCAGGACTATCACAGTCTGGCCCCGACTTCTCCATACCGAATCAATTTATAGTTATCCCATCTATGTTAATTGCTACACAATCGATGATAACCACTTTTTCTAACTTCCTCATCCATTCTACCTTCTAAACTGGCCATTCATCGACTTCCTGCCTTTTCTTAATCCTACAAACTATGTATTGTAAATCTTGAAATTCCTACCCATTCTACATAGCCCCACTCCTAACTGAGCAGCATCCTCGCAAACACATAATTGATAGAAATTTTTTTTTTGTTATGAAGCTGGCTCTTGGGAGTGGAATGCTCCTGGATTCTTTGTAAGAGGTTCCTCTGTGTTTGGCTCTAATGGCATGTCCTCATCCTCCTCCGATAAATCCACATGATAATTCTTCAATTGCGCTGATAAATCTTTATTATCCGCTCCTAATTTCTGAACTTGAGCCTCCAATTGTAGAATCCTGGCATTTTTCACCTCTAATTGGCGCTCTTGTTGCTTCATCTTCTCCTCCAGCTCACTAATATTCAAAATTGGTGGAACTGATACCTATGGCCGAACGACATTGGCCCAATCGCCCTCCAATTTTTCCACTTCACCCTTCAATGCACCAATTTTTGCCTACAGCTTATCCGTTCCAATTCTGTATTGGTCTCTCAATTCCACCTTTTCTTGTTTTAATTTTGCTGCTTTTTCACATTCTACTTGCAAGTGACACTTCAACGCTTTCCATTCCAAATCCCATATCCTGTGATTTTCTATTAATTCTTGCTTTTGACCGTTCAGGATTCTTTGAATGCGATCTTTATCATTCGTCCAATTTTTTGTTTCCTTCGCTAACTTCCGCTCCAATGCCAACTTGGATTCCGTCTTTGTCTTAATAAGGTGACCTTGTTCCACAATTCAATAGCTTTTCTCCATTATTTCCTTCTTGCTCGACTCCAATTATTGTCTTAGATTTCCTTCCAACTGACTCACAGTAAGCTGCAATTGAAAAATTTGACCCAATATTACTTCCATGAGATTCCCTCCCTCTAGTATTCTGGTGTTCAAAACTGGAGCCTCAGCCACCTTTTCAATCATTGCACAAATTGAAGCCTGTTCTAGTGTAGTCTCCGGAATAGCCTCTTGTTCCCACGATCTACTTGATTTCCCAATTTTGTGCACCACTATCCCTGGACTAACTAGTAAACTCCGCATACCCTGTTGTGCCATTGGAGAAGATATACTTTTTTCCATTGCTAGTTGATTTAACATATGTGCAATAATGGAGTGCACATAGTTAGAGCATAGCAAAGAAGCAAATTTACCCGTTTTCCGCTTGGCTCCCATTTCTGCATGGATACGGGTTGCTACAAAGGCTGCCCAATTAAACACCATGCCTTCAAGTGTTCCAATCGCAGCAAACAATAAGCGCTTGGACATGTATGTAGTATGCCGATTAAAGCCTAACCGTTTTTGAACAAATTGCATCCACTCCGCAAGCTCTAGAGTAAGTGCCTCCGCCACTTTTCAGCCTTAATTCTTCTCAAAGGACGCCATGTCTCCTTTGAAATAACTTCCCGATCTGAAGTCACTAGATACTTTGACGCCTACCGCTAACTCACCTATTGATAAATATAATACCTTCTATAAGATACTCTCATCGATTCCAATTATTTTTCCTTTTACTACACTTGATCCATTCTCTGGTGTTTTACTATACTTGATCCATTCGTAATTTTCTATATACTCTACCACTAGTTCTACATCAATTGGAGGCAAGTTATCTGATTTTTGTAAAAATACACACATCTGTGCATTTTTAAAATCTCTTTGTCTTTGTGGGAACCAATAGATTTCCAACTTCATTGGCTCCATGTTGATGACCACCACTAGGGACAGTGATTGCAAATTATTCTAACTTTGCATGTTTTGGACATTCTCCTCTCTGTCCGCAGCTCTCTTTAACCTTTCCATCGACATTGTATAATGTTATCTACGTACTTCTTGCTCGTACTAATCGTTATTCTTTGACTCCAGAAAACTCTACACTCCAATAAGCATACACTCGGACAACCAAGCTCAAAACAGAATGCTAACAAAAATTCTCACTAAGTGCCCCACTCCTAATCTTTTATTTGGGGTCTGAATCAACAATTCTTAACCTAGTGTACCAGATCATCACTTTCGATTTGCCTGACTAGTCCGTATTACGATCCAAAATTGACCATAACTCGTCTTTTATAACCATCATGCTCCTTCAATAAAGGTAAGCTATCATGAACACGTACACCTTCTTCCCTCCAATTTTGAAAACCCGTCCCGAGTTTACGTAAAATAAAGACGTAAATGATTGTTGTTAACTCGGGTGGTAAATTAAATATCCATAAAATCTTCTAATTGAACTGAACCATTAAGAAAGGCTTCAATTACTCGATAAGGTCCATACCAATGGACTTGGAATTTCTCCGGAAAATTGTGAAAGCGACTATCATAAAGAAGTACTAGATCATTGGGTATAAAAGATTTAGGATGTAATTTACTATCATAATAACTCATACAGCGACGTTGTGTAGCTTCCATAGTTAAAAGAGCCATAGCCCTAACTTCATCTAATTTTTTTAATTGTGCTAATCAATGTTGGAGGGATTCCTTGTCACTAAGACATTCATCCTATGCAATTTGTAAACTCAAAACTTCCAATTCAATTGGTAATATTGCCTCTAGCTCGTACATCAATTGGAATGGTGTGGAACTGGTAGTCACTTTATACATAGTACGATACACCCACAAGGCTGCAAACAATTATATATCTCAGTCCGTTCCCACACCAGACATTGTTTTAATTAAAAATTTACACAAAATATCATTGGTCCTTTAAGTCTACCTATTGGCCTAAGAGTGATATGGGATTGTCTTCCGATGCTTGATCTCGTATTTATCTGTTAAAGCCGCAATTGTAGAATTAATAAAGTAGATCCTATGATCACTAACCAATTCTTTGGGATACCCAAATCGAGTTATAATGTTCTCAAATAAAAATATGGCTACAATATTGGTATTATCCATTTTTGTTGCCATCGACTTTGCCCATTTTGATACATAATCAGTCGCTACCAAAATATATCTTTTCTATCTATTACGCTATCGAGAAAGAGAGGGTCTGTCTCAAGAAAGCACCAAGCTTCTGGCTGCAACTAATTTTTTCAAACAAGTTGCAAGATGAGAGAAACTCCAAATTTATGTATATTTTTTGTCTTTTTAGGGCCAATTACATCACATACAAAAGCCTAAGATGCACAAGAGCATCCAAGTTTGGTAAAACACACTAAAACCTTATTTAATCTTATGAAGGGTTTTATCCAAAACCTAACAGTACATATCTCCTAATCGGACCCTCTAAACTAGCTCAAATTTTTCAATAAGTATTGATATATTTTTAACAATTACTACAACAAATTTGGACTATAGATTCATTGCCAATCGTCAGTTATCACCAATAATGTTATGGTAGTTTCAAACCCTTCACTATTCACACCTACATACAAAATTCTTCATATCTCATAATTCTAGTATCCAAACGCCCTAAAATTTGGTCTATAGTTTTTCAACACAATAATACACATCCTTGGAAATTTTGAGCCAAAAACTCGACCAAGACAGTAAGATATGGCTCAAACCATCACTATGAACAAATAGTAAACTTACTTCCCTTTGAATTAGATGCCCTAACTTCAATCCACAATATCTCCTTTATCTAAACTCCAAAAGTAATTATTTCTTCATAAAAAGTGTAGATCTTAAAATCGCCTTTCCAACCGCATCTCTCAATCTCCAAAAGCCCTCGTATAACTCCGTATATCTTGAAAAGAGCAACAATATGTTCCAAATCTTCACCTTAACTTTAAACAACTATATCTTTCTCATCCCAACTCCAAATTGTCTAATTTTTGTGCTCAGATTATATCTAAAAACCTAATCTTTCTAATCCTAACCTTCGTTCTTCAAATGGCCGCCTCGAAGTCGATCCTGACCTTAAGAAGGCGGCAGACAGCCCCTAGAAGCCCATTGGGCATGACCACCGGCCAATGGGGGTGAAGGCCTCCATTCCTATTCTTCATCCATCCATTTTTTTACATTGGTGGTTTGGATTTTCATCCTAAGGCCCAATTTTAACTCTTAGAATATTATACTAAACATCTAGGTTCCATATAACTTAAACATTGTAGCCAAAAAAAAGAAAATAATCAAATATAGTTTCTATCAATTCTATCTAAATTAGTTTACTAACCATTCAAGATCACACTAGAACTTATTAACATATTAAGTAATTTAGTTAGTTTTTATACATTATAACCATTTACAATACAACAATGCAAGGCTGGTGCAATTGGTCCTACAAAATCAGTACCCCATCTTTCAAACGGTGCTTGTGCTAAAATTGGTACCAACGGCATGGCAGAAGTTCTAGTAGATCTACCAATATGCTGACAAAGATCACAATGTCAGACGTATTGATGTGCATCTGAGAACATTGTTGGCCACCAATATTCAGCCATTATAGCTTTGCGGGTAGTGCTGTCATCGGCAAAATGCCCTCCACAACTATCCAAATGATATCCTTCTAATACGATACGTATTTCACTTTGAAAAATACAGCGGCATAGAATTCCATCTCTCTTTTGCTTATACAAGGCATCTCTAATCATCGTATATGGCGCACTTTTCAAAATCAAGCATTTCTTAAGTTTCTCACTATATGTAGGTGGAAATGTCTGAAATGTCAGATATTGGATCAATTCACTATATTCAGGGGTGATCATGTCGACGGCAAATAATTCCGCATCAAAAAGTGTATCATTGATAGGTTTGTTACTGAATATATTAAACAATCGAGATAAATGATCTGCATTGGCATATTTCTTTCCTAGTCGAATATTAATAGTAAAATTAAATTCTTGAAAGAGTAACACCCATTGAGTAATACGTCCACTCAATTGAGGTTTATTAATCATATACTTAAGAGCATCATGATCGACATGAAATACAAATGGATAACCAAGCAAATAATGCCAAAATTTCTAGACAGAATAGATCATGTCCAAGACTTCCCATTCAGTCGTAGTATAATTTTGTTCTGCAACAACAAATTGTCGACTAGCATAATAGATGGGATGATCCAAACCCTTTTCATTTTTTTGGCTTAACACGGATCCAATAGCAAATTCAAGGCATCAACATAAACATGAAAGGGTTTTGTCCAACAAGGTGCAACAAATACTGGTGTTGACACCAATTTTTGTTTTAACTCCTCGAGCGCAATTGTACATTCCTCAGTCCAAATTCGACTAGATCCATTTGATGGCAGTTCCTTTAAGAGATTCGTTAACGGTTGATATATTTTTGCACATAAATGAATGAATCGCCTATAATAGCTCATACGACCTATAAAATCATGAATATCAGACAATGTTTCTGGCTTTGATAAAGCCAATATATGAGTAACTTTATCTAGATCAGTAGTGATACTAGCCATGAAAATAATGTGTCCCAAAAGCTTTTCCAATGGTACATCAAATTAATACTTCTTAGAATTCAAAGATATCCCATATTTATCACATTGATCCAAATAGTTATCAAGACATTCCAAATAATTTGCTGTCGTATTGAATGTGCAAAAATCATCTAAAAATATCTCCATTGACAATTGTAAATAGTCTTGAAATACTTGCATCATTATCCTTTGAAATGTAGCCAAGGCATTATATAATCCAAAAGGCATCACTTTATAAGCAAATGTGCCCTAATTTGTAGTAAAAGTAGTCTTCAATTGGTCCTCTTCTGTAATTTTTATTTGATTATAATCCAAAAATCCATCCAAAAAAGAATAACATTCATGCCCAGCTATTGCGTCTAGTATACTATCCGTAAAAGGTAAAGGAAAATAATCCTTTTAGATAGCCGCGTTTAATTTATGGAAGTCTTGTTAGATATGGATTTTTCTATTTTTCTTCAGTACTATCACAATTGGTGAAATCTATTCATTATATGGAACTGGATATATGAAGCCCACGTCTAAAAGTTTATCTATTTCTTCCTTGACCATGAGAGAATATTTTCGATTAAGACGGTATTGTCTTTGACAAACTGGTATAACATCTTCTTTTAAGGTAATTCAATGCTCACAAAACTTTGGCAAGAATACCTTTTAAATCCACATATGACCAAGCAAAAGCAGATTTATGATTTAGAAAGAATGCTTTCCAATTTCTCAGTTCTGTATCCATAATAACGGTGTATATTTTAATAATCTGAAATATTTCATTGGAGTCCAAGTTAATAGATTGGCATACAGGTTCCTCATTAATCCTTGGTTTGATTTGCCCCTCCTACTTTGAATCCTTCATATGGTTTGGCAAATCGGACTTATCCAATTCTCGTTCCAATGTACCAATTTCATTTATTACGTGATTATTCTTCCAGTCCGTGATGACATTGTCAAAATTTGCTGCATCCTCTTGATACAAAAAATATTCCCCTAGTCTTCCATACTGGTGTAACATGCCTTGCTTTTGCATGTAGATTGGATCCTTATCAACTTACATCGCATTATTAATTTCGTCATATTTTGCCTCAAATTGGCCCTGATCATCAGATGTTGCTTCTGTGTCCATAATTTGAGACTCCCCATGATATTAAACTAGATACATTTGTAAAACAATCTTGTTACTACCCTCTCCAATAGTTAATGTTCCACGGCCCCAATTATTCCTAGCTTTGGCTTGATATAGCTACGGCCGACCCAATAATATTGGATATGATAAAGTGGAACTCTATAATCAAAAAATAATATAATCGATTTTATACGTAATTTTTGTGATTACGGTATTAATATTGCGTAAGATATCCATTGGTTTTATCCTACTATGATCTGCCATTCTCAATACCAATGTTGTGGGTACTAATTGTTTTAAATCCAACTCCTCCATGGTATTAGCGTTCATTAAGTTCACACTAGAGCCACCATCTACTTGAACTCCAAGAATGAGAATACCATCAATTGATATATCGATAGTTGGTGCTTCCGAATCGAGATTCAAATTAACCTCATGAATTTCTTTATTATGAACTCTACATTGTATTAATGAGGAATTCAATGTAGAACAACATTGGGGCACAATTGCTAACAATTGCTTCATTGTAATAGAAGGTTTAATTTCATCCAAATATTTCATAATATCATATGGTTTCATATTGGCAATGATTCCCAAAGGCCTCTTCTTTTTCATGGATTTTAATTTGACCCCTTGAGATAATTTTCTTACGGAGTTCAAAACTAGAACTGCTGAATGGATTTTGTCATAATTTTTGTCCATAAGAGGATCTTTTAATGGATAAGGTGGCTCCCATAACTTTGCAAATATTGCTATTGGTTTTGATTGAACTAATATCTCGAGGCTAAGGACATCCTCAAGTTACACAGACAAATTGGATCCAATTGTTGGTAATACTTTTGATACTGGTGTTAGATTTGGAGTACCATTCAATGAATTACATTGATCCATTGCAAGTGATACTTCCAATTTTTGAATTGAATTTGTTCCTTTTGCTGGGCCCGAATAAGTACTGGATGGACGCATTCCACCCGATTTAAAGGAGAATCTTGTGGAACTTAAATATTGTCTTCCATCTTACTTTGCAGTTGGATACGCTCATCTCGGTTATTAATATTAAACGGAGCATTGCACTGCTAGTAAGTATGTCGAGATTGCTTACAATTTCCACATATTGGAGCATAATCATCACTAGCTCTAGGATTGGGATATTCATTAGTATAATGTCCTAGCTGCCTGTATTAATAGCATCAAAGTGGTCTTCTTCCTCCTCCATTTGCTATATCAGGCGTTTCGATTGCTATATACTAGCTAGGCTTGTTCTAGGTTTGATGGATAAAGGATCTCGGTCGATCAATTGGTATTGTAGGATTTGAAATTGGATTCTAAATAGGTGGATATTGGGAGTGTCCTTGCTGATTTTGCACAAAATCTTGAGAATTGGAGTCACCTCCTTGATTAAATTCAAAATTTTAAAAATTATAGAAATTTCTATTTTATTTAATAGAACAATTTTTATTCCAGACAAACCTATTTTCTATTTGAACTTGATTAACATCCCACAAAATTGATTGAATCACAGTCTGATTTTCTAACTGTTGTTGCTTTCTTAAATTCCAGCAATTGGTGGTTATATACTTATCTCCACAAAATGTATATTGCACAGTCATTTGAAGTGGTGAAGCGCACTCTGTTATTAAATGGCCTTGTCCCTTACAATTACTCTACCAAATATTGGGGCACATATTAATGGATTTATGCCTCTTTTCCTTATCTTTTGCCAAATTAATAGCCAACTCGTCCATCTTCTTTGTCAAAGTTAACAACAAAGTCTCATTTGGATCCTTTGATACTAGTTCATTAAATAACTCTTTTATAGATATTGGTTTTTGATATAGGAACTATGGATGTTATTTTTTGTTTGTCTCACTTACTCTACCAATACTGCCTAGAGTAAATCTGTAAAGAGAGATTCAAATACATGGAGAGACTATCCGCATTGAGTTAGACTGTTAGAATCACACAACTAACCACCTTCTGAACATTAGAGTCCAATGCACTTATATACATTTTTTTAAAATATTGTCGTCCACTCTATTGGTTCTGCTATTTTTCAACTAATGATAAACTTTGTGACACAATCCTCCACCAATTCTCCTACTGTAAACTTCTGTCTTCTTTCGAACTCATAACAATAATTGGCAATGTTACACCATTTCTATAGACTGCATACACCGCTTCTCTCTCCAATCACTTGAAATAATTCTTCACCCACAATGTCCCTCGAAACAAATTATTTCTATAATATTTTCCACCGCTCAACTCTCACAGTCAATACGGCATGACAATCTCATCCACAATCAAATTTCATTGACATATCCAGTCTTCAACCTCCAATTCTCCACAAAGAACTCACTCATCAAACAATTATAATTTCTTACTCATCCACATATATAAAGTTTCTTATTTTATTACTGTACTTCATTATTGATATGGTATAACCCTTCGGAATAGAATCCGGATCCTCCACTATAGCCTAACAAAAGAAAAGAGAGAGGTAACACCAAGCTTACCTCGGCTCAAGACTATCACAGTCTGGCCCTGACTCTTACATTTTGAATCAATTTATACTTATCCCAATCTATGTTAACTGCTGCACAATCAATAATAATTACTTTTTCTAACTTCCTCATTCATTCTACCTTCTAAACTAGCCATTCATCGGCTTCCTGCCTATTCTTAATCCTACAAACTATGTATTGTAGATCCTAAAATTCCTACCCATTCTACAATGGAAAATACGAAACTGTAATTGTTGGTGGTATAGCGTGCAATGGAACAGCATTCACTATTCCTTGCGGATTAATATTAAGATTTGCGCCGTAATCAATTGTCCTTGAGTAACTGTCCACTGTTTCATTCTAGGTTGGTATTTGATACCTTCCTTGAGATGGAATCATTGTGGCTCTTGTGGTTAAGAATTGGTTATAATAACATTTGTTCCATATCTTAGCTCGGTCAAGTGAGGCAGCCACAGTCGCAGGTTGGGCCTCCTTTACAAACATCTTCAATTCTAGTGGATATAGTTTGTTAATCAATATAGACATAACAAACAAATTTGGCATTTGGTTATTTGGCCATTTACAAAGGATATCTGCTACTCCACCATAATATGACTGCACCGCTTCTCCCGATACCATTTTGCTATTTATTAATCTTTCTCTAAGACGTTCTTCAAATCTTATTAATCAAAAATGAGTCAAAAATGTATTTTTCAATGCCTCCCAATTAGGAAATTGTTCCACAGGTTGGTGATTATACCATTCAAACGTTGTGTCTTTCAAGGTCGCTGGTAGCCATCTTAACCAAATATCTTCACTTCTACCATTGTTGGCTACACATGCGGTCAGGAATTGAGACAAGTGTTGATATGGGTCGGCTCCTGGCAGATCTCTAAAGGTAGGTAATGGGGCTACACTAGTTGTACGATCATCCACCGCACCCATGTGTCCCGCAATTGGTATTGCTGGACCCCTCGTCGCCATAGAAGCTGACAATGTTGTACTCACTTCCTTGTTAAAATAAACAATGATTCCCTCAATTGTTTTTTCCGGACTTCTAGGCCTTCGCAATTTGATATTATTATCTGCAAATAATTTTATCGGTTGAAGTTGAGGTGAAAATGATGGATTTTGGAATACACTGAATTGGCCAAGAACGTCCCTTGAAACAAATCGTTTCTCCAATATTCTCCACCACTTAACTCTCACAATCAATATGGTGGCGTATTATGTATTGTCTTGTTTGGGAATGCACCGGGCACCTGGCTGTAGAAGGTAAAGTAATATTTACAAATAATCAAGAAAACTTAATAGGTTTCATCCATGTATGAGGGATATAATTCAAACTTCAATTCAAAAGTGTTTAAAAATACTCCTCTTAGTAACATCAAGCATATATATATCCCAATAGCCTTGTTTCTTTTATAATTAAGTAATTATTATTTTTCTTTGCAAGTCCTAATCCTAATCAATGAGCTTTGACAAGCTATAACTTTAAATTTGACCATCCACTTAGTGTGAATTTTTACACACAAATGTTGGTATAAGCCTTCTAAATGCTCAAAAAAAATTCAGCTCAATCTAAATTACAGATTGCAAGAAAATGTCCAAAATCCGCAATAATGACACTCAGCCGCCAACTTAAAGAATGATGCAGAAACTCCAGTGGTGATTTCTCCTCCTTCCACCGTTAACTTCACCTCAAACTTGGTATGTAACTTGATCTACAAGTCTTCTATTATCATGTCAAAATTTACATTGATCCAATTTGTAGATCTTTAGTTATCACAGAAATCCTATCCAATCCTAAGCTGCCAACTTCTGACAACCCTTTGTATCAAAATCCAAATATATCTCCTGATTGCATCATTAGAATAATACAAAAATTTGTATGCACATAGCACACTTAACAATCTAGATAATATCAAATTTTGAAATATAGATGCTATACAAATTGCACAAATCACTCAAGAATGCAAACCATCACTGTCTTATATAAAATCCAAAACACCAATACAAACACTGATTTTGAACAATAATTGCAAATTCATCCAAATTCTTATGGCAATAAGCTTAATTTTCTTGGAATAAGCTTCAAGCTAGCTATCTAATCCTGAAACCCGATCTGAAAAAACCCTCGTACTTTGTCCTACGCGGCTATTTTTGTGGTCAAAGGTCTGATTTCAATCCTATCCTACAAATGGCCAACCCTCAGGTATCAATCCAACCTATCCTAGGGATTTTTTAGCCTAATCCTACCTTCAACTTAATCCTAGTATCAATCATGCTAATAATTTATCTTTTTTATCATATTTTTACCATTTTATGGCCATTCAAAGGCAATAAAAGAATTACTACAACCTAGAAGGTAAAATCACTAACTATTTCTTATCTACTAGTTATTAAGAGAAGAAAATAAACTAAGAGGATTTCATAAAAACCTTGTTAAAATATGTGGAATTCTTGTTGAATTAAGATAATAGATTAATAATTAAAAATTTATTTTTAATCATATTTTCACCATATAATCATGTCACAACACAACAACGGCATGACAATCTCATCCACAATCAAACTTCATTGACATATCCCATCTTCAACCTCCAATTTTCCACAAAGAATTCACTCATCAAACAATTATAATTTCTTACTCATCCACATATATAAAATTTCTTGTTTTAAAACTATACTTCATTATTAACATGGTATAACCCTTTGGAATAGATCCGGATCCTCTACTACAATCTAACAAAAGAAAAGAGAGAGATAGCATCAAGCTTATCTCGGCTCAGGACTATCACAGTCTGGCCCCGACTTCTCTATACCAAATCAATTTATAGTTATCCCATCTATGTTAACTGCTACACAACCGATGATAACCACTTTTTCTAACTTCCTCATCCATTCTGCCTTCTAAACTGGCCATTCATCGATTTCCTGCCTTTTCTTAATCCTACAAACTATGTATTGTAAATCTTGAAATTCCTACCCATTCTACATAGCCCCACTTCTAACTGAGCAGCACCCTTGCAAACATAGAATTGGTAGAAAAAAAACTTTTGTTATGAAGCAGGCTCTTGGGAGTGGGATATTCCTGGATTCTTTGTAAGAGATTCTTCTACGTTTGGCTCTAATGGCACATCCTCATCCTCCTCCGATAAATCCACATGATAATTCTTCAATTGCGCTGATAAATCTTCATTATCCACTCCTAATTTCCGAACTTGAGCCTCCAATTGTAGAATCCTGGCATTTTTTACCTCTAATTGGTGCTCTTGTTGCTTCATCTTCTCCTCCAGCTCACTAATATTCAAAATTGGTGGAACAGATATCTATGGCCGAATGATATTGGCTCAATCGCCCTCCAATTTTTCCACTTCATCCTTCAATGCACCAATTTCTGCCTACAGCTTATCTGTTCCAATTCTGTATTGGTCTCTCAATTCCACCTTTTCTTGTTTTAATTTTGCTGCTTTTTCACATTCTACTTGCAAGTGACACTTCAACGCTTTCCATTCCAAATCCCATATCCTGTGATTTTCTATTAATTCTTGCTTTTGACCGTTCAGGATTCTTTGAATGCGATCTTTATCATTCGTCCAATTTTTTGTTTCCTTCGCTAACTTCCGCTCCAATGCCAACTTGGATTCCGTCTTTGTCTTAATAAGGTGACCTTGTTCCACAATTCAATAGCTTTTCTCCATTATTTCCTTCTTGCTCGACTCCAATTATTGTCTTAGATTTCCTTCCAACTGACTCACAGTAAGCTGCAATTGAAAAATTTGACCCAATATTACTTCCATGAGATTCCCTCCCTCTAGTATTCTGGTGTTCAAAACTGGAGCCTCAGCCACCTTTTCAATCATTGCACAAATTGAAGCCTGTTCTAGTGTAGTCTCCGGAATAGCCTCACCCATTACACTTTTTCCATTCTTTAGTTGATTTAACGTATATTGCAATAATGGAGTGCACATAGTTAGAGCATAGCAAAGAAGCAAATTTACCCGTTTTCCGCTTGGCTCCCATTTCTGCATGGATACGGGTTGCTACAAAGGCTGCCCAATTAAACACCATGCCTTCAAGTGTTCCAATCGCAGCAAACAATAAGCGCTTGGACATGTATGTAGTATGCCGATTAAAGCCTAACCGTTTTTGAACAAATTGCATCCACTCCGCAAGCTCTAGAGTAAGTGCCTCCGCCACTTTTCAGCCTTAATTCTTCTCAAAGGACGCCATGTCTCCTTTGAAATAACTTCCCGATCTGAAGTCACTAGATACTTTGACGCCTACCGCTAACTCACCTATTGATAAATATAATACCTTCTATAAGGTACTCTCATCGATTCCAATTATTTTTCCTTTTACTACACTTGATCCATTCTCTGGTGTTTTACTATATTTGATCCATTCGTAATTTTCTATATACTCTACCACTAGTTCTACATCAATTGGAGGCAAGTTATCTGATTTTTGTAAAAATACACACATCTGTGCATTTTTAAAATCTCTTTGTCTTTGTGGGAACCAATAGATTTTCAATTTCATTGGCTCCATGTTGATGACTACCACTAGGGACAGTGATTGCAAATTATTCTAACTTTGCATGTTTTGGACATTCTCCTCTCTGTCCGCAGCTCTCTTTAACCTTTCCATCGACATTGTATAATGTTATCTACGTACTTCTTGCTCATACTAATCGTTATTCTTTGACTCCAGAAAACTCTACACTCCAATAAGCATACACTCGGACAACCAAGCTCAAAACAGAATGCTAACAAAAATTCTCACTAAGTGCCCCACTCCTAATCTTTTATTTGGGGTCTGAATCAACAATTCTTAACCTAGTGTACCAGATCATCACTTTCGATTTGCCTGACTAGTCCGTATTACGATCCAAAATTGACCATAACTCGTCTTTTATAACCATCATGCTCCTTCAATAAAGGTAAGCTATCATGAACACGTACACCTTCTTCCCTCCAATTTTGAAAACCCGTCCCGAGTTTACGTAAAATAAAGACGTAAATGATTGTTGTTAACTCGGGTGGTAAATTAAATATCCATAAAATCTTCTAATTGAACTGAACCATTAAGAAAGGCTTCAATTACTCGATAAGGTCCATACCAATGGACTTGGAATTTCTCCGGAAAATTGTGAAAGCGACTATCATAAAGAAGTACTAGATCATTGGGTATAAAAGATTTAGGATGTAATTTACTATCATAATAACTCATACAGCGACGTTGTGTAGCTTCCATAGTTAAAAGAGCCATAGCCCTAACTTCATCTAATTTTTTTAATTGTGCTAATCAATGTTGGAGGGATTCCTTGTCACTAAGACATTCATCCTATGCAATTTGTAAACTCAAAACTTCCAATTCAATTGGTAATATTGCCTCTAGCTCGTACATCAATTGGAATGGTGTGGAACTGGTAGTCACTTTATACGTAGTACGATACACCCACAAGGCTGCAAACAATTATATATCTCAGTCCGTTCCCACACCAGACATTGTTTTAATTAAAATTTTACACAAAATATCATTGGTCCTTTCAGTCTACCTATTGGCCTAAGAGTGATATGGGGTTATCTTTCGATGCTTGATCTCGTATTTATCTGTTAAAGCTGCAATTGTAGAATTAATAAAATGGATCCTATGATCACTAACCAATTCTTTGGGACACCCAAATCGAGTAATAATATTCTCATATAAAAATGTGGCTAGGGTATTGGTATTATCAATTTTTGTTGCCATTGCCTCTGTCCATTTTGTCACATAATCAGTCGCTACAAAAATATATCTTTTTTGTCTATTACGCGAGGCTGATCCGATTGGTCTTACAAAATCAATATTCCATTTCTCAAACGGTGCTTGTGCTAAAATTGGTACCAATGCCATGGCAGAAGTTCCAATAGATCTACTAATATGCTGTCGTGAAGTAAATACATCCATATATAGAAACCTAACTTAACTATCTTTTCTTCAAAATTTTATTAAGTTCTTTCTTTCTTCTTATCAATCTAAGTTTTTATATAGTTTAGGAAAAATTTCTCACTTTCTTTCTTTTCTTTTGGTTAAAATTTTATCTTATCTTTAATCTTAACTTTAACTTTGATTTAGCCTTGAAACTTTCTTTTATTTCTTTTATCTTTTTTCCAATCTTAGATTTTAGTAGATTCAAGGTTATATTTGTAGATATAAGGAGTTTTGACTTTGAGGTTGAATTTAGGATTTTACTAAAGATAAATAGTAGATTTGGATGTCAATAATCGGCTGCCATTAATAGTGCTGACTTGGAGGATTAGATTTGGGATTTTTATAACTTTAAACTATTAATTATTGACTTGGACTTTGAAGACCTTAGCTACGACTTCTTTGACGAGCTCGGAGGAGAAGAAGACGGAGTTTTTTGGCAAATCCAGAGAGGTATTCAAAGAGAGCTTCTTCTTGGCATGAGTTTAGGTGGTAGAAACGCAGGATTCGGAGCTTAGATGAGAGAGATATGCTTGTTTGAACTTAGCCTACTAATATGACACCTACTGTCACTTTTCAGCGTATATCTGAAGTTTTAAGATACTAACAAGAAATCGAAAAGTTGGGTTAGAAACTAGACTTCAAGCTACACATTTTATATCCAAGAATTAATAGAAATGAGTTCAGATTGAGTGAGATATGGCTAGTTAAACCCAGCAAACTAAACTGGGGTTTTGAAGAAGTTAGATAAATAGAAGGGTTTGCTTTAAGCTAGAACTTGAGTTTCAAGAAGAATTTGAAGCTCATTTTTTGTGTACATATTACTTATACTATAAAGAGTCTATGTCTAAAATCTCATATCAATTGAGACTTTGATTAGGGAGTAATGGCAAATTTGTTCTCAGATATCTAAGGTTTTGACTTTTAAAAGTACCTGCCAAGGATTTGGTGATATCTAACGATCAGCAATGAATTCATAGCTCAGAATTTATGTGATGAAGATCAAAGGTATGAGTTATGTTTTTCCAAATTTTGAGCTCATTTGAACAGCTAGATCTTCAATTATGAATTTTCAAGTTTCGGGTTGAGATTTGACTTCTAAAAGTATCTGCCAAGGATTTGGTGTTATCTAACAATCAGCAATGAATTCACGACTCAAAACTTATGTGACAATATTCAAAGGTATGAGATATGTTTTCCCAAATTTTGAGCTTATTTGAATAGTTGGATCTTCAATTATGAATTTTCAAGTTTCGGATTGAGATTTGACTTCTAAAAGTATCTGCCAAGGATTTGGTGATATCTAATGATCAACAATGAATTCACGGCTCAAAATTTATGTGACAATGATCAAAGGTATGAGATATGTTTTCTCAAATTTTGAGCTTATTTGAATAGTTGGATCTTAAATTATGAATTTTCAAGTTTCTGAATTGGTTTTACTTATATAATTACTTGCTAATATTTTGATGATATCTGGTGATCGGTAATGAATTCACGATTGAGAATTTTTGTGAAGATGACTAAAGAAGTGAACTCTATGCTTCCAAAATTTGAACTTATATAAATGGCTAGATTTCGATTTATAAATTTCCAAGCTTTTAGTTTGTTGATTTATTATACGCATGGTTTTGTGACTAATAAAGAAAAATTTTAAAAAGTTTGTGCATATTGGATCCAACTTGATTGTAAAGTGGAACCTTGCGTCTACCTGAAGCGGACTTTTGCCACGACAACGTTTTGATAACTATTTGGACCAATGTGATAAATATGAAATATCTTTGAATTCTGAGAAGTGTCAATTTGGCGTACCATCGGGAAAGCTTTTGGGACACATTGTTTTCACGGCTGATATCACTACTGATCCAAATAAAGTTACTTATATATTGGCTTTATCAAAGCCAGAAACAGTGACTGGTGTTCGTGGTTTCGTAGGCCGTGTCAGCTATTATAGGCGATTCATTCATTTACGTGCAGAAATATGTCAACCGTTAACGAATCTTTTAAAGGAACAACCATCAAATGGATCTAGTCGAATTTGGACTGAGGAATGTACAATTGCGTTCGAGGAGTTAAAACAAAAATTGGTGTCAACACCAGTATTTGTTGCACCTTGTTGGACAAAACCCTTTCATGTTTATGTTGATGCCTTAAATGTTGATATTGGATCCGTGTTAAGCCAAAAAAATGAAAAGGGTTTGGATCATCCCATCTATTATGCTAGTCGACAATTTGTTGTTGCAGAACAAAATTACACTACGACTGAATGGGAAGTCTTGAGCATGATCTATTCTATCTAGAAATTTTGGCATTATTTGCTTGGTTATCCATTTGTGTTTCATGTCGATCATGATGCTCTTAAGTATATGATTAATAAACCTCAATTGAATGGACGCATTGCTCAATGGGTGTTACTCTTTCAAGAATTTAATTTTACTATTAATATTTGACTAGGAAAGAAATATGCCAATACAGATCATTTATCTCGATTGTTTAATATATTCAGTAATAAACCTATCAATGATACACTTCCTGATACGGAATTATTTGCCGTCGACGTGATCATCCTAGAATATAGTGAATTGATCCAGTACCTAACATTTCAGACATTTCCACCTACATATATTGAGAAACTTAAGAAACGCTTGATTTTGAAAAGTGCTCCGTATACGATGATTGGAGACACCTTGTATAAGCAAGGGAGAGGTGGAATTCTATGCCACTATATTTTTCAAAGTAAAGTATGTACCATATTGGAAGAATGTCATTTAGATAGTTGTGGAGGGCAATTTGCTGATGACAGCATTGCTTGCAAAGCTTTAATGGCTGGATATTGATGGCCAACAATGTTCTCAGATGCACATCAATACGTCCAACATTGTGATCTTTGTCAGTGTTGTCGTGACAAAAGTCCGCTTCAAGTAGACGCAAGGTCCCTCTTTACAATCAAGTTGGATCCAATATGCACAAATTTTTTAAAATTTTTCTTTTATAGTCACAAAACCATGCGTATAATAAATCAACAAACTAAAAGCTTGGAAATTTATAAATCAAAATCGAGCCGTTTATATAAGTTCAAATTTTGGAAGCATAGAGTTCACTTTTTTAGTCATCTTCACAAAAATTCTCAACCATGAATTCATTACCGATCACCAGATATCATATAATTTTAGCAAGTAATTATATAAGTAAAACCAATTCAGAAACTTGAAAATTCATAATTGAAGATCCAACTATTCAAATAAGCTCAAAATTTGGGAAAACATATCTCATACCTTTGAATATTGTCACATAAGTTTTGAGTCGTGAATTCATTGCTGATTGTTAGATAACACCAAATCCTTGGCAGATACTTTTAGAAGTCAAATCTCAACCCGAAACTTGAAAATTCATAATTGAAGATCTAGCTGTTCAAATAAGCTCAAAATTTGGGAAAACATAACTCATACCTTTGATCCTCATCACATAAATTTGAGCTATGAATTCATTGCTGATCGTTAGATATCACCAAATCCTTGGCAGGTACTTTTAAAAGTCAAAACCCTAGACACCTGAGAACAAATTTGCCATTACTCCCTAATCAAAGTCTCAATTGATATGAGATTTTAGACATAGACTCTTTATAGTATAAGTAATATGTACACAAAAAATGAGCTTCAAATTCTTCTTGAAACTCAAGTTCTAGCTTAAAGCAAACCCTTCTATTTATCTAACTTCTTCAAAACCCCAGTTTAGTTTGCTGGGTTTAACTAGCCATATCTCACTCAATCTGAACTCATTTCTATTAATTCTTGGATATAAAATGTGTAGCTTGAAGTCTAGTTTCTAACCCAACTTTTCGATTTCTTGTTAGTATCTTAAAACTTCAGATATACGCTGAAAAGTGACAGTAGGTGTCATATTAGTAGGCTAAGTTCAAACAAGCATATCTCTCTCATCTAAGCTCCGAATCCTGCGTTTCTACCACCTAAACTCATGCCAAGAAGAAGCTCTCTTTGAATACCTCTCTGGATTTGCCAAAAAACTCCGTCTTCTTCTCCTCCGAGCTCGTCAAAGAAGTCGTAGCTAAGGTCTTCAAAGTCCAAGTCAATAATTAATAGTTTAAAGTTATAAAAATCCCAAATCTAATCCTCCAAGTCAGCACTATTAATGGCAGCCGATTATTGACATCCAAATCTACTATTTATCTTTAGTAAAATCCTAAATTCAACCTCAAAGTCAAAACTCCTTATATCTACAAATATAACCTTGAATCTACTAAAATCTAAGATTGGAAAAAAGATAAAAGAAATAAAAGAAAGTTTCAAGGCTAAATCAAAGTTAAAGTTAAGATTAAAGATAAGATAAAATTTTAACCAAAAGAAAAGAAAGAAAGTGAGAAATTTTTCCTAAACTATATAAAAACTTAGATTGATAAGAAGAAAGAAAGAACTTAATAAAATTTTGAAGAAAAGATAGTTAAGTTAGGTTTCTATATATGGATGTATTTACTTCATGACAACGTTCCAAATGATTTGCTGTCATATTGAATGTGCAAAAATCATCTAAAAATATCTCCATTCACAATCGTAAATAGTCTTGAAATGCTTGTATCATTACCCTTTGAAATATGGCCGAGGCATTACATAACCCAAATGGCATCACTTTATAAGCAAATGTGCCCTAATCTGTAATAAAAATAGTCTTTAATTGGTCCTCTTCTACAATTTTTATTTGATTATAACCCAAAAATCTGTCCAAAAAAAATTAACATTCATGCCCAGCTACTACATGTAGTATACTATCCGTAAAAGGTAAAGAAAAATAATCCTTCTTGGTAGTCGCGTTTAATTTACAAAAATCTTGATAGATACGGATTTTTTTATTTTTCTTCAGTACTATCACAATTGATGAAACCCATTCACTATATCGGATTGGATATATGAAGCCCACGACTAAAAGTTTATCTACTTCCTCCTTGACCATGAGAGAATATTTTGGATTAAGACGGTATTGTCTTTGACAATCTAGTGTAACATCTTCTTTTAAGGTAATTCAATGCTCACAAAATTTTGGCAGGAATACCTTTTAAATCCACATATGACCAAGTAAAAGTAGATTTATGATTTAGAAAGAATGCTTTCCAATTTCTCAGTTCTGTATCCATAATATCGGTGTATATTTTAATAATCTGGAGTGTTTCATTGGAGTCCAAGTTAATAGATTGGCATACAGGTTCTTCATTAACCCTTGGTTTGATTTGCCCCTCCTATTCTGAATCCTTCATATGGTTTGGCAAATTGGACTTACCCAATTTTTGTTCCAATGTACCAACTTCATTTATTACACGATTATTCATCCAATCTGTGATAACATTGTCAAAATTTGCTGCATCCTCTTGATACAAAAAATATTCCTCTGGTCCTCCATACTGGTGTAACATGCCTTGCTTTTGCATGTGGATTGGATCCTTATCAACTTACATCGCATTATTAACTTCATCATATTTTGCCTCAAATTGGCCCTGATCATCAGATGTTGCTTCTGTGTCCATAATTTGAGACTCCCCATGATATTAAACTAGATACATTTGTAAAACAATCTTGTTACTACCCTCTCTAATAGTTAATGTTCCACGGCCCCAATTATTCCTAGCTTTGGCTTGATATAGCCACGGCCGACCTAATAATATTGGATATGATAAAGTGGAACTCTATAATCAAAAAATAATATAATTGATTTCATACGTAATTTTTGTGATTACGGTATTAATATTGCGTAAGATATCCATTGGTTTTATCCTACTATGATCTACCATTCTCAATACCAATGTCGTGGGTACTAATTGTTTTAAATCCAACTCCTCTATGGTATTGGCATTCATTAAGTTCACACTAGAGCCACCATCCACTTGAACTCCAGGAATGAGAACACCATCAATTGATATATTGATAGTTGGTGCTCCCAGATCAAGATTCAAATTAACCTCATGAATTTCTTTATTACAAATTCTACATTGTATTAACAAGGAATTCAATGTAGAACAACATTGTGGTGCAACTGCTAACAATTGCTTCATTGTAATAGAAGGTTTAATTTCATCCAAATCTTTCATAATATCATATGGTTTCATATTGGCAATGATTCCCAAAGGCCTCTTCTTTTTCATGGATTTTAATTTGAACCCTTGAGATAATTTTCTTACGGAGTTTGAAACTAAAACTGCTCAATGGATTTTGTCATAATTTTTGTCTATGAGAGGATCTTTTAATGGATAAGGTGGCTTCCGAATCTTCGCAGATATTGGTACTGGTTTTGGTTGAACCATTATCTTGGGGTTAAGGACATTCTCAAGTTGCATAGACAAATTGGATCCCCTTGTTAATAACATCTTTGATACTGATGTTAGATTTGGAGTATCATTCAATGAATTACATTGGTCCGCTGCAACTGGTACTTCCAATTTTTGAATTGGATCTTTCCCTTTTTGCTAGTCCCTAGTAAGTACTGCATAGACACATTTCACCCGATTTACCAAAGAATCTTGTGGAACTCGATTATTGTCTTCTATCTTACTTTGCAATTGAATATGCTGATCTCAGTTATTAACATTAAACGGAGCATTGCACTGCTGATAAGTATGTCCAAATTGCTTACAATTTCTACATACTAAAGCACAATCATTACTGGCTCTAAGATTGGAAAATTCACTAGCATAATGTCCTAGCTGCCTGCATTGATAGCATCAAAGTAGTCTTCTTCCTCCTCCATCTCGTATATTGGGCGTCTCGATTGGTATGTATCGGCTAGGCTTGTTCCACGTTTGATAGATAAAGGATCCCAACCAACCAATTGATATTGTAGGATTTGAAATTGGGTTTTGAATAAGTGGATATTGAGGTTGTTCTTGCTGATTTTGCACAAAGCCTTGAGAATTGGGAGCACCTTTTTGATTATACTCAGAATTTTGAAAATTATAGAAATTTCTATTTTATTTAATAGAACGATTTCCGTTCCAGCCAAACCTATTTTCTATCTGAACTTGATTAACATTCCATAAAGTTGGTTGAATTATAGTCTGATTTCCTAACTGTTTTTGCCTTCTTAAATTCCAGCAATTGGTGGTTATATGCTTACCTCTACAAAATGTATATTGCACAATCATTTGGGATAGTGAAGGACACTCTGTTACTAAATGGCCTTCTCCTTTACAATTACTGCACCAAATATTGGAGCGTATACTAATCGGTTTATCCCTCTTTTTCTTATCTTTTGCTAGATTAACAGCCAACTTGTCCATCTTCTTTGTCAAAGTTAACAACAAAGTCTCATTTGGATCCTTTGATACTAGTTCATTAGATATTTCTTTTATAGATATTGGTTTTTGATATGAGGAGTGTAACATGGGTAGGAATTTTAGGATTTATAATACATAGTTTGTAGGGTTAAGAGTAGGCAGGAAGTTGATAAATGGCCAGTTTAGAAGGCAGTATGGATAAGGGAGTTAGAAAAAGTGGTTATCGTCGGTTGTGTAGCGGTTAATACCGATTGGAGTAAGTATAAATTGATTCGGACAGTAGCAGTAAGGGCCAGACTGTGATAGTCCTGAGCCGGGGTAAGCTTGGTGCTACCTCTCTCTCTTTTCTTTTATTAGACTGTAGTGGAGGATCCGGATTCTATTCCGAAGGATTATACCATGTCAACAATGAAGTATAATAATAAAATAGAAAATTTATATATATGTGGATGAGTAAGAAATTATGATTGTTTGTTACGTGAAGTTCTTTGCAATGAATTGGAGGTTGAAGACCAACTATGTCAATGAAATTTGGTTGTGGATGTGAATGTCATGCCGTTTGATTGTGAGAGTTGAGCGGTGGAGAATATTGGAGTAACAATTTGTTTCGAGAGACATTGTAGGTGAGGAATTATTTCCAATGATCGGAGAAAGAAGCAGGTATATACAGTCTGTGGAAATGGTGTGACATTGCCAATTGTTGTTATGAATTCGGAAGAAGACAGAAGATTACAGTAGGAGTAATGGTGGATGATTGTGTCACAAAGTATCTTTAGTTGCGGAATAGCAGAACCAATAGAATAGACAGCGGTATTTTAGAGAAAAGCGTGTATGTGTGCATTGGACTCTAATGTTCAGTAGGCAGTTAGTTATGTGACCCTAACGGTTTAACTCAATACAAATAGTCTTTCCCTGTATTCGAATCCCCCTTTACAGATTTACTCTGGGCAGTATTGGTAGAGTAAGTAAGACTGACAACAACATTTTGGCGTCACTGCCGGGGAATGACAATAGTATTGAGTGTTATGAATTAACTGCTGAATAAGTAGTTACAATAGTAATGGAAAGCAATGTCAATAATAGATGATGAAAGATTATGGTTAATAAGAATGAGAACATTGCTCTGAGAAAAATACGTCGGTCAAAAGGAAGACAAGAGAGAGCACAAGTAAAAAATTTGTTGCGGGATGAGCAAGAACGGAAGCTAAAAAGGAAGCCTCGACAGAGTTGGATTAAACCGTGGTTGCACGCCTGTCGGCATATCTGAGCATACCAAGAATATGAAAGATCTTTAACATTTCAGACATATATATCGTTAAAGAAGTTGCCAGAAGCACTCGCGGGTAACTCCGCGAATAGCCCAGTGTATCTCTTGAGCCCATTAGTGGAAAGAGAACGGAGCATAGAAGAATTGGGTATTCCATTGGGTACTTTTCCAATAGTGGATATAGCCGATTCTAGCAAGGCTAGCTCTCCAATAGGAAATGTATCGCTTGTAAGTAAGGGCCAATTCAATGTATTCCAAAATCTGTCGTTTTCACCTCAACTTCAATCGATAAAGTTATTTGTAGATAATAATACTAAAGAGTAGAGGCCTAGAACTCCGGAAAAGACAATTGAGGGAGGCAGTATTTAATTTAACCAGGAAGCAAGTAGAACATTGTCACCTTCAATGGCAGCGGGGGATCCAGCAGTACCAATTGTAGTACAAATGGGTGCGGTGGGTGATCGAACAACTAGCATAGCCCCATTACTTACCTTTAGGGGTATACCAGGAGCCGACCCAGATCAACACTTGTCTCAATTCCTGACCGCATGTGTAGCCAATAATGGTAGAACTGAAGATATTTGTATAAGATGGCTACCAGCGACCTTGAAAGACACGGCATTTGAATGGTATAATCACCAACCCGTGGGACAATTTCCTAATTGGGAGGCATTGAAAAATATATTTTTGACTCATTTTCGACCAATAGGATTTGAAGAACGTCTTAGAGAAAGATTAATGAATAGCAAAATGGTACCGGGAGAAGCGGTGCAGTCATATTATGGCCGAGTAGCAAATATCCTTCGAAAATGGCCAAATAACCAAATACCGGACTTATTTGTTATGTCCATATTGATTTACGGACTATACCCATCAGAATTGAAATTGTTTGTAAAGGAGGCCCAACCTGCGATTGTGACTGCCTCACTTGACCGAGCTAAGGTATGGGAGGAATGTCATTATGACCAATTCTTAATCACAGAAGCAACACTGATTCCATCTCAAGGAGGGTATCAAATACCAACCTGGAATGAAACAGTAAATAGTTATCCAAGGACAATTGACTACGGTGCAAATCTTAGTGTTAATTCGCAAGGGATAGTGAATGCTATTCCATTGTAGGCTGTACCACCAACAATTGCAGTCCCATACTCTCCATATCAAAAACCAATATCTATAAAAGAGTTCTTGAATGAACTAGTATCAAAGGATCCAAATGAGACTTTGTTGTTAACTTTGACAAAGAAGATGGACGAGTTGGCTGTTAATCTGGCAAAGGATAAAGAAAAGAGGCATAAACCAACTAATATACGTCCCAATATTTGGTGCAGTAATTCTAAGGGGCAAGGCCATTTAGTAACGGAGTGCCTTTCGCCACCCGAGATGACGGTGCAATGTACTTTTTGTGGAGGTAAGCATGTAACCACAAATTGCTGGAATTTAAGAAGGCAACATTATTTAGGCAATCAAACTATGATTCAACCAACTTCATGGGATGTTAATCAAGTTCAGATTGGAAATAGGTTTCGCTGGAATGAAAATCGTCTTATTAAATAAAATAGAAATTTCTATAATTTTCAAAATTCTGAGTATAACCAAGAAGGTGACCCCAATTCCCAAGGTTTTGGGCAAAATCAGCAAGGACAATCCCAATATCCCCCTATTCGGAACCCAATTTCAGATCCTACAATACCAACTGGTCGACCGGGTTCCTTTACTCATCAAACCTGGAACAAGCCTAGCCGGTACATACCAGTTGAGACGCCCTATATACCAGATGGAGGAGGAAGAAGACTGCTTCGATACTATCGTTGCAGGCAGCTAGGACATTATGCTAGTGAATGTCCCAATCCTAGAGCTAGTGATGATTACGCTCCAGTATGTGGAAATTATAAGCAATATGGATATACTTACCAACAATGCAACGCTCCATTTAATGTTGATAACCAAGATCAGCGTATTCAGCTGCAAAATAAGATGGAAGACAATATTTGAGTACCACAAGATTCTCCGATAAATTGGGTGGAATGTGTCCATGTAGTATTTACTCGAATTCAGCAAAAGGGAAAAGATCCAATTCAACAATTGGAAGTACCAGTTGCAGCGGACCAATGTCAATCATTGAATGATGCTTCAAATCTAACACTAATATCAAAGGAATTATCAACGCGGGAATCCAATTCGTCTGTGCAACTTGAGAATAATCTTAGTCCTCAGATAATGGTTCAACCGAAACTAGTATCAATGCCTGCAAAGATCCGAAAGCCATCTTATCCATTAAAAGATCCTCTTATGGACAAGAATTACAACAAAGTCCATGCAGCAGTTCTAGTTCCGAACTCCGTAAGAAAATTATCTCAAGGGGTCAAATTAAAATCCATGAAAAAGAAGAGGCCACTGGAAATCATTACCAATATGAAACCATATGATATTATGAAAGATTTGGATGAAATTAAACCTTCTATTACCATGAAGCAATTGTTAGCAGTTGCACTTGAATGCCGTTCTACATTGAATTCTTTGTTAATATGACGTAGAGTTCGTATTAAAGAAATTCATGAGGTTAGTTTGAATCCCGATCCGGGAGCACCAACTATCGATGTATCAATTGATGGTGTTCTCATTCCTAGAGTTCAAGTGGATGGTGGCTCTAGTGTTAACTTAATGAACGTCGATACCATGGAGGAGTTGGATTTTAAACAATTAGTACCCACGACATTGGTATTGAGAATGGCAGATCATAGTAGGGTAAAACCAATGGATATCTTATGTAATATTAATACCGTAATCACAAAAATTACATATGAAATCGATTATATTGTTTTTCGATCACAGAGTTCCACTCTATCATATCCAATATTATTGGGTCAGTCGTGGCTATATTAGGCCAAAGCTAGGAACGATTGGGGCCGTGGAACATTAATTATTAGGAAGGGTAATGACAAGATTTTTTTACAGATGTATCCAGTTCAATATCATGGGGAGTCGCAAATTAGAGATACAGAAACAATATTTGAAGATGAGGGCCAATTTGAGGCAGAGTATGACAAAGTTAATAATGCGATGCAAGTTGTTAAGGACCCAACTCACATGCGGAAGCCAGGCATGTTACACCAGTATGGAGGTCCAGGGGAATATTTTTTAGATCAAGAAGATGCAGTAAATTCCAATGATGTCATCGCGGACTGGATGAATAATTGTGCGGTAAATGAAGTTGGTACATTAGACCCAGAATTGGATAAGTCCAATTTGCCGGCCCATATGAAGAATTCAGAGCAGGAGGGGCAAATCAATCTGGAGGTTAATGAGGAACCTATGTGCCAATCCATTAACTTGGGTTCCAATGAAACACCCTAGATTATTAAAGTATACACCGATATTATGGATATAGAGCTAAGAAATTGGAAAGAATTCTTTCTAAATCATAAATCTGCTTTTGCTTGGTTGTATGCAAATTTAAAAGGTATTCCTGCCGAAGTTTGTGAGCATCGAATTACCTTAGAGGAAGATGCTACATCAGTTCGTCAAAGACAATACCGTCTTAATCCAAAATATTCTCTCATGGTCAAGGAGGAAGTAGATAAACTATTAGACGTGGGCTTCATATATCCAGTCTCGTATAGTGAATGGGTTTCATCAATTGTGATAGTGGCGAAGAAAAATGAAAAAATCCGTATTTGTCAAGACTTCCATAAATTAAACGCGGCTACCAAGAAAGATTATTTTCCCTTACCTTTTACAGATAATATACTGGACGTAGTAGTTGGGCATGAATGTTATTCCTTTTTGGACAGATTTTTGGATTATAATCAAATAAAAATTACAGAAGAGGACCAGTTGAAGACTACTTTTACTACAGATTGGGACACATTTGCTTATAAAGTGATGCCATTTGGGTTATGTAATGCCTCGGCCACATTTCAAAGGATAATGATACAAGCGTTTCAGGATTATTTACGATTGTCGATGGAAATATTTTTGGATGATTTTTGCACATTCAATACAACAGCGAATCATTTGGAACGTATTGATAACTGTTTGGACCAATGTAATAAATATGGGATATCTTTGAATTCTGAGAAGTATCAATTTGGCATACTATCGGGAAAGCTTTTGGGACATATTGTTTTCGTGGCGGGTATCGCTATTGAACCAGATAAAGTTACTCGTATATTGGCTTTATCAAAGCTAGAAACAGTGTCTGGTGTTCGGGATTTCGTAGGCCATGTCAGCTATTATAGGCGATTCATTCATTTATTTGCAGAAATATGTCAACCGTTAACGAATCTCTTAAAGAAATCACCACCGGATGGATCTAGTCCAATTTGGACTGAGGAATGTACAGTTGCATTTGAAGAGTTAAAATGAAAATTGGTGTCAACACTAGTACTTGTTGCACCTTGTTAGATAAAATCCTTTCATGTTTATGTTGATGCCTCGAATTTGCTATTGGATCCGTGTTAAGCCAAAAAAATGAAAAGGGTTTGGATCATCCCATCTATTATGCTAGTCGACAATTCGTAGCTGCGGAACAAAATTATACTACGACTAAACGGGAAGTCTTGGGCATGATCTATTCTGTCTAGAAATTTCGGCATTATTTGCTTGGTTATCCATTTGTATTTCATGTCGATCATGATGCTCTTAAGTATATGATTAATAAACCTCAATTGAATGGACGCATTGCTCAATGGATGTTACTCTTTCAAGAATTTAATTTTACTATTAATATTCGACTAGGAAAGAAATATGCCAATGCAGATCATTTATCTCGATTGTTTAATATATTCAATAACAAACCTATCAATGATACACTTCCTTATGCGGAATTATTTGCCGTCGACGTGATCACCCTAGAATATAGTGAATTGATCCAGTACCTAACATTTCAGACATTTCCACCTACATATAGTGAGAAACTTAAGAAATGCTTGATTTTGAAAAGTGCTCCATATACGATGATTGGAGACGCTTTGTATAAGCAGGGGAGAGACGGAATTCTACGCTGTTGTATTTTTCAAAGTGAAATACGTACTATATTGGAAGGATGTCATTTGGATAGTTGTGGAGGGCATTTTGCTAGTGACAGCACTACCCGTAAAGCTTTAATGGCTGGGTATTGGTGGCCAACAATGTTCTCACATGCACATCAATACGTCCGACGTTGTGATCCTTGTCAGCGTATTGGTAGACCTACAGAAACTTCTGCCATGCCGTTGATACCAATTTTAGCACAAACACCGTTTGAAAAATAGGGTATTGATTTTGTAGGACCAATCGCACTAACCTTGCATAATGGACAGAAAAGATATATTTTGGTAGCAACGGATTACGTGACAAAATGGGCAGAGGCAATGGCAACAAAAATTAATAATGCCAATATCGTAGCCACGTTTTTATATGAGAACATTATCACTCGATTTGGGTGTCCTAAAGAATTGATTAGTGATCGTGGAACACATTTTATTAATTCTACAATTGCGGCTTTGACAGATAAATACGAGATCAAGCATCGGAAGACAACTCCATATCACCCTCGGGCCAATGGGCAGATTGAAAAGACCAACGATATTTTGTGTAAAATTTTAATGAAAATAGTGTCTTGTGTAGGAACGGACTGAGATATAAAATTGTTTGCAGCCTTGTAGGCATATCGTACTGCGTATAAAGTGACTATCAATTCCATACCATTCCAACTGGTGTACGGGCAAGAGGCAATATTACCAATTGAATTGGAAGTTCAGAGTTTACAAATTGTATTGGATGAACGTCTCGGTGACAAAGAATCCCTCCACCATCGGTTAGCACAATTGGAAAAATTAGATGAAATTAGGGCTACGGCTCTTTTAACTATGGAAGCTACACAACGCCGCTGGAAGAGTTATTATGATAGTAAATTACGTCCTAAATCTTTTATGCCCAATGATCTGGTGCTTCTTTATGACAGTCGCTTTCACCATTTTCCGGGAAAATTCCAAGTCCGTTGGCGTGGACCTTATCGAGTAATTGAAGCCTTTTCTAATAGTTCAGTTCAATTGGAAGATTTTATGGGTACTTAATTTACCATCCGAGTTAACGGCAACCGTTTACGTCTTTATTTTATGTAAATCCAGGACGGGTTTTCAAATTAGAGGGAAGAGGGTGTACTTGTTTATGATAGCTTACCTTTAATGAAGGTGCATGATGGCTAGAAAGACGATTGATGGTCAGTTTTGGGTCCTAATACAGACTAGTCATGCAAATCGGAAGTGACGTTCTCGTACACTGGATTAAGGATTGTTGCTTTAAACCCCGAGTAAAAGGTTAGGAGCGGGGCACTTAATGGGAGTTTTGAGTAGCATTCTATTTTGAATTTGGTCATCTGAGTGTATGTTTATTGGAGTGTAGAGTTCTCTGCAGTCAGAGAATAACGATTAATCCTAGCAAGGAGTATGTAGTCAGCATTATATAATGTCGATGGAGAGGTCAAAGAGAGTTGCGGACAGAGAGGAGAATATCCGAAACGTGCGAAGCAAGAGTAACTTGCAATCACCGTCCTTAGTAGTGGTCACCAACATGGAGCCCATTAAGTTGGAAATCTGTTGGTCCTTACAAAGACAGAGAGATTTCAGAAATGCATAGATGTACATGTTTTTGCGAGGATCGGATAATTTGCCTCCAATTGATGTAGAATTAGTTGCAGAGTACATAGGAAATTACGACCCAGAGGATGGTTCAAGTGTAATAAAAGAGAGAATAATTGGGATCGATGAGAGTACCTTACAAAAGGTATTATATTTATCAATAGGTGAGTTAGCGATAGGCGTCAAAGTGTCCAGTGACTTCAGACTGGGAAGTTACTTCAAAGGAGACATGGCGTCCTTTGAAAAAAATCAAGGCTGGAAAGTGGCAGAGGCACTTACTCCAGAGCTTGCGGAGTAGATGCGGTTCATTCAGAAGCGGCTAGGCTTGAACCGGCATACCACATACATGTCCAAGCGCTTGTTGTTTGCTGCGATTGGAACATTGGAAGGCATGGTCTTTAATTGGGCAGCCTTTGTAGCAACCCGTATCCATGCAAAAATGGGAGCCAAGCGAAAAACGGATAAATTTGCTTCGTTGCTATGCTCTAACTATGAGCACTCCATGATTGCGCACACGTTAAGTCAATCAGCAGGGGAGAAGAGCGTGCCTTCCCCAATGCCGCAAGAGGGTATGCGGAGTTTACTAGTTGGCCCAGGGATAGTGGTGCATGAAATTGGGGAATCCAATAGATTGGGAGAACGGGAGGTTATCCCAGAGACTACACCAGGGCAAGCTTCAATTCGTGCAGTGTTAGAGAGGGTGGTTGAGGCTCTAGTTTTGAACACCGGGGTACTGGTAGAAGGGAACCTCACGGAAGTAATATTGGGACAAATTTTCCAATTGCAGCTTATCGTGAGTCAGCTAGAAGGGAATCTAAGACAACAATTGGAGTCTAGTCGGAAGGAGATACTAGAGAAAGGCCGCCAAATTGTGAAACAGGGGCACCTGATTAGGGCAAAGACGGAGTCCAAGGTGGCATTGGAGCGGAAAGTAGCGGAGGAAAAGAAAAATTGGGCGAATGAAAAAGATCGCATACAAAGAATCATGAACAGTCAAAAGCAAGAATTAATAGAAAACCGCAGGATATGGGATTTGGAACGAAAAGCGTTGAAGTGTCAGTTGCAGGCGAAATATGATAAAGTAGTGAAATTGGAACAGGAAAAGGTAGAATTGGGAGACCAATATCGAATTGGAACAGAGAAATTACAGACAAAAATTAGTACCTTGAAAAGTGAAGTAGGAAAATTGGAGGGCGATTTGGCCAATGTCGTTTGGCCACAGGAATCTGCTTTCCCAATTTCCGATATTAGTGAGCTGGAGGAGAAGGTGAAGCGACAATGGCACCAATTAGAGGTGAAGGATGCCAGAATTCTACAATTGGAGGCTCAAGTTCGGGAATTGGGAGCGGATAATGAAGATTTATCAGCACAGTTGAAGATTAATCATGTGGATTTATCGAAGGAGGATGAGGACGTGTTGTTAGAGCCAGACGTAGAGGAACCTCCTACAAATCCAAGAGTATCCCAATCTCAGGAGCCAGCCTCATAACAAATTTTATCGATTTTGTATTTGCGAGGACGCTGTACAATTAGAAGTGCGGCTATGTAGAATGGGTAGGAATTTTAGGATTTACAATACATAGTTTGTAGGGTTAAGAATAGGTAAAAAATTGATAAATGGCTAGTTTAGAAGGCAGTATGGATAAGGGAGTTAGAAAAAGTGGTTATCGTCGGTTGTGTAGCGGTTAATACCGATTGGAGTAAGTATAAATTGATTCGGACAGTAGCAGTAAGGGCCAGACTGTGATAGTCCTGAGCCGGGGTAAGCTTGGTGCTATCTCTCTCTCTTTTCTTTTATTAGACTATAGCGGAGGATCCGGATTCTATTCCGAAGGATTATACCATGTCAACGATGAAGTACAATAATAAAATAGAAAATTTATATATATGTGGATGAGTAAGAAATTATGATTGTTTGTTACGTGAAGTTCTTTGCAATGAATTGGAGGTTGAAGACCAGCTATGTCAATGAAATTTGGTTGTGGATGTGAATGTCATGCCGTTTGATTGTGAGAGTTGAGCGGTGGAGAATATTGGAGTAACAATTTGTTTCGAGAGACGTTGTAGGTGAGGAATTATTTCCAATGATCGGAGAAAGAAGCAGGTATATACAGCCTGTGGAAATGGTGTGACATTGCCAATTGTTGTTATGAATTCGGAAGAAGACAGAAGATTACAGTAGGAGTAATGGTGGATGATTGTGTCACAAAGTATCTTTAGTTGCGGAATAGCAGAACCAATAGAGTGGACAGCGGTATTTTAGAGAAAAGCGTGTATGTGTGCATTAGACTCTAATGTTCAGTAGGCAGTTAGTTATGTGATCCTAACGGTTTAACTCAATACAAATAATCTTTCCCTATATTCGAATCCCCTTTTACAGATTTACTCTGGGCAGTATTGATAGAGTAAGTGAGACGGACAACAACAACAACAAGGAGTATAGAGAATATGGAACTGCAGTTATTGGTCGTATAGCCTATAATAGAATAGCATTTACTATCCCTTATAGATTGACACTAAGATTTGCGCTATAGTTAATTGTCCTTGGATAATTGTTCACTATTTTATTCCAGGTTGGTATTTGATACCCTCCTTGAGATGGAATCATTGTGGCTCCTATGATTAAGAATTGGTCATAATGACATTCTTTCCATACCTAAGCTCAGTCAAGTGAGGCAGCCACAGTCGCAGGTTGGGCTTCCTTTACAAACATCTTCAATTCTAGTGGATATAGTCCGTTAACCAATATAGACATAACAAATAAATCTGGTATTTGGTTATTTGGCCATTTACAAAGGATATGTGCTACTCGGCCATAATATGACTACACCGCTTCTTCCGGTACCATTTTGCTATTCATTAATCTTTCTCTAAGATGTTCTTCAAATCTTATTGCTTAAAAATGAGTCAAAAACGTATTTTTCAATGCCCCCTAATTAGGAAATTGTCCCATGGGTTGGTGATTATACCATTCAAATGTCGTGTCTTTCAAGGTCGCTAGTAGCCATCTTAACCAAATATCTTTAGTTCTACCATTGTTGGCTATACATGCGGTCAGGAATTGAGACAAGTGTTGATCTGGGTCGGCTCCTGGCACACCCCTAAAGATAAGTAATGGGGCTATGCTAGTTGTGCGATCACCTACCACATCCATTTGTATTGCAATTGGTACTGCTGGACCCCCCGCCACCATAGAAGGTGATAATGTTGCACTCACTTCCTTGTTAAAATAAACGATGATTCCCTCAATTGTCTTTTCCGGACTTCTAGGCCTCCGCAATTTGATATTACTATCTGCAAATAATTTTATCAGTTGAAGTTGAGGTGAAAATGATGGATTTTGGAATACACTAAATTGGCCCTTTTTGGCAAGCAATACATTTCCTACTGGAGAGCTAGCCTTGCTAGAATCGGTTGTATCAACTATTAGAAAAATATCCAATAGAGTACCCAATTCTTCTGTGCTCCATTCTCTTTCCACTAATGGGCTCAAGAGATATATTGGGCTATTTGCGGATTTATCCGCGAGTACTTTTGGCAATTTCTTTAACGATATATATGTTTGGAATATTAAAGATCTTTCATGTTCCGATATACTCGGATGTGCCGATAGGCATCCAACTATGGTTTAATCCAACTCTGTCGACGCTTCTTTTTTAGCTTCCGTTCTTACTCGTCCCGCAACAAATTTCTTACTTGTGCTCTCTCTTGTCTTCCTTTCGACTGACGTATTTTTCTCAGAGCAATGTTCTCATTCTTATTAATCATAATCTTTCATCATCTATTATTGATATTGCTTTCCATCACTAATTTAACTACTCATTCGGTAGTTAATTCTTAACATTGAATACTATTGTCAATCCCCGGCAGCGACACTAAAATGTTATTCTTCTTCATCTCACTTACTCTATCAATACTGCCTAGAATAAATTTGTAAAAGGGGATTCGAACACAAGGAGAGACTATCCGCATTGAATTAGACTATTAGGATCACACAACTAACCACCTTCTCAACATTAGAGTCCAATGCACACGTATATATTTTTTAAAATACTGCCATCCGCTCTATTGGTTTTGCTATTTTGCAACTAAAGATAAACTTTGTGACACAATCCTCCACCAATTCTTCTATTATAATCTTCTGTCTTCTTTCGAGCTCATAACAACAATCGGCAATGTTGTATCATTTCCATAGATTGCATACACCCGCTTCTCTCTCCAATCATTGGAAATAATTCCTCACCAAGAACATCTTTCGAAACTAATCATTTCTCCATCATTCTCCTTTACCGCTCAACTCTCACAGTCAATACGGTATAACACTCTCATCCACAATCAAACTTCATTGACATATCTGATCTTCAACTTCCAATTCACTACAAAGAACTAATGCATCAAACAATTATAATTTATTACTCATCCGCATATATAAAATTTTCTGTTTTATTACTGTACTTCATCATTGACATAGTATAATCCTTCAAAATAGAATTCGGATCCTCTACTATAGCCTAACAAAAGAAAAGAGAGAGATAGCACCAAGCTTACCCCGGCTCAGGACTATCACAGTCTGGCCCCGACTCCTCCATACCAAATCAATTTATACTTATCCCATCTATGTTAACTGCTACACAACCAATGATAACCACTTTTTCCAAATTCCTTATTCATTATGCCTTCTAAACTAGCCATTCATTGACTTCCTGCCTATTCTTAATGCTACAAACTATATATTGTAAATCCTAAAATTCCTACCCATTCTACACTAATATTCTAATCTTAATTTAATATAGTTTGTAGGATCTATAAAAGATAAAATAAAAGAAGTACTTTGAGTTCATAAAAGATTTAAAAGAAATCAAAGAAAAAAAACTATATAACTAGATTAGGATATTTTAATTTATTTTTTATTTTTATTATATATGTTTAATTAATAATACAAATAAAAAATAGAAAAACCATAAAAATACTTTAATATTATTTTTATAAATAAATTTTTTTTAAAAATTTATCTTTAAAATTAATAAACTTTTAAATTTTATTAATAGTAATAATTTGACATTTATTCTTTTAAATTTATTATCAAGGATTAAAAGCTAAAAAAAATCAAAGAACCAATATTACTTCTTTTTTATTATTTTTAGTCTTAAGGATATGAATCTAAATAAAAATTTTAAAATGAATATAGTTTTTATACACACAACAATCATATGAACGATGCTCCAAAAGAATATCTGCATTATTTTTCTCACAAACGTCTTGATAATCCAAATATTGGCTTTGAATGCCACTTAAAGTCTTTCCACTATTAGAAACGAGTGTGGCATAAATAGCAAAAGTTGATCCTTCTTTTGTTGCATTGTACCTATAAGTATGGATTTTATTATATTAAACTTATAGCTTTTTACTTGGTCGACGGGATGTTTAATAATATTTTTAAAAAAATCAAGTCTATGAGAATTCTAATCTATTTGAGGATTATATTTTTCTAGCCATGATAAACCTAAAATAATTGGATTAGATAGAGATTTAATTATGTTAAAGATTATGTAGCTATTATGACCACCTATTGTTATTTTTATAAGACAGGTTTCATCAGCGACATCTCCAGAAGATAATGGACGACCATCTATGACTTCTACATGTATGGATTTAATTTTTTGTACGAAAGGTATTTTATGATTCTTAACAAATTGTTCATCTAGAAAGCATGCTGAGGCTCCTACATCTAATAAGACAGAGGCTCTATAGTTTTTTGATCCTAAATATACATCTATTATAAAACAAGGAGAGGATTTTGAGGAGAGAATAGGACCTTCATGATGCAATCTATGTTGCCATATATAGATCAAAAGATCCTATTTTGTGGCAATATAGATTGCATCATGTTCTCCATACATAGATCAAAATTCTTCTAAAAATACCTCCAAATTATCTAATATTGGATCATGTTCTTCAAGAATAGATTAAAACCATGATAAAGCAGAATCCAAAAGTAACGTTTCAATAAACCTAACTTAAGATCCTCGCTTAGGATAACTCTGAGGTTGAAGTTCAATCACCAATTGTACTTAATTGACGAATCCACAAAATTTAGATCTTATACCATCAAACTTCTTAGGCAAACTAATTTTTGGTTCTCTTATATTTGAACGGTGCTCCATCATAAGTGAGGTAGTATGATTTGGTATAGATATTGATGCAGCTCCAACCATCTCTATATCTTCACTTCTTATTAATCTTGTTGCTCCTTGTCGTGGTAAACTAAGTTGATGCATTACAGGCATTAGTTCTTTCATTTGTTTTTGCATTTGTGCCATTGCATTCTTCATTTCTGTAAGCTCTGCCATAATAATATAATAGGAAGGAAGGTGTCTACTCTCACTTCAAGAAATGCAGAATAACACATTCAAAAGAAAAAATTCTAGAAACAATATCAGTTTAGAAGTGGGTATTTCACAACTTCTAAAACGCTTATCTCTAATAAAATAAAAAAGATAATCCACTCTTAATCAAGAAAAGACAAAGCTCTGATACTGTATGTATATTCTTGTCAATTTGTCAAGGACATGAACTAGAAAAAGATGTATAATCTAATAAAAATTGTATCAAAGAAAAGTCACAAAATAAGAATAAGAAAGTATGTATATTCAAAGGAAAATTGAAATGCCTATTACCAAAGACTAGGAAACATGAAGACTCTTGAAACTAGACTAGGATCAGAAAAGGAGTTAACAAGAATGAAGAGGGCTTTACTCTTACGTCTATAAATACTATACAACTAAGAGCTACATGGCGGTATTCTATAGGACCTCATACACGTGTCTAATTTGCAAGACACGTGTCAAATTTGCACAACAAGTTTCCCACATGTACGCCACGTACTTGGCTTGTTCCGCAAGCTACCAACATGTGTGACACATGGCTAGCTTGTTCCACAAGCAGCCAATATGTGCGCCATGTGGCTAGCTTATTGACCAAGTTTCTAACCTACCAATCACCTATAGACATGTGTAAAAGTGATTCCATGTCTATGAAGCTTCTGGGAAGCTATTCTATTAGATATTATCAAATCAACTTATTTTACCTACTTCTATTGGTCTATATTACCTAGATAATTATTGGAGTAAATCTTATGTCTGTGACACCAAGTGACAACAATGCAATATTTGGATGATTTTCCACAATTTATAAATTAGATTGGACTGAAATTTTTTGAGCATATATGAGACTTTTAGTGGCATTTGTATACAAAATTTTACATTAAATAGATAGTCAAATTAAGAGTTATAGCTTGCTAAAGCTAACTAATTGTATTAGAACTTACAAAGAAAAATCTAAGTTAGCTAATTGTGAAAGTAACAAGGCAATTAGATTTTGTGTATAATTGAAGTTATCAAAAAGAATATTTTTGAGCACTTTGTATTAAATTTAAGTATTTTTAAATTGAAATTCAAATCATATTCTTCTTATATGGATAAAACCTATTAAGATTTCTTACATACTTATAAAATATAACTTCACCTTCTATAGCCAGGTGCCTTGTGCATTCTCAAATAAGAAAATATATAATATGGCAATGCAACATCTAAAGTATCATAGTCTAGACTGCATCCACCTCCAACTTTTGCACTTGAAGATGTAGTACTACCTATACTATGCTAAGAAAATCCACTTGTTCAATAATATAAGGAGCCTTGAGTTAATCTTTCAAAGAAATATGATAGTACATATTCAAAATTTCAAAGATTTATCAATCAAATTTGATTAATAACGGTTCTACAATCAAATATTTATCCAACAAAAGAATCACGGATTGGATTAGTTGGCACCTTACTTACAAAACAAGCATTATTATAATTTATTTTCTTATTTGAAAAGATATCACCAATTTTGAATAACTTTGAAGTTTTTATAGAAGCATTTACAAAAGTATTTGGAGAGCATGACAAGGCTCATTAGGCAATAGCTAAGATCCAAGCATTGCAACAAAGAGCACGCTCTGCATTAGTCTATGCATTTGATTATAGGCAACTAGTGTATGACATTAACTAGGATGAAGAAGCCTTAATGAGTCAATTCTATTAGGAATTAAAAGATAATAAGAAGGATTTATTATTATTGCTTTCAGATCTACAATTATTCAATGAAGCCATCAGCCAAGCCGTAAAATAAAAATAATCAAATATTTCAACATTGTCAAAATTAACTTTCATAGACTTCAGTAAGATAACACACAATCTGACATATTTTTGTTATATTGGCAAGTATTTTAAATTAATATTCAAAAATAAAAGATATATAATTTGATGCAATATGTTTTAAATCTCTTAATACAAGAAAAGAAGTATTAGATGGAAGAAAATTTATGCCTATATTATGGCAAAGAAAGCCACAAGATTAGTAATTGTTTGAAGAAACAAAATTAACATATCACCAAAACCAAGAATATAATCATTCAAGAAAACGAAGATGTTTAGCTACAATAGGGACTATGCAGCTGAACAATTCAACATCCAAAAATTATTCAAATTCCTCTCATTTTGCTCAACCTCCTCGTTGCTTTATAATTCATTTCTATTTTGGCATTCAAAAGCTTTAGACAATCACCTTGTTGGATTCAAGGATGTTTGCTTATTTTTTAAATGAGGCATTTGCTAAACTTTATAAAATTCTTCTAGTACAAAAATTCAAACCTATTCATGTAGAAGTAATAAATGAACATTCCTTATTCTCAAGTAATATCACCCATAAAAAAATACCTATAGAAGTGTTATTCAAAGACTATAGCTGCCAAATTATATTCAATGTTATTAAGATTCCTTTAAATCCTATTATTCTTAGACTTTCTTGGTTAAAAATATATAATTCATCTATAGATTGGAAATTACAAAGAATAATATTTTTAATAGAAATCCCTGCAAGAAAATTTTATAAAAAGTTAGAAGTTGGTAACTCTTTATTTATTGGAGCAAAAGCCTTTATAAGATCAGCCAAAGAAGATACACTATTTGTTATTTATGGGACTCCAACTACAAAAGATATGACTTCATTGGCATATATTTTAGAATAGTATAATAAATTTTAAGATGTTTTTCAAAAGAAGAATGTTAATATATTATCAAAGCATCGACCATATGATTGTGCCATAGATCTTCAACAAAGAATGCAATTACTTTTTAGCCAAATTTATAACCTTTTTCAAAACAAGCTTTCAGCATTGAAAGATTATACTGATAAAAATCTTGCAAAGAACTTCATCAGGCATTCAAATGCAAGGAACCATCTTTTTTCTTTACAAAGAATATAGGTGCACTTGATGGAGACTTGTGGTGATCTATCCTGATGATATCTTGATCTATTCAAAAAATTTGGAGGATCACGAGAGATATATAAAGTTGATATTATAAAAGTTGCAAGATGCAAGTTTATATGCCAAGCTAAAAAAATATGTATTTCATCCACTAAAGATGGAATTTTTGAGATACATCGTATCTACTAAGGATTTGATGATAGATCTCAAGAAATTGGAGGTAGTTATATAATGGGCCATCCCAAAGATTGTAAAAGATGTACAATATTTTTTTAGATTTGTCAATTTCTATTGAATCTTCATCAAAAATTAGTCTTAAGTTGTTGCCCCTCTTATTCAATTGATATGCAAGGATAAATTGAAATAGAGGCCTTAAGTGTAGAAGGTATTCCAAAATCTCAAGATAGCATTTATCACAACTCCAATCTTAGTGCATCTAGATTTTACAAAAGTATTCTATATAAAGATTAATGCTTTAGATTTTATATTAAGGCCATACTTTTACAAATGGATGTAGTCAATAAACTCCATCATATTGTATTTTATTCTCGAAAGTTTTCTAATGCTGAAATTAATTATAAAATTAATTATTAGGAATTTTTTGCTATTTTAGATTTTTTACAAGAATGGCATCATTTTTTCAAAGGCACAATACATTCTATGATTGTATTTATAGATCACAAGAACTTGAAATATTTTATATCAACTTAGGTTCTTAATCAACGTCAAGCTCAATAGAATATATCATTATCTTAATTTAACTTTATTATCACTTATTGACTTAAGAAGCAACAAAGATTGTCCAATACTTTATCAAGGAGATTATATCTTGTACCAAGGATAAGAGAGGCAATGTTTGATCAATAATATGTAATTTTGCTAAAATTGGAGCAATTTTGTCTTTATGCCTTTGTTATATTGACATCTATTGATTCTAGTTTCTTTAATGAGATGCGTATTGTAACTACTAAGGATGCTTTAGCCCTTGATATTAAACGTTGTTTCAATGAAAATACTGACAAGTTCAAGCTTGAAGAAGACCATCTATATTTTGAAAAATATTGTCATATTATAACATATTTATGTGGTGAAAATATAAACAAGAATGATTTTTTAATTGATATTCAATCATCTTGGTTCAATAAGAACTTCAGATACTTAAGAATGATTTTATAAAAGCCTCTTAGATTATTTTTTTGTCTTAATAGCTAATAGATAAGGGTTAATTATTAATTTTTTCTTCTAAGTTGTAAAAATTCTTATATTGCTTTAATAAAGCCATAAATTAATAAAAATATAATAAAAGAAGTAAATAATTAAGTTGATATGATTGATACTAGGATTAAGTTGAAAATAGGATTGGGCTTAAAAATCCCTAATATAGGTTGCATTGATACTCAAGGATTGATCATTTGTAAGATAGTATTGAAATCAAACCTCCAGCCACTCAAATAGGCATTGAGTGTAAAGTATAGGATCATTTAGAAATTGGCAATTAGAATTTGAGAGCTAGCTTTAAGCTTGCTTCAAAGGTATAAGATTCAATTTTATAGGTTTTGAGATGATTTTGCAATTGTTATTCAAAATCAAGGTTTATATTGGTGATTTGGATTTTATACAATAAAATTAGAGCTAGCACTCTTAGCTAGTTTATATAATTGATATACCATCTATCATTGAATATTTAACAGTGTATATTTAATTTGATGTGCTAAGCATGTGTAATATTTAATAATAATCTAATAGTGTGGTTGGAAGATATTTGATCATTAATACAAGTTAATACTAAGAGTTGGTAGTTTGAAATTATTTAGGGTTTTTATAATATCTAGAGATTTAATTGTTATAATAAGATAAAATTTGGCATAGTATTAGAGGACTTAGAGATCAAGCTATACACCAATTTTTAATTAAAGTAAACAATTGGAGAAGGTGAAATTACTACTAGAACATCTGCATCAACTTTCAAGTTGGCGGTGTCGTGATGTAACATGACTATTAGGTGTAAGAGTGGAAATAGTGTATTATAGAAGATCTTAGTTCAAAATATTGTAGCAAATTATCTTAGAAAAATAGATAATAGTAAAAAGGGAATAAAACTAATGAGTATTAATGCTGCCCTTTTTACAAATAAGCTTCTATTTATTTTATAGGGCCATAAGTAAGGCAAAACAAAGTAGATTGAAAAATAAAATAGTATAGGCATATATAAAAAAGAGTTAAGAAGAGGTTTCAGAAAAATTTACCACAAAAATCTCAAAATAGATACCCAAAAAGGACCAGTTATGAGCTGGGGTCGAAATCAGATCCCAAGGCACAAAACCGCATGCCTACGGTGGATCTAGGAGTTTTTTGCAGTTCAAAGATTGGGATTAGGGAGTGGACTTGAGAGGTTTGGTATAGAAGTTGGTTTTGAGTGATTTAGAGAAAAAATGACTTTGTAATAGCTTTGCAAAGTCAAGGTTTTTTTTGGCAACTTGGAATTTTATAAAATAAAATAGGGTTGATATTTTAGGCAATTTCAGAAGTTTTGTAATAGATCCACGCCTGGAAATTTGTGGATTTTTGGGTATTGTTGTTTTTAATGTGTGCTATGAATTTAAGTAGAATCTAATAGTTTAGTTGTACATAATTGATGTTTGAGTGGGTCAAGGTCTCGGAAATTAAATTTTAAAGGTTAGTTAGAGTTTTTGAGATCTTGAGCAATCTGCCAATTGGATTGGAGTAATTTTTATTTGTGTGGATAGTAGACTTGTTTTTCCATACACATGAATGATTTGAAACTGATTGAATAGTGAACAAGGGAGAAATCAACACTGGAAGATCAGCATCAAGGTTGGAGAAGGAGGCCGGCCAACACTTGAGAAGTTTTTAGGGTTTTTCTTCCATTTAGTAAGTTCGATTTCCTTCAAATTTGCTGTGCTTCTTGTTGACTAAGAGATTGAAAGGTGTACAAAGTTTTAAGTAAGATCAATGATCTAATCAATAGATATTGAGGTTCTAATTTTTCCTAGGGTTGATTTGAATTGGTTAGAATTTGGTTTAAATTTTTTTGTTTAGGGTTTGGTTTAGGGTTTAGGATTTGTTTAAGATTTGGTTTAGGATTTGATTTAGGATTTAGGATTTGATTTAGGATTAGGGTTTGATTTAGGATTTAATTTAAGATTTAGAATTTGATTAGAATTAGGATTTGATCAAGGTTTGACTTAGGATTTGACCAGAGTTTGACTTAGGTTTTGACTAGGGTTTGACTAAGATTTGACTTAGGATTTGACTTAGGTCTTGACTTAGGGTTTGATCTATGATTTGAATAGGATTTGACTTAGATTTTGACTAGGGTTTGATCAGAGCTTGACTTAGGGTTTGATCTATGATTTGAATAAGGTTTAACCTAGGATTTGACTTAGGATTTGACTTAGGTTTTGATTAGGATTTGACCAAAGTTTGACTTAGGGTTTGACTTAGGATTTGACTTAGGGTTTGACTTAGGATTTGACTTAGGGTTTGACTTAGGATTTGACTTATGGTTTGAATAAGATTTGACTTAGGATTTAAACAAGATATGATTTAGGGTTTTAAGATTTCTATTTTTAGTATTTTCTAAATTTAGTATTTTATATATTATTTTCTTTTATGATTAATGTATAATTTATTTACTCTTCTTTTATAATTTCTTTAAAATTGGATCAAAATTTGATTAATAGTGTTAAGATTTAATAGGAATTGTTTAGGATTCTATTAGAGTTGTTAGGATCTTGTTATTGTGTATTTTCCTTTTATTTTCCACAACCAGGTGCCCGAAGCATTCTCGAGCAAATTTGCACGTATTACGACACCGATTGAGTGACATAAGTACAGATTTTGGATATTTTTTTACAATCTATAAGTTGGATTGGGCTGAAATTTTTTGAACATTTAGAAGACTTATAATAGCATTTATATAAAAAAATTTATATCAAGATTAAAAATAACAGCTTGATTAAAAATAATAGCTTTTTGAAGCTCACTAACTACGATTCGAGCTTACAAAGAAAAATTGAAGTTGCCTAATTGTGAAAGTAACAAGGCAATTAGAGTTTGTATATAATTGAGGTTAATAAAAAAAAAATGAGTACTTTGTATTGGCTTTAAGTATTTTTGAATTAAAATTCAAATTGCATTCTTCTTATATAAATAAAACCTATTAGAATTTCTTGCATAGTTGTAAACCTTAACATCACCTTCCATAGCCAGGTACTCAATGTATTTTTAAACAAAATAACATATAATATAACAACATTTATATATCTTAGAAAGACCAACACAATTATACATTCTTCAATCTTGCCATGGCTTTCCAGCTATAGGTTTTTTTGGATTTAATAAGACCTTGGAATTTATTTTCAAAGATTTTTGGTAGCCTCAAATGTAGGAGGTTGTGAAGGACTTTGTGCTTTCTTGAGACATTTTTTCAAGATCCAAAAATCCTTAAGATTATCCTTATAGACTCTTATAATCTTTACCTATTCCAAAGTGGTGATGGTCTTCTATTTTAATGGATTTCATCATGGATCTACCACCATCCAATTTATTGGACAATATTCTTGTGGTAATTAATTGACTCACAAAGATGGCTCATTTCATTCTTTGTAAAAAGACTACTTCTAGTGAAAAAATGGTGTGGTATTATAATTTGACTATGATGTGAAGATATTATACATATATATTTAATATATAATTTACTATATAATTAAATAAGAGCCATATCAATGAATTTTTATTGATTATAAAATATGGTTAGGTTCTTATTTTAGAAAGGATCCATTTAAAAGGGCTATTCTTCAGGTTTATACAATTTTTTTATTTTTTTTTTATAATAATTTTGAGATTGATTTTATATTAGTAATAATTTTTATATATTTTGAGTCACCTTTATTAGACATTGGTGATCCTTGAGATCTTCTTTATTTCTTTTATTTAGTGTTTAGAATACATATTATGTAAATCTTATTAGAAAAAGAATTGAAAAGGAATTTTTAGTGCAAAAAGGAATAGTTAGGCCATCCATGTAGATGAATGGAGATGAATGATAGAAGCCTCTATTCCTATTGGCCAAAAGTCATGCCCAATAGACTTTAAAGAAGCTGCCTAAGGCCTTATTAGAAATTAGAGTTTGTTTTTTAAGAGGATTCCAATATCAAAGGCTAGAATCAGCAAGTTTGGATTTTTGGCTATGGTTTTGGTGCAAAAATTGTGTGATTTGGGCTTTTTATAAAAAAAAAGCGCTAAAAGTTAAGATGTTGAAATTGTACCTATTGTCACTCTTTGAGCATAACTTATATATACAAAAAATAATAGAAGATTAAGGCCTTATTAGGAATTAGATTTGCTTTCAATTCCTAATAAGGCTTTTTTAAGATGAAGCTTAAGAATATTATTAACACTTTGGAAAAAAGTTTTTTAAAATTGAATGGTTGGACTAAAAATTATTGAATTTTAAAATTTGAGAAGAAATAAATCCTTGCAGGTGAATAAGTTATTTAAGGTTTTTATTGTAATTTGAGCCTTTTGTACAAATTAAAGGAATTTTATAGGAACTAAGACTTTATAGTAGTAGAAAAATAGATATATAAAATTATGATAAAACTCTGATATGAAAATGAAGTTTTGGAAGACGATTTTGGATTTTTCTTAAAAATTATTAGCAATCTAACTTATTATCAATTGGTTAGTTGTGAATTTGTAAAGAAAAGGATATTGAGGATCTTCTATATGCCATAGAAGGACTTTATATACAAACTTGTTTAAATACAAGAGGTTTTTATCAATATGATTTTTTTTTTTTAATAATATTATTATATTATTTGTTTATTTTATTAAGAATAAATCACTTATTGATGTCTTATCAATAAGTTGCAAGAAAATTCTCTATAGCCAGGTATCCAATATATTTCAAGATTAAAAATCATATCACACGATAATAACAAGGCTCTTTTTTGACAATATATATATTGATATCATGGCCTATCAAATGATATCATATCCAATCAAGGACTCCAGTTTATATCTAAGTTTTAGAGATGTTTTTTTGAAATATTGAGGTAGACATAAAACTTTTTTTGGCTTTCTATCCTCAGTTTGATGGCCAAATAAAATGAATTAACCAAGTTTTGGAGCAATATTTATAATGTAACATCAGCTTTCAATAAGACAATTAGATCTTGTATCTATCATTAGTGGAATTTTTATATAATAATATTATTCATGCCTCAACTTAGTAAATATCATTTTATTCCAACTACAGATATCATTCAAAACTTAAGCTATAGAATATATCAAAGAATAACAATCTAATAGCTAAAATGCTTGCAAAGCATCTATCGCAATACTAAACAACCTTGAAGCTTCAATTGTAAGCAATTCAAGATGCTTATAAGGCATTTGTAGATAAATTTAGGAATTAAATACTTGCTTTTCATATTAAAGATAAAATATGGCTTCTTTGATGAAATATCAAGACTAAGCAATCATGTAATAAGTTGTATTATTGGAGATTAGGACCATTTTCTATCTAAAATCAAATTAATCCAATGGCATATCACTTAGAACTACCATCTTATATGAAGGTACAACTAATTTTTCATGTCTCTCTTTTGGAGCCTTATAGAGAGTTGCATATTTTGGAGCCTTATAGAGAGTTGCATATTTTGGAGCCTTATAGAGAGTTGCATATTTTGGAAAGAATATAATAATGACTACCTACTATCAAAATCAAAAATCATAAAGAATATTAGGTCAAAAAGATGTTGGATTCATGACAAAGATAGAACAAATTGGAATATCTTGTTCATTAGTGCGGTGTCGTGGTAGAGAGAATCTGCCTCAAGAAAGCGCTGGGCTTCTGGCTACTATTAATTACTCAAGCAAGATTCAAGTATAATAAAACCCCCAAGTTGATATAAAAGAGATCTTCATAGGGCTATTACACCCAATACATAAGCCTAATTTCCTCAAACCACTCAAAACATGACAAAATACTCTAAACCCTCATTCCCCTATAAAAGGGAATTTTTCCCAAACTTCAATAATCCATAACTTTTAATCCAACCGTTCAAATCTACTCCAAATTTATATGAAGTACTGATGTAATCTTCACAACTACTACCACAAATTTCAACTATTGATTAATTATCAATCTTTAGATATCGCCAAAACCCTAGCAGTAGCTTTAAACCCTTATTTACAAACACCCGTGTACTAAATTCTTCATATCTCACAATCTAAAAGTCCAAATGCTATGAAGCTTTGATTTATAGCTTCTTAGCATAATAATACACCTTTTTGGAAATTTTGAGATAAAAATTCATCCAAAAACTTAAGATATGGCAAACCCCATCACTATCAATAAAACGGTCTACTTACTGCCTTGGAATTCGATCTGCTGGCTTCGACTCCTAATAACTTCTTCTTCAAAACTCCAAATGTAGTAATTCTTCCATATCAAGTGTAGAGCTTGAAATTCCCTCTCTAGCCGCACCTCTCGATCTCCAAAAGCTTTCATATAACTCCTCCAATTCTCAAAAGAGTGACAGTATGTCTCATATTGACACCTTATCTTCAAATGGCTATAACTTCTTTACCCTAACTCCAAATCCTCTAATTTCTGTACACAAATTGTACCCAAAATCCTAAACTTTACAACCCTAGCTTTTGATTTCCTAATGGCCTCCTTGAAGTCGCCAAAACCCTTGTTAAGGTCGCGGGCAGCCTCCTCAAAGCCCATTGGGCATGGTATTCGACCAATAGGGATGAAGTTTCCCATTCCTTGCCTTCATCCGACCATGCCTTCATTTCATCCCTCCCAATTAGCCTCCTACTAGCTTATATTTTCATCCTTAGGCTCCCATCTTCTCTCAAGGCTTCATACTAATCATTTAGATCTTATAATTTTTAAATACCATAATCAAAACAAGTAAAATAAAATAAAGTTTCTTCTATCAATCCCTTTAATTTATTTTACTAACCATTCTAACACATATCTAAATTTATAAACATATTATGATTTTTGAGTGGATTTTACATACTGTAAGCAATTTCAGTACAACAGCGGCTATGATATCAATAAGCGCATATGAAAATCAGCCAAAAATCTCAACAATATACTTGAAAAGATACAAGAATTTTATCAACTCTATCCCCACAAATCTAATCATTGTCGTATTATGATTTGGCTACCATGTGAAAATATTGTACATGTATATTTAATATATAATTTATTATATAGCTAATTGAGAGCTGTATCATTGGACTTTTATTAATTACAAGATATGGTTAGATTATTAGTTTAGAAAAAATCCATTAAAAAGGTTATTATTGAGATTTATATAATTTTTTTTTTTTTTTGGTAGTAACTTTTGAAGTTAATTTTATATTGATAATAACTTTTATATATCTTTAGTTATCTTTGTTAGACATTGGTGATTCTTAAGATCTTATTTATTTCTTTTATTTGGTGTTTAGAATACATATTATGTAAATCTTATAAGAAAAAGGATTGGAAAGGAATTTTAGTATAAAAAAGAGTAGTTTGGCCATCCATGTGAATGAATGGAGATGGATGATAGAAGTCTCTATTCCTATTGGCCAAAAATCATGCCCAATGGGCTTCAAGGAGGCTATCTGAGGGTTTATTAGGAATTAGGATTTGCTTTTCAAGGGGATTCAAACATCAAAGGCTAAGGTCAGCAAGTTTGGATTTTTGGATATGATTTTAGTGCAAATTTTGTGTAATTTGGACTTTTTATAAAGGAAATAAGGGCGCTCAAAGTTAAGGTGTTGAAATTATATCTACTGCCATTCTTTTGAGCATAACTTGCATGTACAGAAAGCAATAGAGGATTAGCAACTAGGATTGGAAAGACCACTTTTTTAACTATATTTTTTATTTATGGCTTGATGAAATCTAAGCTAGGATAAAGGAGATATTGGGAGTTGAAGACAGTGCTTGTAAGCTAAGGGTAGTAAGTGATCCTGCTTAACTAGTGGTTATGTTTTGAGCTATATCTTAGACAACTTGATAAATTTTTGGCTCAAAATTTTTAAAAGTATGTATGTTCATGTCACAAGACTATGTGCAAAAATTTTGTAGCATTAAAATTTTGGATTTGCAAAATATAAAAAAAATAGTACTCATGTGTCTCTAAACTAGGATTTTAAGCACTTACTAGGATTTTTAAGATATCAAATAATTAAAAATGAGTTTACAATTGATTCTTTTTTAAAGTAAAATTCAAGAATATTATCTACTCTTAGAAAAAAATTTATAGAAATTAAAAAATTGGATCAAGAATTATTGAACTCTCAAGTTTAAAAAAAATAAATCCTTACAGGTGAATAAGATTTTGAAGGACTTTTGTGGCAATTTGAATTTTTTAGTACAAACCTACTTAAATATAAAAAAATTTATCAATAAAAATTATCTTTTTTAATATCATTATATTATTTATCTTTTTTATTAAGGACGAATCACTTATTAAAATCTTGCCAATAAGTTTCAAGTAAATTCTCTACAGCTAAGTACCTAGTGTATTCCCCAATAGAAGATCACGCCCTATGACAATGTATTGGATGATAACTTCTTGCTGAAGATTGGATTTGAGAAATATTCATAAAAAAAGAATAATTAAACTAAAGCTTTTATCAAATAAAAATTATATTTTTGAATAAATAATTTTTTATTTTTTTAATGATATAAAATATATATAAATCTAAGTTATTTTGAATAAATTATGATAGTTCAAAAATAAAAGATAAATAATAGAAAAGATTAGTGAAAAAATTTTACCTCAAAGATAATTTACTTAAGAGATCATGAGTTCAAATCTCATCAAGGCTCACAAGTAGTATATAAGGGTATCCTAGACATGCCATGAGGCCTTAGTCTTATCCTCCAACCTACATCCAAGGTGCCACAATCCATATGGGACTTATGTACCTCCCTTCCTACAAGGACTATACTAGCTGCTGGTCCTTCTATTTTCAACTAATAAAACTCATTTTTTGTATTTTTGACTTAACTAAGGTGTTCAAAAACATCCAATTAGCCTAAGAACCTAGTATGGCCTTCAAATCTTGCTCTATTTCTTCATAATGGCTTCTAAGGTGGTAAAATTTATTTTTACTAAAGTCTTCAAAATTATTCTAAAAATTCCTAATAAATTCTAAATAAATTCTTAAAATATCTATAATATTTTTTAAATGATAATATTAATTTAAAACTATTTTATTCTATCTTGATAATTTTTTATAATAATAAAATCAATTTAAATCAACTTAAAATCTTATTTTCTATATAAATAACTACAAAGATATGAGATTTTTTCTCATGCTTCTTCTACTTATTAAATAGTATTTATATGTTTCTAATAAGTAATACATATAAATAGAAGGCCAATATAGATATTAGTCTCAATAATTAAATATTAATTCTTTTAATTAAAATAAAATATTAAAATAACTAAGATAATTACCTCCAAAACTTATTAAAATTCTAATTTTATGACTTTTTTCTAATAAGACTCTTATAACTTATAAACTCTACTAAATTCTAATGAATACTTAAATAATCAAATAAAGTCTCTAATCTTAATATTTTAATATTTAAATAATTTAAAATTTTAATTTTAATTAATCCACCATTTAAAATTTATTGATGGGACTCACATAGCTTCATTGGTACAACATATTCTTGATTTTCTATATATATAGGAAGATTTTTGAAGGTTTGAGCTCCTCTTAGAACTCAACACTAGAAAAAAGGGTGATATTAAGGACATACACTTTGAAAGTTCACAAAACCTTCTAAAATATTTTAGAGATTTTTTAGTTAATGAAAGTTGGTTGAAAAGCTTCTAAGTTGGTAGAAGGAGCTGAAGAAGCTTCCCAATTGGTAGAAGCTACTTGAGAAGCTTTCCAATTGGTAGAAGCTACTCAAAAAGCTTTTTAATTTGATAGAAGTTACTTAAAAAGCTTTCTAGATATGGATATATATAGAAGTCAAGGCTGAAAAGTTCTTCAGTCTTAAGAATGCATCTCTTAGAGTTCTAATTCACCTTTCTTGGTATTATTTGTATACTCATTTAGTTAATTCAAGTTCTTGTTGGTTTCTTCTTGAAACCTTTTTCTAATTTAAATCTCTTGTTTTGTATTCTCTTATTATTAATATTTGGTAAATTTATTGATAATTATATATATGATATTAAAAAAATTCAATGATAGGAGATTTGTAATAAAGTCAATAAAGATAGAAGACCACAATTATTTTAGAATTAATAGCGATTGAAGAAGTTTATATGGATAATGTCAAGGATCCTTTGATCTAGAACATGTGTCATAAGAAAGGACAAATTCCTTGATAGTTTTTTATATTTCAAACCATCAAAAATATCTAAAAATAAATTCTAATATCTTATTGAATCCAAAATATCCTGTAACTGAAAAGTTATGACATATTTAGAGAACACAAAGATGCAATAGTCCTTCTAGGATATACAAATATTTTTTAAAATAGAAGAGACTGTCTTCAAACTTAAATTAATTTAAATCATTACAGATATCATTGTAATAATATTTAACATCAAAAATAAGAAGGTCTATATCTAAAATTGCACAAATATGATCAAGAAATAAAAAATCCATTAGAATTGATATAATATTTATTCAAGTATAAAATTTCTTGAATTTTAAGAATATTATCCATTGCTGGTCATATATTGCCTCTTTTTTTTTTAACACAAGGTATGATTGTCTTGATAAAGTATTTAATAATCCTTGTTGCTTCTTAAATTGATATGTGATGTTAAAGTAGAAATGAAAAAGAGACATACTCCAACTATTTTAAACATAAGCCAGTATAGAATATTCAACATCCTTGTGATTTGTATACATAATCATTAGATATAAAGCACCTTCAAGCAAATGGGGCCATTTCCGAAGAGAATCTACAATAACAAAAAATTCCTTATTGTAGATCTCATAATTAATTTTTACAGTTGAAAATTTTTTAGAGCAAAATACAATTGGATGCAATCTCCTTTCTCTTCCAAATTGTAATAAGATTACTTCTAATACAAAGTTTGAAATATTGATTTTGATGAAAAATGGCTTGTGAAAGTCTAAGTGAATCAAGACAAAGACTATAGTAAATGCTATCTTCAAGCATTCAAAGGCTTTTTTAGCTTCTAATTATGCTTATTTAAGCTTATTCTTGCATGTCAATTATGTAAGCAGAGCGCCTATCTGAGAATAATTATTGATAAAGATTTTATATAAGTTTACAAATTCAAGGAAGCACTAAATATCATATATCAATTTTGGAATTTTTTGGTTGCTAATGGTCTTAATCTTCTTTAAATCTATCATTAAGTCTTCATTCAAGATAATATAGCTAAGAAATTCTTCTTAAAACTTGTGAAATATGTATTTTTCTAATTTGGTGCATAGTCTAGCATCTTATAATTTTTATAAGATAAGGCATATATATTATTTATACTCTTTTAAAATCTTAGAATAAATTAAAATATTATTCAAATAGCATATAACAAAGTTATCAAGAAATTCACAAAATACATTGTTCATCAAATGTTGGAAAATGGATGGCATATTTGTAAGGCCAAAAGATATGATATTATAGTTGAAGTGTCTATATCTTGTACAAAAAGTGATCTTCTATTAATCTCTTTTTATTATATATACTAGATTATAAGCTCTATAGAGATCTATTTTGGTATAGATTTTAGCTTCATTCAATTGGTCAAATAATCCAAATTTCAATAGCAAAGGATTAAAAAAAAATATTATCATTTTATTGAGGCCATAATAATTAATACACATTTGTAGAGATCTAGTTTTTTTTTTCACAAAGAATATAGGTGTACCACCAAGAAATTTTGAATGTTGAATAAAATTCTTTGCTAAATTTTCATCAATACATTCTTTCAATGTTATAAGCTTGTTCTAATATAAGTTATAAATTGGACCAAAACATGGTTGTATGCCATCTTGAAGATCAATAGTATAACAATATAAATAAAGTTTTAGCAAGATATTTGTATTCATCTTTTCAAGTATATTTTTAAAATCTTTGTATTTTTTTAAAAGGATTGTTGGAGTACTTGCTATTTCAAATGTTAGAATTGCATAAACAACAAAAAGATTGTCCTTCTTGGTTGCTTTCATAAAAGCTCTAGCTACACTAAACAAAGGCTTTATGGTTTTAGATCTATAAGATATATAATATTTACTATCAAGTTTAATAATAATAGGTTGTAATATTTTAAAGAATTTTATTTTATAAGATATCCAATTTATATATGGATTATATCTTTCAAGCCAAAAAAGTCCTAAAATGATGGAATTAAATAGAAATCTAATGATATTAAATACAACTTGACAACTATGGTTTTATGATGTTACTTCTAATAGATTTATTTCATAAATAATATCTCCAAAGGATAAGGATTGACCATCTATGACCTCTACATAAGCAACCTTAGATTTCTTGATTATAAGAATTTTATGGATTCTTAAAAATTCTAAGACAATAAAGTAAGCAAAGGTCCATGAATCTACTAAAGCAAGGATTTTGAATTTTTGGACATCCAAACATATTGGTATGATAAAATAATAAGAAAGATTAGATGATAATATAAGATCTTTTTTTATTATAGAATAAAAGAATCTAGCCACATGATTCCTATTGTAGCTAGATGTCCTTATTTTTTACAAAACATCTAATAATATGGCTGCACTCTTTATTCAATATGTATGTTGATACTTTTTGTGGCAATTATTAGCCTTGTGGACAAAATTCTCCACGATACAAATATAAGCGATATTCTTTTCAAAGCTTCTTATATTATTCAAAAAGGGATTTGAAGTAAATTATATCAATCTACATATCTTCTATTTCCAAATATTTGCTAAGATTGAAAGATGTAAAAGATGCCGAGCAATTGGTATAAAGTTATAGTGTAGATAGTGGTCATTTTTTTATCAAAGTTAAAATAGCTAATTATTATATTTTATTACTTGATTCATGGCTTTATTAAGAATTTAAAGATTAGATATAGATAATAATAGATCCTTTATATCATCTTATAATTTCTAATAAAATTGACTTATCAACGTATCTTTATTTTAATTGGTACCACATGCTAATTATCAAAAAATTTAAATATAAACAAATATAGAATGTATTTTTTGTCGAAGGATTTAGATTTTAGTTGTGGCAAATGGAACCTTATCATATTCTCTAAAAGCTTTTGTAAATATTGTTAAAAATATTTCAAAGTTATTGTCACGGACATAAGATTTATTCTAATAACTATCTAATTAATACAAATAAGTAGAAATAGATAAAAATAGGTTATGTTGATAATATATTATAGAAAAGCTTTTTAGAAGCTTCATAGACATGGATTCACCTTTATACATGTCTATAGGTGATTGATAGGTTAGAAACTTGGCCAACAAGCTAGCCATGTGCTACACATGTTGATAGCTTGTAGAACAAGCTAGCAACGTGTTGCACATGTTGGTAGCTTGTGGTATAAGCTAAGTACATGGCGCATATGTAAGAAACTTGTCTTGTAAGTTGGACATGTATTTTGCAAATTGGACACGTATTGGAGGTCCTATAGAACACTGTCACATAGTTCTAACATAGATAATATATATAGGGATAAGAGTGAAGCCTTCTTCACTCTTGTCAATTCCTTTCTTGCTTCTAGTCTAGCTCAACAGTCTCTTACATGTTCTAATCTTTAGCAATAGCCATTGTAATTTCTTCTTGAATATATATACTTCCTTATTTCTATTTTGTCATTTTTCTTTGACATAGTTTTTACTAACTTATGCATCTGTTTCAGTTCGTATTCTTGATAGTTATATAATATGGAAGAATTCTTCTTAAACAATGAAGCAAACTAAGACAAAGCTTGATTTGAGAACAAGGTTTCAACTAGACCAATAGGAAATGCTTCCATAGAAAATTGTTGAAATTGAAGTAAAGTAATAAATTGTATTTGATTTACAAAGCCACAAAACTTTGAATGAATTTCATTAAATTTTTTTGGGAGGTTAATTCTTGATTCTTTTACTATTGATATTGATTTGCTGTCTTAAATAAATATGTCTTCTAGTAAAATAAACCTTGATAATGAAATTCCTAGAATGACTTGTGATAGTGGATGATGTGATTCTGCTCTTTGACCATTATATATGGTTACATAAAGTTTTTCATTTTGCTTAAACAAGGTCTTTGTCTTCACTCTCAATACTTCAAGAATATTTATAATTAATCAAATTTGGCTTCTTTAGAATCTATCATATTGAATCCTTTACTTCCTATCATAGAAATAAAAAATAAAAAAATCAAAATGTAAAAAATCAAAAACATTATTGGTCTAGAGGAGGATAATCCACAATTGTTAAAGTATTATAATACTTCCAAAAAGAGGAATAAGCTACTCTCTATTTAAAAAGACCAAGATCTAATATTGTACTATATTAGTCTCAATAAATAGAACAAGACTTTAAAAATTCAAAGAATTGTAACAAAAGAGGTTTATTTTATATCATAAGCAAAGAGCTACGACAAGACACAAGAACAAGACTAGAAAGTCCAAATTGAGCCATAAGGATTGCATTGTCAAGGTTGAGGATTCTCTCAACCTTGTCTCTTATATATATATATATTAAGTACAAAGAAGCTCCTTGAAGAATTTTCTTGATTCTTGGAAGTGAAGCAAGCATAAGATCCTTCTTTGGCAACTTCTTGAAATATCAAAGCTTCCAAGAACCTTCTAGAACCATCTAAGATCTCCTAAAATCTTCTAGGACCTTTTGGAATCTTCTTTAAACCTACTAGGACCTTTTTAAAACCATTGAAATTCTTTTAGAACCTTCTTCTATTGTATGTCTGTGACAATATGTAATATAAATGAAATAAAATTGACAATATGTAAAGAAAGTAAATTAAACAATTAATACAAAAAAAATTAAATAAAAAAATTAATATAAGAAATTTTTAGATTTGATATAAATTCAATATTTCTCATAAGTAAGAAAGTTTTAAATTTTGGTTTTAATAATATCACTTATTTTATTTGAAACTAATTAGTTATAGCCATTAACTTAGTATTATTTAAAAAGACTCTTGTTTTCAAAAATGCTCTAAAATCAAAGTTTATAGTTTTATTTTAGAATATATGTATATTTTATATAATTTTCTAAGGCAATAAAATGAAGGTGCCTTACTTGGGTGCAATTGGTCTACTTGATATCACTCTCCTATTACTTATGATATTCCATAGTACATCTCTATCTTTATTGTTTGTCACATTACTATTTATATTATATCTCTTTCTTTCTATGTCTTACCATCTTTAACCTTTGCTGCATAAGAATCTATTTTCCAAAATCTATACAAATATAAGGAAAAAAAAAAAAAAAAAAAAAAAAAAAAAACACACATATTTATTTTTAAATAATTAATTTAGTGTGCATTACTTTGAGTTAGTTCCAATATGTTATCTAAACTCCTTAGATTAAGCTAGCAATCTTATTGACTATCAATTACATCCAACATTGCAATAAATATTTAAACTTGTCATTCTTCAATTGCTTAAAAAACTACAAAAATATGCCATCCAATTTATAGCATATTTTGAATGCCAAAGAAATAAATTTTACTTTATATTTGATATTAGATTAAAATTTTAATGTGAAGAAATTAGCTTTGTTTTTTTAAGTTTCATTACTAAAAAAAAAAAATTAATTATAATAAGATATGAATAAAAATAAATCTATGTACAAAAATATATATTATAAATATTTCTAATCTAATTAATATTATTACTAAAAAAAATGATTGAATAAATATTTCAAATAGATTTAAATATTATAATAAATATGATTCAAATATTAAAATTTATATATATATTTATATTTTAAAAAAATAATAAATCAAATAAATTTTAATTTTATAATTTTTCTATAAATCCTTTTATATACTATTATACTCTATATTTTATATAAATGTAGTCTTTTCTATTTCACAACAATAACTTATATAATTTTAAATTTATGGTTCTAAATAATATGTTTCTACATTACAACATAATATCTATATTGTTCATCTAAAAGATTATCAATAATAATCAAGATAATTAAAATATTATATAAAAAATAAAATTATAAGAAATCTTTTTTAAATCAAAAATAAATTATTACATTAAAAGCTATAGAAGTTGTACATAAATTAGTAAGAATTTAATTATATAAGAGAAGTAGTAAAACATTATTTTGCACTCATTTTGAAAATTGGTTAATGTCCTTGTATAATAGTGGCATGGAGAGAGGCCTTGAGTTATATCCTAGGCCATCCTTCATAAACTTAAATACACAATTGAAATCTATCTCTTCTTCTTCCACATAAAAAAAAGTTTTGAAACAAAAAATTAAAAATATCTTTTATTCTTTGTTTTTGATTTTTCTAAGAAATCACTATAGACCTACAAACAACCTATGCAACTCATACACAAATAATTGAAACAACTTTGGAAAAAAAATCCAAGAAAATATTACTAATGTCTAAATTCTGTTTTACAAAGTAGATATTAAATATCTTTAATATAAAATATTAAAAAATTAAATCTCAAGGAACTACTATTGATCATACAAAAGTGAATAAATAAATAAATAATGTTACTTAATTGAAATGAATATATGCAAAAGTCATATGCATATTCATAATTACTAGGCATGTTAAAGAGCAAGCAAACATTAAATTAGTGAACGTCGGATTCCGATTGCAACGTTCCATGAAGATCTCTTCGGGTCCATAACTTACAAACACTAGACGTGGCTACAAGCCAAGCTCTGAAAATTAGGGTTTCATTTCACCAGAGACATGGTTCGTCGCCGTGGCTGTAGCTAATCCTCATGGGAGCAGAAACCTGCACTACGGCGTTGAAGCTCTGAAAAATTGCAGCATGTAATTTAATTTGCAATTGTATAATCTTGGTTATCGTTGGTAGGTCGTTGGAGTAGGGTTTCTATTTTTCTGTGTTTTGTTTTGTTTTTTTGCTTCGTCTCTAGAAGGGTGATAAGAGTTGGAACTGGCAGCGGTTTCAATCACGGCTTCAGTTCAGGGATGTAATTTTACAGCTTCCTACGTAACACTGTTTTTCAGCAACTTGCTCCAATCCTGCATAATTTAGTTTTTTCAAACCTGTGCACAATTTATTGGTGAGTACAGTTGCAATCTAAGATCCGTCTACAGCTTTGTGATGCGCATAGCCTTTGTGTTGATCATCTCGAAATGCTTGCTTCTCATGTCATTGTACAAAATAGCTCTACACTTTAATGGGTAATTTTGTCGAAGATGGAGTTTCTTTGGCATGGTTCTTGTCCTTTCACATTGTTGGAGTATGTTGTTAAGTGGTTCAACTGATTTAATCACCTCGTCTTGGAATCTACGGCACCTTCTGAATCTCCCCCTTCGTAACTGAAATGCTTTTTTCGTCAGTGTTTGTGTGGCGGCCATGAAAAGACGACTACTACAGCATGTGCTTGCCAATGCTGAAGCAACAACTCAGCCAAGGGAAGAATCTTCTCGCTTGTCTGGGTTGTTGATCCAGTTTGAAGGGCGGAAAGCAAAGTGCGAAGTATTCTTCCCCGTCTTGCAATTTCTCCAGCTGCCAGTTTTCAGGGAATGTTGCAATCTCAGCGCGGTCCACAAAGAAACTACTTTGTAACACAGACGTGGTTTTGTTCACAACCAGGCGATACTTTTGTGACTAAGTCAATCCCAGAAGCCGTGGCGATGGCGAGGCCATGAAGTTTAGTCATGGTGAGGTCGCATTGCACTCCAGCCATGCGTTCTAAGCAACGAACAGCGAAAGGGTGCGGACTCACAATGCCGCAAGCAAATGTGTTCTCACCATCCCATGCCAATCGACATAGCCGCCGTCCAACTCCAATGCCTCGCCAGTCCTTATGTACAACAAGTTGTGTGATCCACATCACATCCCCTACACTTGCCGCAACAAGATTCAGAATGATTCACCCCCGGGAGAAGGAGAAGGAGAAGGAAGGCGCATTCATGAAGTAAGCGCACGAGAACTCCTGAGAAATGATCGTCACCTTTGCCAGGGGCGAAGTAGAACCTCGTGCAGAAGGCATGCCCAATCACTTGGTCTGTGGCTGGATGGATTGCTGCCACAACAAAGCACCGCTTCACGTCGTAGAGGCCCTGGCTCCCGCTGAGATCTTCACTCGGCTGCCAGGCTTCGCCTCATCACCTGCAATCATCACATTCTTCGAGAAATTCATCGCAGTGACGATCCAACAATGGTCATGTAAACACGTGAATCCTTGCTACATTTCTCTACTTAACAACTGGGAATCTTGTTTGCGAGAAAGAACCGAAGTCGGAAATTGAGCATGATGATGCACCCGCATTGGGTCCCCAGATGCCGTAGTGGTTGCTGTACAGATTAGCACACTGCTGCAGCAGATCGTTGTCCACTTTGGGAGCTGGAAGCAACAGAAATGCTAATTCCTCAGTTGGTCTCGCACCGCTCTCACAAGGCTCCATCATCTTCAGCTGCATTCACAAATCTCACGAGTTCGCAAGGGAAGTCGTTTTACATCAGTTAATTCCCACTTCCTCCAACCTTAATTACATCGACTACCTCAAAACATTGCATACCCGCACATTGCCATGACCACCATGTAATACAATCCAACAGAACCGGCATTTGCGATCCGGATGCCAAGTACTGAAGCTACACAACAATTACTGTACTCTGAAAGAAACCAGAACGCTTGAGAGGTCGAAGGTGGGCAATGACGTCGACTGGAGAAGATATCCCAGGTGCTGCACAAATCTAACACTCAATCGATCCCTAGTTTGTGCCGGCTGGTGGCTGTGGCGATTGGACTATGTAGACGGCGGTGTTCTGTTGGTCCTTGACACGGTTTAATGCCTTAAGTACTCACAGGCATTGATGAATTGAGCGATGGCAACGTGTTACCTGCCGGAAACTTCACCCCAAGCCAACGTTTGAATCGAGTTTGAAGGAGAAAGCCCGCTACATGTGTGACACAGGCAGTGTTATAAATGGTTACCCCTAAGAAGGACACATACGACTTTAAGACGTGCTCGCATTAGGCAGCTTGACAATGTCACGAGGTACTAAGCTCTCTCTCACTTCCCTCCTCAAATCTTCCACCTCCTCACGCAGCTCATGCCTACTTCTTTGTCCGCGAGCCCGCACATCGATGATCAAGGTACTACACCCCAATTTAAACTATAATGATGGCGAGAGACAGTAAATAAATGCCATCATGCGACGACTAAGTTCATATGTGTGCTCGTGACTTAGGATAATCAGTGGTCACTCTGTGAGTTGGGATGTTAAGACACGCAGGGAAGAAGAACGCCGAAAACGAACGAACGAGTGAATAAAGAGTAATAGTAGTGCTGGGCCAGGTCAGATCACTTTGACAAGAAAAGGGCCCAGCTCGTACCATGATAATTTTCCTTCATCCTCGCGCATTTGGATGAAGGAAAATTACCATGGTACGAGCTGGGCCCTTTCTTGTCAAAGTGGTAGTGCTGGGACTGAAGTGCTGATGCAGGAGTGACGTCTTGGGTGCATCAGCTTTGTTGCGGAGTGAAACAGACTATTAATCTTATTCCCTTTTAATATCATCGAATGTGCTTGATTTCGGATTGATAAAGGCAGAAGTTGCTCATTCCACACCGGAGAAAGAATCCTTGCTAAATTTGGCACTAAACCCAATAATAGCCCTCCCTGTCAGGAAACGTGGACCCAATCTAAACAATGAGTTTAATATTCGGCGCAAGAGGACAAACCTCCGAGCCCAAAAGTATCACGTCCCACCAAAGGCCAAGCCACTTTACAGAGCATTTTCGCTATTTTTCCTCAGCGAAGGACTTCCCGAAGGTGTGTGTGGCACTGTGTCTTCCCTCGTGCATGCGAAAACCAGGATGGGGAAGTGTTGGAAATAAGGACCGGTGGAATTGGTCATCAGCTTGATCTAGCAACGATACGATGCTGCTGCCTCGTACGCTCGTGACATCGAACATTTGTTCACCGACCCGGCAGTTCTTTTGTGGAAATTGGCAGAGCGAGAGAGGAACAGGGGTGACGCGGAGGCCGCTTTTGCTGAGTGCGAGGTCTTGCACAGGCGAAAGTGAAAGGCAAAAGCGCGGGCAGGACACTGAGGGAGGCGACCGTACCGGAGGATTCAATCTCAGACGCTCCCTTCGCGAAAATGCAGGGTTGGGTGAGATGACGAGGTGGCCTTTCTGCCGCTTTTCACGAACCTCATGATTTCGTACCATCGCAGGTGAACGAATTTGTTTTCGTACGCTCTCATTCCTCGCAAGCCAGCGAGAGTGCTGACGAGATTCGTGAAGCGTCATCACCGTCACACATCGCTTGCAGGCGACCGAACACTTGCTGACTGGGGAGGGGAGGAGGTAGACACGGAGCGAGCGAGAAAGACGACGAGTCAGGCAGATCCCTCCCTTTCTTTTCACGATTGTGTTTAGTGCGGAGGTGGGAGCTTGGGGATGCAGAAGAAGCAGCGGAGGATGATCGGAGGGGCGTCCAAGATGGAGAGGCAGCAGTTGGGTGGAGGATTAGGCGGAGGATTGGGGTGGAACAAAGTGGTGCCCAATGCGTCGGAAGGCGTTGTGGCGGTGGTGGGCGTAGGGCCTGGCCTTGGGGCCGCCATTGCCAGGCGGTTTGCTCGCGAGCGCTACATCGTTGCTATCCTTGCCCGGGATTTAGGTTCAAATTCTTGCAAACTAGCTAGGAAAGTTGGGCTTTGCTTCCATTCTGAAAATCGTGTTCCGGAATTTCGCTTTGTTGTTCGATGCTCGATGTCTACGATTTTTTCTTTCTTCGTCGTCGCGATTCTGCATACAGGGCTTGAGTCGTAATGCGAATTAGATTCGACTCTCTTGAGCAGAAATCCCATCTTGAGACCTTGCGAAACTGTGGAGTTGTTTGTGAAGAGAATCGCATCACACCGAATCACATAAGTTACGTCGGAACCTAGAAGTCAGTAATAATGAGTCACCGATATGGTTCGGCTTCTCGACTCTTGCAATTTTTAAGAGCGTCTTTATTTTTGGATTAGGAGAACGGTGTCGCATTCTGGGCTCTGCACTAAGAAACAGGATTTTTAGAATGTGACTTGGTTAAGCCATTCTGATTCTTTTCGAATTAGCATTGGGAACGCTTTAACTTTCAGCCCAAGAAGCCGTGGCCAGCTTCTACGATTGTGTCGTGGTTCTGAGAAAAAAAAACATATAACTTTTTCAACCATTCACCATTCCGTAGCGACAAGTCAAAATTTCAGGCGTAAATTTTATTACACTGGATCTCGGAAATGGGATATCCTGAGTCAAGCATTTGGTGGACGCCACGAACTGCCATTCATAGCAAACCGTAGTATTGGAAATCACCATTCATTTTAGGTTAGCTCCGTGAGATTTTACTCTAATCACATTATATAAGTGCATAGTATGCGACGGGAGCAAATTCGAGCACTCGTTGCATTTCTGCCACTTTTGTACTTCTGGTGTGCTGATGGTACAGAAGTGCTGTTTAGTACTGAAAACCTATGATCTACTCTGGTATTCGAGGTGATGTAGCCTTTTCGAAGAGATCGACAGCTTGAGAATTGTGTTTTATGTTCTGTTCTTTGTCCTTGCCCTTAATTCTCTTGCCCTGTGTCTAGAGCTGTTCACAGTGATTCACTAACTAACCGTTCATAAAGTCCCTCCATTGTCATTGTCCTTTGCATCTATGTGTGGCAAGTCATTCCTGGCAATGGTTCTTTTTGTAGTGTGTAACATATAGTAAAGTAATCCTGATTTGGAAATTGATTTTTTGCTGATCGAGGAGTGTTTGCAGACAAGTTGATGAAGTTGGCAGAAGAAATTGTGGAGAAGGAGAACGAGGCTCAGGTTTGCGCGATTCGTATTGACTGCTCAGATCCTAAGTCAGTTAAGGAAGCTTTCGAAGCAGTCAACTCATTGGGCTCTGTGGAGGTCTTGGTACGCTTCATATAATTTTCCCTATAGTTGGTTTTAGGCCATTTAGCAAGTACTTCTTTCTCCCTTTGTTTTAATTTGTTTTTTTTTCCGATGTTTGTTTCCCCAAGGGAACTATCTCACATGCATGGTGTGCTCCACAAATACCAGTTGAATGCATATGCAACTTACCAACCCTTTGACTAGATCATAAAATAATCATTTTTTTCTTAATTTTTATGAAGACCAATTTTCTGGCGTGTCTTCGTGTTGTGTGCAGGTCTACAATCCAAACACCCCTTTCCCATGGCCACCTCCCAAATTTACTGACATCACTGCAGAGTCTTTCGAAAGATCAGTAATGGTTCCTTGTCTTGGAGCATTTCATTGTGTGCAGCAGGTGAACACTATTCACTTGTGCTTTTTTAGTCCGTCAATCAGCATGGTGTATCTCTTCTGTATGCAGCAATTTCTACTGTCATTCATATGTGTGGGATGGAGTGGCCAGGTAATCAAAGGAATGGTGGAGAGGAAGAAAGGCACTCTTTTGTTTACAGGGGCAACGGCTTCTATCCGAGGAGGTGCAGGCTTCTCTGAAATAGGTGAGTTGGGGGCTTCCTTCAATTCCTTCGGAGGTATTCGTGGAGGTGGGATTCAGGCAATGTTTTTAATGACTACAGTAGTCGGTTTTTTCCTGTTACTGAAAACGTACTCTATCTTTCCTTCAAATGTTCACATTGTAGCAAAATATATCAGCCTCGCACACTGGTATGTCTACATAGATATCCTTAACAACCTCGCATTTCTGTTAGCGTATCCTGTTGATAACATCTATTCATCTGTTGGAGATGTGCATACTGATTTCATCGCGGCTGTATGCGCAGCTTGTGGAAAATTTGCACTCCGAGCACTAGCACAGTCTTTGGCCAGAGAATATCAACCTCAAGGCATTCATGCTGCACATATAATTGTCGACGGTAAAATCAGCAGCCCAAGGTACGTAATCGAGTGCTTTACCCTTCGAGATGGAGAATTTGAGATTGTGAGTGTGAAAACTACCACCTCGTGTTAGCCAGCAAGAAGGGATTTTAGGGCAACTGGATGCAAGCTATGAGCATGTTATGTATAAGAACACATTTGGCGTCAAATCGAGTTTTTATTAAATCTGCTATACAAATATATTTTTTGTCTGTATATTGTGAATGTATGTATTGATAGATAGAGTTGATTTATTATTTGAATGCTATGTTGGAGGTTTAGTAGCTGAGTTAAGTACTTTGTCGATGAACGACAGGAACCAAGACATGCCGGACACGACGATGAACCCAGATGCCATAGCTGAGGTCTACTGGCAGGTTCATAAGCAACACAAAAGTGCCTGGACACAGGAACTTGACCTACGTCCATTTTCTGAAAAGTTTTAGTTCCTGAAATATAGGATGTAGAAGTCCTGCAATCGTTGAATCGGGAGGTGTCTAATAATGTTAGGTTCTGGTGTTAGATCAGGTGCAAATGGTACTGCTAATTTGATACACTAGGTAGGCATCAGCTTCAATTAGACTACTCACTGTTAAGAGAGCTTCCTTGGTATCGCCTTTGTGCAGCTTATAATGTACAGTGTTCAACTTTCAAAATTTATGGCTGTGTTCTTTTGCACCAATTTGTCGTGCTCATCAGCTTTTCGTCACAGTATCTTATCTAGATGCTTGATGCAACAATTTTCATCTTGCATGTGATCATAGTGAGTATTGTTTTGCTACAAGAATTTAAACAAGTCATCCACTTTTTACAATTTCTATTTTCCCAGCAGAAAGCCTTCTCTCCTGTTGTCATGCAGGGCCTTCACTGCAGTATACTGTTGTCATCAAATACCAAGGTAAACCCTAATCCTGTGAAGAACGTAGCATCCAATTGTGGCTGCAAGTTTCCATTGATTTCATTGCAATCGCCAAAGAGCCAGGTGTTCGAAGCGCCGAGTACCTGCCCAGTTCCCTAGATGAGTGATTCAAACTATGCAACCAATAGCGAAGGCATACTCCATAATCAAGCATGTACAAACAGTGCCTTCCCATGCTTCAAAAACATCTTTGCAGATACACAGCCAGAGACACGTTCGAAAATACAGTCGCTGAGAGACCAAACAAGACCAGAGAACAAAGATGTTTGAACAAACATACAGAATAGATTCGTCAGTAAAAATATTTCTTAATTGGAAAGAGATGCCAACTCATATCATTGAAAGCTGACACGCAGGGAAACGAAGCAGCATTCACAGAATGCTCAGTTACGTATTTTTGTAACCCTAACAAGCAATCTGGCCTCGCATGCATGGGCTTTTGCACCACTTCCCAACTATCTTGGTATTTCCGGAAGCTGTTGCCCAGAATAGAAATCCATCCGAGACACCATGGATCCATATTCGCTTCCAATAGATTGTTGTACAGAGCAGCACCACAATGTGGCATATAAAACAGCGTCGGAGAGTATGCTCGCCTCCTTCCTTTCTCGTCTCGCAGAATAGGAGTGCAGCCCAGGCTTGACAAGAAGCCATACTCCATGGCAGACAGCACCGGATCAAACACAAACAAATCCCCAATGCAGGCAAACTGGTCCTTCAGCAGTAGAGCAAGCGACATTTGGCATCTAGACACCTCGCTGTCCAGAATGCTCCCTACACCAAGGACTACGAGCTCCACAACAGTTGGTGAACTCGGTGCAGGCTTCATGTCCCCGACGTGATTTTCCTTCACTCTGTACTCCACAGTTTCTAATATCAAACTTCCTGCATCCACAGCCCACATATTGGACATTAGATGATAGCCCTCAAGTATCGTGCAATTGCTCTTTCTTCCCAGGTAAATTTCTAAAACTCTAAACTCTAAAATTCTACATTCTAAGCACAGCATAGGTTGTAATTCTGAAAAAAATACCACTATAATTGGGAGAGCACACGTACCGTCTGAGAAGTGGAAAGTGCACGTTTCAGAGTCAGCTGGATTGGGTCCCAAACTTTGAACAGCAGCAAGAAACTCATTCACAATTGTTTGATCATGACGCAGTCTCTCGGATCTTCTCGCGTTAGCCATCAACGTTTCCAAAATTTGTAGGCGTTGCATCTGCTCTACTAGTTTCTTGTAGAAGACTGATCTCCGAACTCTCTCCATAGATTTCTGAAGGCTCTGGCGCAGTTTATGTTCTTTTTCCGCATCCCAAGGACTAAGAATCGAGTTCGGGCTATGTCCTGAACGGTACGAGAGGTGACCCTCCTCAGAGCTTTTGTACACGGGGCGTTTCGCGTGAAGCTTTCCGTTCCGAGGTCGCCCAATTTCCCACTCGTCCTCTACCTCGCTAATGCTCACCGTTCGGTCTTCCATCTCCACCCAGATAATAACTCAAACTCTACTATTATGGTGTAGAAGCCGAGAAAGGCAATCATTACCGTTGTCGCTTGTGCGAACGTACACACATTCTAATCTACTATAAAAACGTTGAATCTCGCGAATTCAAGACATGCCTTCCACGGCCAGTGACCGTATTCCGATCTGGCGAATTAGCTCCAGAGCTTAGAGAATCCTCATCAGTCAAGTGCCCTAATGTACACAGTCAAGAAGTTCACAGCTGATCGTACCCTAATGCTTGGAATCAAAAGGACAGAAACGAATCCTTACCAACGCCCCCCATTCCCGAATCTTGATATACACCATTGCCCCTGCCCTTCCTCGAGCTCTTCCTTGACGTGCCTCACAATCGGTCACAAGACGTAATGAAATCGGAGATAGCTCTGACTAATTCACACAAACATTCCCTGCGATGGCTTCCAAATTCGATAGTTGATCTTGTCGTATATTGTCATCCACCCTTATCCTCTTGTCAACTCATGCCTGAAGGATAAGGGGTCGCAACTTGCGAGCTCCCAAATTCCCCTCGCAAAGCAATAACTTACACAATAGCGCTTTACCGAAATCACCCAGTTGCCGCACTGCCCATGAGCGTGCAAAATGAGTTGAAACCGTCACAAGATGCACCAATTTCTATTTCTAAAAATAAATATAAAAAATATTTCTGGCGCGCGTTTTGAAATATCAATATATGAGAGGCATTCCGGTGGGCCCTTTTTCTCGTCACACAAAGTTCAACTGGGCTTCAGGATTTGCGAACCATCCCAGCTACTGCATTCACACAACTCGCATCCGATTGGCATCCCAATCTCTGTAAGTAGTGCACTGTGCATCTCTCACGACCAATTGGGCGAGGATTCTATTTTTTGGTTGTAGTTATGGAGACGGTGTCACAGCCATGGCGCACCTCGCTCTCCTTCTCTGCCTCAATTCCATATACATCCGTTATGCGGTTACAAATTCAGAAATCCTATGCTTATTCCTGGAAAAAACTGCCGCATATTTGTTGCCATTCTTCGACTAAAGTGGATGGATCTCAGAAAGTAAGACCTCCTCCTAGTGATTATGATTTTCGGGCTGAAACGAGCGATGGGACTCGGGAGATGGTTCAAAGGCTGTACCCAGAGTTGATGGATTTGGTAGAGGATGGCACACTGGTAATTGTGAAGCGACCTCCGAATTATGTTGAGCGTCGCAGTGATGGGTATGTGGAGCCTGAGGTGGTGTACATTGTGGGCACAGCTCACATGTCCAAGCTCTCCGCCAACCAGGTAAGAACTAGGCCATGGAAGGCCAATCTGCAATTTCTAGGTTGGCAATTGGTGGAGATGACGTTTTAGGGCTGCAGACTTGTAAGCGATTGAGAATTTTGTCTAGGTAATGACTGATTTTTATGCATTTATGTTTCGATACCCTACTCAATTGGTTATCTTGAAACTCAGGGTAACCAATTGGGCAAAGAAGCATTATATTTCAGTGTGAACTTTGCAGTTACGTTTCACAGTTCTGGAAATCTACGCACCTTGACAGGTAGAGAAATACTTCATTAAGTCTTCATTGGAATTTTCCATGTGGAGTTAATTTATCACTTCAGAAACCTCTAATTTAGGCTGCTGAGTCACATATTTAACGCGGTTGTTCATCTCGAGCAGTTGTGCGGCACGCAGTGAATGCTGGGCAACAGATATGTGGGAAGGGCAAGAAACCCGACGCTAAATGGGATTTAAGGGTTTTTAAGATAACCTATTCAAGATTATCATGTGAAGTTTTTTGTGGGGTCTGCATTTCGCAGGTTACGAGAGTTATCAATGCTGTGCAGCCTGAAAATGTTGTAATCGAGCTTTGCAGAAGCAGGCATGTAAGGCTTACCTTCACTTGCAATAATCTTCCAATGTCGATTCATGAGACCCTATTCTGCAAGAGTGTTGATGCAAGTTGTGAGACCAGCCGATTTTTGAGAGCGCAGGGCAGGTATTATGTACGATGAGGCTCAAACATCTGACGTGAAGCAAGGTAGCAAAAATTTGATGTCCATGAGCGGTGACAATTTTGGATCAGCAGTGGGCCGCAGCCTCAAGCTTGGTGAGCCTTGAAATTTCTGGTTTAATTTCGGGCTGTACCCTGGCTTACTTAATTAATGATGTGGAAAAACTTGTGAACCCTAGACTCAAAGTGCAAGATAAACAATAAAGAATATGGATACACAAGACTAATGATTGGTTTCCACCAGGAGCCTCATGTTGCCCTTAGCTCAAGGGCGTGCAAATTCTGTGGTTGAACAGAGGATTTTTGAAATTTAGTTCCTAGTATCAAGAGCTGAAAAAGCGTGCCACAATCTTTGGACTAAGCTAACGCCCATGTGTGCACACATGAATCATGGCTATTCCTGTATGACTACAAGATGTTATGAAGTGTAGCTAGAAGCGTAAAGAATTTGCGAAGTGTAGCTTTAACGGTGTCAAGTGTTTGGGGATGGTATAGGTGGACGATCTGCTCTAGCACTTCGCTTGCTATTGGCCGGTGTTTCCAAACGTCTCTCAGCCTCTGCGGGAGTAGCCACAGGAGAAGAGGTGAGGATCGCTTGGAAGCATCTCATTGGCTCAGTACGCTAAACCTGGGCAAGTGCAGTTGAAATCGATGTTTGTTAACAAATATATACATCCACTCCCAAAATTCTGTAACAATTTTATTGTGCTTAACAGCCTGTAGCCAATTGAAGACTTGAATCAGGTAGTGGTCTGCAGATTGAACGCTGTAATTTGTTTTTCTTGAGGAGGTCTTCCTATAAACAATGCAGTTGTAACTCATAATATATCTAGAGGGGCAGTAGTGTGAAGGTGCCTGATCCTGACTGTGCCAGTGCAGTTTCGTGCAGCCAGGAAAGCAGCTGAAGCTTTAGGGGCACAAATTGTGTTGGGCGACCGACCTATTGAAATTACGGTAAACCTTGTTCTGAGACTCGGTCGTTGGACAATGTGCTTGAGCTTTTTATCGAATTATATCATTCCCCTGTTATTTGTGGGTATTCGGGATTTTGCGATCCCTCTATTGTCTAGTTTTGTATTTTGCTGTCCCGCTGTCTAGAATGCTTTCAAATATATGTTAACATATGATCCGATGTTATTTTTATTTGAAGCTTCAAAGGGCATGGAGGTCACTGAAGTGGGACGAGCGTTTACGATTTGGAGCCACCCTGGTTCAAGGCATGTCCGATAAAAATCTTAATGTGTCGGAAGAAAGTCTTCAGGTCACAATATTTATGCTTTCTTCCTTCAATGACGCAAATATTTGTAAACATGAGTCGTCTCCTCATCTGTCTTGGTTGATTTGGTGTCTTAAGTGGAATCGCTACTGAAAAAGTAGACACGCTTACGGTCTGTTTATGCACCACATCAACATTTCTTAAGTTTTGCGTTCTTCTACAGATGCTGAAGTCGGATGATGCACTATCAGCCATGTTTGGAGAGCTAAGTAGTCGATTTCCATCCTTGATGCAACCCCTGATCCACGAGCGGGATATGGTAAGCAAGGTCACTTGTTTTGAGATATTCTGTACTAACAGGCAATTAAAGAGTCCAGCTACAGTATGTCTTTCGTAGTATGATTCGACCTCTGAAATCGACGGGGGAGTAGAATATATGGTGATCGAACTGTGTCAGACAGTTTGTTGTCTTGAAGTTTTAAGTTTGAAGTCTTGCTTGTATTGTAATCTTAAGGAATCAGATGTGGCAGTCTTCTAGACGTCCAGCCGAGCCCATGTGAGTGTGAAGGTGTCGTCCATTGTTCCTAACGCTGTAATGCTGGGTGGTCTTCTTGCACAGTACCTCGCGTGGTCGTTGAAGCGAAGTAAGGCTGTGAATGGATGCAAGCGAGTCGTAGGAGTTGTTGGGAAAGGTCACTTGCGTGGGATAGTGCATGCCCTTGTCCATGACCAAGAAAACCTTCGCTTTAAAGACCTGGTTGGATCTAGAGGGATTGGGACAGAAAATTCCAAGGGTGAGAAAATACGCAAGTTTGCCACGAACCTAGCGATTAAGACAGTTATTGGTCTCCTTCTATGGTGGGCATGGGAATCCTTTCAACATCATTGAGACTTTGCAAGTGGCAACATAAGTAGTTCTAACACCTTACTTTAATGATCGCACTTTGCTAAGATATTACGCTAGTTGATCCACACGATTGTGTACGTTTCCACCATTTCTTGCTGAGGTTTAGTCGTGTCAAGCCATGTCAACAGCAACAGCTGTCTGCGTTTCCTATCACTCAAGCAGGTTCATAGAGAAATTTTTTATTATTGTAGTTTTTTTTTTCCTTGACGCAACTGAACTGTAGTACAGGAATATTTCCTAATAATGAAGATTTTTTCTTCATGAAATTATTCTTCCTGCATTTTTCTCGTAGGCCTATTAATTTCTCTTTTTACATCTGAGCTTCTTCCATTCTAGGATAACATGAATACTCAATGCTGTGCATAGCATACTGTCATAATGATGCTGAGTTAAAGACGAAAAGAGGGGTATGGTTTGTAAACGGAAAGTACACGAACTGCAAGTGGGAGAATTTTGTTTGAAGTAATTACACAAAATGGACAGAATGGAGGTCGTGCACTGATTTGAAATCAGCTTTCATATGCAAAAAGGTTAAATATAGTGGGGGGAATAGACTGCCACACTGACTGCAATGTATCAGTTGAAGGTAAGTCTAATTGCTATTTTAACTGCATACACTAGTATCCACCCTGAGGTACTAATCATTCGGATTTACTTGATGCACATGGTCTAATTGTTTGTTTCCCGAATATGGACCATAGCATACTATACATACATCCATATGTATACATCCAACGAAACGACTGTTTGGTCGATATATAATTATTACTGAACAGTAAATTGCAGGCGAAAATTTAGGAACAATTATTTTTCTTTAATGCTACTTTTGCTGAAGAGGGACCATTAACAGCATACACCAATGATTACGACCACATATGCATGGTTAAAACGTTTATAATTAACTGTATTCTTAAAATGAACTAGTCATTGAATTCAAAGGTACTGACTTATTCAACCCATGTTAGTGGTACACAACTGTATCAAGATATGATGTACCCGTTTATACCATTATCTAACGCATTGCTAACGTTCACCAAGAAAAAGACCACCAATGCCGTCACTGAGAAAATCAAAGTTGAGAAAGCAAAGAAGATACCATAAACAAAGATCTGGGAGCCTGAGAGGAAAACCAAGATCGGCTTGGAAATAGCATGAGAGCAGTAAGTAATTGTGGGATATGAAAATTAGAATGGAGGGAACATCCCAACCATCGTGCTAAACCTTCTACACAAGCGTTATGTTTACAAAATTCCTATGATGAATAACTTCATGTACAAAAGAGATGAAAATCTCCAGCGCTGCTGCCGTGGTGGGTGGAAAATGGTCATAGAAAAATGTGCAGAAGCATACACCTGCGCTGCTAGTCACCTGGCTGTGATAAAACAAAATGAGATTGATATGCACACGAATGCACTCGGCAAGTCTTGATCCGGGAATGACATTTAGCTATGACCACCTCAGAATGACATGATTGATTCAAATCCTGTGATTGATTGGATGCTCCATATTAGGAAGCTCAAAATTCCGGAGTGCAAGAAGCCGTTTGCTTCGATTTCCGTCATGACATGTACACTTGAACGCTGGCATTCTTGAGGGTCTGGCATAGAGGGCATGCATCTAAGCGAGCTTCACAGTCCTTGCAAAGACAAAGATGCCGGCATGGCAGAAGAAGGATAGATACATCATTGCACCGGCACGACCTGCAAGTCCTCTGTTCCCGAAGCTCACGATTCTCCCTGAAGGTGCGTGCGTGCATGTCCTCGGCGTCTCCATGGTGAGACGAAGCCGCATCATCTGCTTCGCTATCCCCACATCCCTCCTTGCTATGCTCCCGGCTGAATGCTACTGCTGCCTGCGCTTGCTGGAGGTTTGCCCTTAAGGCAGTCACCAAGGCTTCTGTGGCCTTGGTCTTCGCCTGCCAGTGATGAGTCTCCACTGTCAGCTGCTCCGCGTGCTTCACAAGCTCCTGGTTTTGCCGCTTCAATTTCTCGATTTCCAGGTCTTTCTCATGAAATTTCCGCAGGACAACTTCCTCAATCGCCCCAATAAGGGCTCGAGAGTGTCGCTGCCTCTTCTCTTCGAGTTGCTGTCTAATTTTTTCACCCTGTACATTGCACAAAGACCCATCCACATTTAGGAAAACTGTTCACAACTGAATAATTAATCAATTAATCAAACCAAGGAGCACTCTAACCCAATTGACAAGAAACTTGCAGACAAAGAGTATCACAAGTACCTGAAGCTTAAAGAATAGCTCGACTTCTTCTCGTTGCTGCTGCAAGTGTGTGTTGAGGTCTTCGCCCACTGCAGCCATGAAAGAGGTGGAGATATCTCGACCGCTTGTGGAGGCAGAGGAAGTGGAGTTTAGGCGATCATCCTCAAATGACAGGCGTAGACCAGTCGAAACCCCAGTCGTCGGAGGCGGAACAGATACCGACCCATGGTTTGGGTGGTACTCCATGTTGAGCATTTGTTGCTGCTGTTGTCTTGAATTCACGCGAACATCATCGTCTTCCCTAGCCCGCTTACGAGAATTCACCAAATTACATCCCAAGTCATTCTCAGCCTTGGTGTAGATTACATTGCTATTGATCACTGGAGCAGATTGTACACCATGGCTTAGGCCGGCAACTGCAGACACTGTTCAAAGACAAATTAAAAAAAATGACCAGATTAGTTCTAAAAAATGAGTTATAACATATCATGAGATGATTATCATAGTAAACACATGCCATGCTACATGCTGCATCCAACACTTTTATTCTATGATAAATTATCGTGTGTGATTTTATTGTTCAGGGTGGCTGTCGTTGATCACCAACTTCCCTCCAGAAGGAACAGGATACATCTCATATAAAATTCGTAGCGCAATTCACTAATATCTTCAACAGTGCTAGCTTGGAACACTGTTTAACCTACTTTTGAACTGGTCCTCGGCATACTGTATCTCTTGGATTCAAAGCAGCTTATATACTGCCGGAACCCCAAAAGAGCACCAGCAAACTAACCAAAGAAATTTGAAAAAACAGAAAATCAAAATCAAAAAAAAAAAAAAAAAAAAAAAAAAACACACAGAAAAAACTATACTGGTTTCGAGAGGTTGCCTACATTGGTTGAACATGCGCATCGGGTTAGACATTCCCAAGATTGATTGAGGCTGAGATTGTGTTTGAGCTTCGTCCAGAGAAGAGGTCAGTGTGAGGTTAATGGGCGAAAAGTAACTCCTGTTATTTCCCGCAAATGTCTGCCTGGCCCTGCTGATCCAAAATCCCCATTCAGTAAACGTCATTCAGAATGTAATGACAAGAGTTGCCAACTCGACAACAAACCAGATCCACGCGGAACTCTTCACTTCGTCTAGAAGCGATAATTTCAAATCCATAACGCCAAGAGTTATCCACATTTTAATCCTTCTTGGTCTTTGTCCCGACTCCATACCACGGGTTCAAGCGTGATAAACCAGAAAACTCCGTTGTCGAAATGAGAATAATAATATCACTTCCAAATGATAAATGTCTAAGAATTGAGAAGATGTTGCTCGAGAAGCCCATGCTTACCTATTGCGGTAATCGGGCAAAATTACATTGGACGGGTACTGCGCTTGCACTGCCATAATTTCGCCTGAATGATTGATGCCGAATAAACGCTCAAGTATTCCTTACGTTGAGCAGCGCCTTGAATTGCGCGAGCAAGGACTGGCTACAGAAACCTCACAAGAGAAGGCACACGCCTCGGGCTAAAGAACTTGAGACTGCTTCAATGAACGTGAAGAAGAGAAAAGAAAAGAAGAACCGGGTAGGGTGGGTATACTAGGACAAGTTAGAGAGCTGAAAGATCCGGAAGGACGTGGTGATGATGAAAAGAACTTAAAAGAAGAGAGGTGGAATCGAAATTTGGATGACAGAGGGACACAAGAGCAGTGCCAAGATAGTAGCAGTAGATTATAATAAAATTATGATGAGATAGCGATTGAATATCAAGAAGATCTCCAGGAAATGGTGAGTCAAGAAGCGCTCCGGCATGCAACGCGACGCAAAGGAGCAGGTCCAAAGAAACCAAAGCAGAGAAGAAGAAGAATAAAAAGGCAGAACTTCCCAAGATCACCCACTCTCTACTCGTCAAAGTCAAGAAATAGCCAACCGCTGCTGCTACTGCTGCGTTTATTGAAATTGCGCGCGAATACACAACGTCGAAATCCTCAAGACCGTGTTCCAGAGATTCTGCTCTACGGCAAGCGCACACACGCACACGACTCCAACCCAAGTCTCAATTCCTAGCCACAATGTCCACGCACGTCTCTGCCTCCTCCTCGAAACACCACGCATTCGACCCCAAGACCACCTCGGCGAACATAATTGCGTCCGATCGAACCCAAATCCGGTATACCATCACCAGCCACGTCTCCACTAAAACTCCAGAACTGGAGCAGTCAAGAGCGAGTTAACCAACACTAAAATAGACCCACGAAACTACGAGTGCCGCAAGGCAAGTGGATTCATGACACACCCATAGCTCCAACTAAAAGGATTCACGAAACGATGACAATCAGACTAAGAGGGACGGAGTGTCAGGGGGAGGAGGAATCGAGAGGAGAGATACTCGGGGAGTTTCATGAATGCGAGATAGCGAAGGGCAGGGGATGCTGCAAATGGGTTATAGTATCGGGGTGATGATGGGAGGAGTGGTACTTGATCAGAGCAATATCAGATGCGGTGGTGGCTAAAGATAGAAACTCGTGCTGGATCCGGCACCGGCACTGGCATTGGATCTCGAGGAAAGCCGCTATCTCTCCTCCGCTTTCGTTGCTTCTGTTGCGGCTGCTGCGCCGCTCTGTCTCCGTCGTCGTCGTCTCGCTCGCGTTGCTCGCTGGCCCTGTGCGTCAGGGCACGCCCTCAGTCGCACATGACGGGCGCGGCGCGGGTGGGTGGGGACTCGAGATTCAGGCGACCCGGCGCCTGGGCTCCTCCACTCCCCTGCCTCCTGCTCCCCATACACTGCCTATACTCCAAAAGGTAAAGTTAACAGAAAGTGGACTGTTCTCATTTACTCATGTTTGTGATAATCATGGTTGGGCACTGGAGCTTGGCTTCATCCTGCCAGGTCCATAATAGAAACTCTCCAATTCAGACTTCCTGACTGATCTCCTACCCCTTTGCATGCAACAGCCCATTTGGCATGCTGCCTCTGCTACAAAGTGGGGTGGGGTGAGAATCCGGGAGATTTTCAAATAGCTTGGGGCATTAATTGTGGCGCAAGGTGGAAATTCCTCCTCACCCTCCTCCTCTTCCTCCGCAGCCTTCCCTTTTGGGGCACACAGCAGAATCGTCAGCAGCCTGGATTTTCTCCATATGAACTTGGGGTGAGTGAGTGAGTGAAATTAGTGCCCCACTTTGCCCCACTTTGCCCCACCTCTGATCAGCATTAACATCCCCCACTTCTAAAAGGCTACAATATAGCATGCTTACCCATGATGATTTGCTTAAATCTCACATGGTGTATGACTTTCCATCTGGGCTCTGGATTCTTTCCCTCTCTTCCACCACCAGCTGGATTCATGCCATCAGGGAGGATTGAAGGGGTCTCTGGATAAGGCTGAGTGACCCACCTTAGCATGTGTAAGTCGACTGGCTGTGCAAGACCAGGTTGACTCTCAGTGACTACAGTAAGTAGATCAGTCAGTGTGTGAGTCAGTGAGTAAGTAGGCAGGTTTCACTTGACATGGGGCTCTTTTTACTGCATGAGTGGGTGAGTGGTGATTGGGTTAAAAACAGTGGGAACAGGCCCCATAGGCAAGTTGACTTGCAGTGGAAGCTCTCACTCTCTCTTTTTTCTTTCTTTTTCTATCAGTCTGGCACATGCCAGGCAAGTGAAACAAAACCTCCACCATGGAGATTGATTGAGACCACAGAGTCTTTATAATCTGCCCGCAGACCCACCAAATCCGCCGTCATAATCTTGCAGTGGGGAGCCACTACATTAGGACGGCCCCATAGCCACCACCTCTTGTCTTCTTAGGTTAACTCACCACCCCCACTTCACCAGTACTCTTGCACTCTATCTCTCTCTCTCACACACACACACACACACACAGCCTTGCCAACTCTGTCCTTAACTTTGTGGAGCTCTCAAGATGGCATTGATTAACAGGCTTGTTCCCACAAGTGCAAGTTTCTTCCTGTGGTGGAGTGGTGGTCAAAGACATCACCCACAACGTGACAGGCAAGTTATCAACCATTGCAGGACCTTTCATTACTCTGGGTTGATCATTGCATGAGAGTGACAAGCAATCTTGATTCTCTCCTGCATACAAACCCCGCATAAATCTCCCCTTCATCCCACTATGTAAGTATAAAGGATGATGCATCATAATGTGATCAGTCCAGAGTCTGTTTGGTTGTTTGTTTTTACTTACTTGTTTATATACATGGAGAGCTAGTTTGCAAGTTTCTTCCTCTTTTGTCTGTTTTTTTGCCTGTTTTTTTTTTTAGGTCCACAGTTGGTGACAGTGTGACTGATTGTCTGCTCCTACATACTGAAGTGCTCTCATCCATCACATATCCATTCATTCTCATTTGTTAGCCTATGGATAACAAGGTAATCAGCATTTATTCATACGCAATTGATTATGTGTGTGTGTATATATATATATATATATATATAGACAACCTTCATACATGGGGCTTTTAGAGGGTTTATGTTACTATCTGTAAACAAAGATTACAAAAATGGTGCTAAGAATAAGGCATTGTTTTCCCTCATCAAAAGCCAACATTGAACAAATCTCTTGATTGCCACTTCTTTTTTTTCTTTTTTCTTTTTTTAATTTTCCATTTACCTTCAACTTAACTAACAATTTTTATGATAGATTTGCACGTAGCAGAAGTACTTTCTAGGAAAATTTCTCACTGAATGAATAAAACTCTCAACTACTTTTCATGGAAGAAGAACCCAAAAAATAACTAACATTACTCAAAACTTGTTATACAGAATCTCTATAAAACAATCTATGATAATGTAGTTGCTTACCCAATTCATGAACAAAAAATGATTTACAAGAGTCTAGGTTCTTCCAAAAGAAGTTTTAAGTAGAAAGACACTCTTCATAAGTTCTACATCTAAAGCCAAAATGGGTTCATTTACAAAATAACATCATAATAAATGAATAAAAAATACAGAATGTGAAAGGCCATTGTATGTTTTCATTTATGGCACACTTAATGTAACAAAAGAAGATGAAGTATGACTTTGGAAGGACCAATCCAATGCATTTTCAACTGAAAGAAAAAAATTTAGAAAAAATTAGATCATGGACTGATGTTTTTAATTTTGACATCAAATAATCACAGTTGTGTTTATGAGTACATGGATAGAAATTCAAATTAAGTATCACAAATTCAAGAAACAAAAATGAGATCTGTCACCTTTTTCATTCATTATTATTTCTTGAAAACAAAAATACTATATCTTGTAGTGGAATAATCTCACAATAAAATTTATCAACAAACAGTTGAATTAATGATAACACATAGTGGTGAATAAAACTAGATGATCATTCATTTACTTTCTCTTATCATGCCTAACACATATCAAAAAATGATTATGTGGCAATACAACTTTCTTTCTTTTTTAATTTTTTTTTTTACATGTCATTTTTGAAGTCAACTAAGTTAGTTTGTTATTATTTTTTTGTGTTTTATTTTTCAAATTTAAAGAAATACAAGCTATTGAAGAAGCAGAAGAAAAAGCATGTTCCACATATGATCACATGCCCAGAGAACAATACTTTCTTGATTCCCTCAAATTTGAACTTTCTTGTGAAGTTGTCAAGTACTCATGTCACATTGGATTTTGGAACCACCAGGCATTATTGAACATTGGTGGCTTCATGACTCCCTCTGCCAACCCTGATTCAGACACAGAAGTTGGCCTCCTTAAGGCTCAGAGTTCTTTGGTAGTTACTATCATGAGTAGGCAAGTTTGTTAAGATCTTGTACCAAACAAGCACAACTCAAGAACTTCAAAGACAAAAGGGGTCCAAGTCTTGTTTAAACAATTGCACAACTACATTTGTCCACATGAGAGAAGAAGGGAGCCCCTTAGTCTACCCCTTCTTGTTCATTTGATGTAACCCAACCAGAATTATCACCCCTGTGTTTTTAAAGCTTCAGTATGCCTCACAGCAGAAAATATCATAAATAAACAAATGGCTAGTTACTGATCATATGAGCATCACTGGAAAGAGTACAGAATAAGGTTTTTTTGGGGCCAAGGAAATATATGGCAAAGTGGAGGGGGAGTCTTGTGAGCTCAGTAGATGAGTAGCTGTGGCACCCACAAGTGGCCACAGTGTAAGGCAAGGTTCTCTAAGTAGGGAGACAGCAGGAGTGGGCACTGATAACAGAGCAGTCATGGGAATGTGAATTTGGTGAATTTGGCAGGAGGCAACAAGTTCCTTGCTGCCTTATGCACTCAATCTTTGTGCTAGGTCATCAAAATGTCCATCTGGCAAATGAGTCACGGGGTGGGGTCCTTTTGTGGGTGGACTATTCCTCTGCTCAAAAGGCTACATCAGCAGAAGCTGAAGCCCTATCTCTGCTGCCCCCTTCTGTTTTGGTATTCCATCCCATATTCTTAGCACATATGATGTTCCCAGCATCTTCATAGATTTTTGATGGATTTATGGTCACTGTTTTGGTGAGTTGAATGGCATTGAATCACAAGCTAGGTGACAAAGCATGTGGGTCTGCACAGAAAGGCCAAACTCATTCCACAAGTGCCTTTTCTTGATCAAGTGGCTGGAACCCAGAATCCCCGTTTTTATTCATCTTCTTTTCATTTTCTCCTTTTCTTACTGCAGTTAATATTGGCAGATGTTTTTGTAAAGTGCTGAGCCAATCTCCCTGACTCAGCTCTGGCTATAATTAACCTCCAACCAACAAACAGTGCACGGAATGGTTAATATGCAGACAATTGGACTCATTCTGAGAACCAAGTTTTTCATCCATATAAAACTCTCATGACATTTTGAGGTGGCTATGTGATATTTGTATCACAATGCTCCTCCAAACTTGTTCTTGAAGCATGTTCATTTAATAAAATAGGTTGAAAAGTTTTATGTACTAGCATGCACACACTCACATACCTGCATGTTAAATCAGTTCACAAAAACTCTGCACATTCCAGTGGGTGGTTACTGCAAATGTCAAATACAGTGATTAAATGGCATGTATTACATGCAACTCTTTAAGTAATAAAACACCAACAGAATGTCCTTTTTCTTTATACATATTTATTAATTATTTTATGCATTTACACACACATACACTTATTGTGATGGATTTCATACATTGCTTTAGTTTTTAAAAGTAGGGTATTGTCTTAACAAAGGACTACTCTGAAACTGAATTATGAAAAGCTACAGAGTTCACCATAATATACACAAGTGTGAATATGTATATGTATATATATATATATATATATATACAACCAAAGCTACAATGGGAAGAATAACCTTGTAACCTTCTATTACCTCACACCCAAATACTCCCATTGTTGAGGTTTGGGATTGGATCTCACCCTCCTCATGAACCATAGACTCCATGGCCAACAATGCTGTTTGGCAAGCCATCCTCATGCATAAATGATGAAGATTGAAAGGTGGTTGTAGCTTATTATCACAGTTATTGATAATCAAATTTATAATTTTCTCGACCATTTAGAAAGTGCTATGGAAAAAGATGATGCAGCATTTCATTGTTACTGTTTTCTATACAGGAAAAACAAAAAAACAACACTAACAATAATCTTATTATTGTTAGTGTTAATGTATAAGTGTTATGTAATCATATCTTTGATCATTTTTATATTGCAATAATATTTCTTTGTTTCATGTATTTTTAACAAGTACTAGTCATTTATCATATTAAAAAAAAATGCAGTCATGAAATTACTTTTGTTTTCAAAAATTGAAATAGAACTGATAAACAGTTTATCACTTATGGATGTTAACAACAAAGTATGAATTTCTTTGTCATCATGTTGTCACCATAATAATCCAATTATGATATTACAATTTTGGTACATACATACATACATACATACATACATATAAGGGAAACAAATATATTTAAAACAAATGAAATTAGCTAATTGTAATTTTTTTTAATCTCAAATTTCTGCTCACAATTTGATTATTCTTTAGGTGAACAGGAAAATTGTATGGCTCACATACTTGTGTTTTTTACATGGCATGACTCATGATTGTGTTTTTTCTTTTTTGTGTTTTTTACACCAATGTTTTACTTTGAGGAAATCTTAGATATCTCAATAGAATCCAACACTTGGATCCCAAGCATTGAAGCCTTTGGATATTTGTGTTACACACTCATAATAAAAACAAAAGTGTGAATTCAATGGAACTTAATTAGATTCAATGAAATTAACAACACAATTTTACATGTGCGTATTTAATCATTTTCTACCAAATTTTTTGCATGTCATAAATAATCATTATCACAGCATGGATGCTTGTCAAACAAAATATGTCCACCATTGATGCATACACCTTTGACTAGTCTTTTCATGCCCACTTTTAAAGTTCTACCAACATTACTAGTCTTCATATCCATGTCTAGACTAGTTGCATGTCTAAGTTGACATGTCTTATTCAAATCCTTCAATCACACCTTCAAATCATGGCTTCTCAAGAAAAGTTTAATTGGATTTACACTTAAGTATATTGTACTCATGACACTCATAATCCAACATCATGTTTTGTGGTAGTGGGGTGTTTACAAGCTTCCAGATGCAAATTTAAAGTGTCAGCTCCCTTTTTAAATTTGTAATGCATGTATCCACCACTTTGAAAGCTATTCAATTAATCTACTTTTAAGTTAAGAAGAAGGAGAGCATGGGTGTGGATGAATGAATGGAAGCCATTGGCATGGTGTGGTGAGAAAGGCACCAAGGTACAAATACCTGCCTCACAAAAATTTGTCTTGACTTCCCTTATCTCAGATGTCTATGAACTTGACTTAAGTACAGGAGACAAGATGTCCAATTTATTAACCAGATCACACCATTTGGGAAAAAGGGCAGGCAGGACATGGCAGTCATTTACTTCTACCCTTCTCTCTATCTCCTCTTAATATAGAGCTGCATGTTCTGGTTGGAACTGTCCTGTTCACTACCCTGTCTTTTCTCCCACCCACAGCATAAAATGAATGGCAACTGAAGGTGGTGTTACCTTTCAGTGAAATGGAAAGCCAAGAGCTGTTCACCTGGAAAAAATGAAAGCAGAAAGGAAGTCTTTCTTAAGAAGAAGTCTATCTATGCCATATATGGTTAAGCGTCCACTCATGTGCAGCATCTCACTTGCACTCCCCATATACTCACAGCAAGGATGAGGGTTGGATAATGCTTGAAAAGGGATGTTGTGTGTTCCCATCACCATGAAAGTGGGCAACATGGGGCACAAAATGCTCCCTCCCATGCTTCCAAAAATGCCCTAGTGTCTGCTAGGAGCTGAAGGGGACACCATGTCTCAAAACCCACAAACCCCATGTGTCTATAGTGAGCAGCTACTCCCCATAGCAGCCACTTTGAGTGGTGGGGAACAGGAGGCACAACACTGGGAACGGGGATCACCACCAAAGAGCCTTGACACAGCAGGCATGCAATGGTTGGTTGCAAGGGTGTTGCCACCTGTGTCCCAGCACACATGGGCCCATTCACACCTGTCAATAGCCACAGCTTCTCAAGTCAAGGTTAGGAAACCCTGCAAAAGGAACATACTCCAAACCCACCCACCATTAGTTTGGGAAAGCCCAGATCCCTTTTGCTCCTGCATGAAAGGGAATGATGCAACAGATTCAATGGCTGGCTCTTTTGTCTTTACGCATAATATAGCCAAACTATACAAAAGCATGATTTTGACCCAACTCCCACACAACCCAATGCTGAGGCTGGAGTCTATTTTTGTTGTGGAAATGGAGGCGCACTATAGAAGCTTTTTCTTTGATTCCAGACTCTGATTCTGTTCTTGCTTTGTACTAATCTGGATGTGTGGTTGTTTTCTTCTGGTTAGAGTGTGAGTCTGAATGACCTTATCAACAACTCAATAATGTCCCCTTTCCACACACAACCTCCTCTTTGCATAACCAAGCAGAAGTGTGAGGTGGCAGCTAAGTTTGACATCTGGGGATTAAACTAGCAATCCCCTGGAATTTATAGCACCCCTAGTTGTCTATTTTGCACAAGTCTGCAACTGTCAAAGGAGCAATAAAACTGGTGGGTGTGTATGTGTGTATATATATAAATTAAGGTATGAATGTTGTGAGGAGATGTGATCTTATGGGATGGATTTTTTATTTAAAAAAAGGGGGGGGGGGCTTCATTTTCTGGATTTTGATATTTTTTTTGTTACAAAACTGTTTCTAAACATTCGCATTGTCCTAATCTAAAATAAAATGAAGCTTCCAAATTTTGCAATCACACATAAAAGTATTTGTAAAGGAAGCAATATATTAGGTAAGTACAATTTTAAATCTTAAGTTACCATGAAAAAATCTGTTCAAGCTAAAAACATGTTTACTTGTAGTCCCCCTTTGTACAAAGTCTTGGTGCAACCAAAATTATATAGTATTTATTGATAACCTTGGATCCATATAGGTAATTTTGTTTAAATGGAAGACAACTATGTTTGAATGTTTCAAACAAAAGCTTCTGTAGTAACACTGACTTAATTTGAGTATTTTGGACTGAATTTATCAAAATGTTTATTTTTTCTTTTTGCACAGTACTTTTAATATTTTTGGTTTTGTCTACTTTGCCTCAATTGTAGGCAGAGTACACTTATGCTAATGATATGTTTCATAACTTCCAAGTTGTTTGTGTTTGTTTGTATTTACTTTCCAGTTTTAAAAAAGAAAACTCTTATACTCATTATACTGTATTGTATTTATTCACATTAAAGTCTTCTTTTCTTTTTTCTTTTTTCTTTTTTTTTTTTTTTGTATACACTAAAAAAAAATTCATTGCAGTAAAAACGATACAATTTTTTGTAAAACAAACACTTTTAATAGACACAATACTTGTGATACTTCATGTGATATTTATTTTGTTAAGTTGTAATATGTTTTTAAAAAATGAATATATGGTTTTCAATCAAATAACTTACTTTACTTTTCCAATGTATATTTGTTTTCATATCCATTGAGGTTCAAGGCATTGGAAAGTCTGATTAGAATCAGATTTTGCATAGAAGAAATTGTGGATTACGTACAAATAACAGGAGCATTAAAAGCTGTATGTGTATATATTTATAAATATATACACATATATGCACACACATGCATATACACACACACAAACATTTGTGTGTACATATTTGAATGGGGAGAATTGGGGAATGATAAGGTTTGGATTCCTTAGAAAAGAGTCCCAACTCTATTCTAGATCCGCCTTAACATTTGAAATAAAAAGAGGAGTTAATAATTCAGGTGTAATTTGACCCACCAAACCAAGAATTCTTTCTCCCTTTCTTTTTATGTGTCTTGTTTTCCTTTATGGGAATTACTCTTAACTTGTTGCAACACCATCCCTTGCATAAGTGCATGAATATAGTAGCAATGCAAATAAATTCTTTTTTTAGGTGGAAGGAAGAAAAATTCTAACTCACACCTACAAACATCAAAGATAAAAAAAATAGAAATTTCAAAAACAGAAAAAAAACACAAATGAAAACATGAATAGGAAGAAAATTAGGTTCAGTCAGGCACACACACCCTCTTAACTTTTATTTTAGGTTTTTCCTTACTGAGGGACATACTATAAAATGATAAGAGGACACAGATCTTTCACAACATTAGTAAGAAATTATATACTGCTAATAATATTATTCGAATTCAAACATTAAGTATTTTGTTAAAATTCTAATATTTAAAAAGTAATAAAAAGGTTCACTTAATTTTGTACATTGCATCCTAGACTTGTTGAAATGTTTCAACATAGTTTGGATTTAGTTGTTGCATGTTGTTTGAAGATTAGTGCAGGTGAAATTTGATTATTAAAATAAAAATAAAAATAAAATGTTACTCTATGTACTTCAATATATCATTTATTCAAATCATGTAAGTGTGTGTGTATGTATCATTGTATGACAATCCAAGTTTCATTTATTTTAATCAACTTTTATTTTCCTGGGTTCTTCATTAAAAGTCCAATTTGACTCACATCAATTTGCAAAATTAAAAAACCAAATTAGAGGAATATGTGCTTCAATAATCAACCATACAAACAGAAAGAAATAAACTTTAACATCATTGTTTTGAATAAATTATTTACTGGAAATTTTCAGAAAAAACTCTTATTCTTGCAATAATAATATAGATGGTTTCCATTGTCATATTATACATATTCTATATGGTAGATATATATACACTGAGTCTGCTGTGATGGCACAAGAGCTGGAGTAGTGCATTAAGAAGAAGTCAGAGAGACTGGGCTCTTGGATGAACGAAAACTGATTCATAACCACTTCGTTACATACATTCATTCTTACATCCATCCATCCTGTCCATGTCCGTCTGTCTGAGCACTGTTTCGGCTTCCATTTTCAGGAAGAGGAGGAATTAATGGGGTCTTGCCAGGTGGCGCCTCAGTGGCCAGCCCTGAGTCTACATCCTTACTACAAACTCAATTGTGCAAGATATTTTGGGGAAAAGAAGGAAAAATAACATTATTTAGTGAAATAATTTAAAAAAGAGACATATATCTTGTAATTGTGAATGTGAGAATATGTGCTCCACTTCATTGTGTAAGTTATGCAAAATGTACAATGTAAATTATAGCACTACTACAAATTCAACATGAATTGTACAAATGTGCCTCACTGTAGTTTAATAGGTTGCTACAACTTCACACTGACTATTGACCAATTCCTAAGGATTAATTGTCAACATGTAGTCTAGCACTAACCATTCATACAGTTGAACATATAGTACTTAATGTCAAACATGTATTTATACAAAAGGGTAGAAAAACTGCCCATGTTGAGAGAGGAAAGTTTGTCAGTATTATTTTTAATATACATATACATGTATTGTTTTTTTTTCTCCACTACAACAGATTATTTGATCGGCTGAGTTTCTTGTGATTAATATGTCCAAATTGTAATGGACTTCTATCAATCAATTCTATGATTTTTTGTTAATTATTACAAAGCATGATTTTATGGTTGTTTACTGAAAGCAAAATCACCCACATTGATTGAAATTTAAATGCAAATATTAGTATTCATCAATGCATGAATACTAAGACTTGTATGCTTTTTTCAAACATTGTAAAGTTGAATGATCATATAGTTTTGTATATTACAACTTTTGAGGTTAATGTAGCTTCAATATATATATATATATAATTGTTTACAATAAAAAGTAAACAAGTGCCATTATTAAAGATATCTTTGCTACATGAGCAAAAGTTTGATTGTAGGAATTTATTTTATCATTCTGCATAAATTATTGCAGCAACTCTCCTCTTGTATCATTGTATTTAGTGGTGGTTGAATCATCAAAATTTATAATTCAATTTGTGAATATCATGGAACTCAACCAAAATCATTATCAATCCTATGACAGCAACAATAGACAAGATTTTGAGCTTATAGGTATATACATAGTATTTCAAACATTGCTTGGATACACCAACCATATGATGAAGCTGTTGTAACTATCCAATGTGATTGTGAGAAGGTGCCAATTATTAATTTTTGGCACTAGAATCACACACCCACATTATCATATTGTGGTCAATAATGAAGTTCCTCATGGAAGAAAACACTCCTTAAAAATAGCAACAAAATAGTCTCTCTCTCACTCTTGTACACAATGCTGCAAAGGTGGCTCACAAGCAAAGCTTCACTCAGTCAAGTACTAGGCTGGATACCTGCCTGGCCTGGCCCAGATGTGGTGGGATTGTGTTTTGGATGTACAATTTATTACAAGAATATGACTCTTCCAGTTAAATTATTTGTTTATTTATTTGGTTGTTGCTTAGGGTAAACTCTTACTTCTTTGCAAAGCTTTAATCTTGAGCTTGTGTATGGATTTAGGTTTATTTGTGCCCTTCAAATGATAGAATGCTTTTCTCAAGAATTGAACATGAATGTAGGTGTGTAATGTGATGTTTGGTGCTTTCAAGTATGTACATTTTCAAAATAGTTGTCAATTTTATTTATTAATTCATTTATTTAGTTTCAAATAATAAAATCTGGAGTAATGGTTGAAAAAAAACAAAGTTTCTCATTTGATCATGTGATGACATTCAGCAACCATATATCAGGGCTTAGCTTTGTATAAATAACAATATTGTTAGGAGGCATTTCAAATTCTTTAAATTGGTAAAAATAACTGAAAGAGTACTATGAGCAAAATGTAATTTCAACATCTATATATATATATATATATATATATATATAAAAGTTATAGAGCTATGTACATAAAAGCTTAATTGAAGTTTACTTTAAAATATTAAAGTAGAGATTGTGCATAAAACATAACTTGCAAAAATAAAAATTACCATGTGTGTAGTAATAAAAAATGGTAGTGATATTCTTAGAAAATAAAATGTATTATAAAAACTTAGATCTATTGAATTAAAAGATATAGTTCACAAAGGATCATTTATTTTATTATAGTGTTTTTCTGAATAAAATATCAAGAAGTTATTTGAAATAAAAATATAAGCACAGAGACAAAGTTTTATGATGGTTTATTCTGAAATTTACACTATGATGCTTTACAATTCAATAAACTGTGGCAAAATCGTATGGATGTGATATATAATTTTAAAAAAAGCAATCTGAACTTTCATTATTATTATTATTATATACTTGTATGCATATGTGTGTATGAGAATTATGTGTATTAAATAAAAATATGATATCTTTCATCAAAAAAATATTTTTATCATGTATGTGAATATATGAATTTTATAATAAAATATATGCTATATACTTTAAATAAACATTAGACTGTCTTGTGGTTTTAGCATTTTTGAAATGCCAATAAATCACAGAATTGAGACTCACCTATCAAAAATGAAATTTGTGCACATGGTAAAATTGTAGAATTATTACTTTATGAACATTGCACCAAAGAATGTATTATTGGATATAAAGTTGAAGTAACATAAGTAAGTGTTCAAATCTAGACAATGCGTCTATTTGTTCATGGTCCTAAAATCCTGGAACATGGATGATGTAAGATTATTTTATCTTAAAACTCTAAAATGAGGTGCATCATGTAACCTCATTTTAGAGTTTTAAATGATGTTTGTCAATTTATATTTTTGAATAAGTACTGATATAGCAATATAATAATGCAAGCATGTTTTTCGTATTTCAAGGTTCCTCAGACTTGTTTTTACAGGCTATCAATCTCATCATTCAAAAACAAAAATAAGGCGTAATCAGGAAAAAAGGTAAAAATAAAAATAAAAATAAAAAAGAAAGAAAAGAAAGAAAAGAAAGACAAACCCCATGTTTTCAACACATTGCATCTTTTCAATATCAATTCAAAGCACAAAAAGTTTCAAATTTGAAAATTGTATCTTTCTTGCCAATGATGTTGATTCTGTTAAGTTGCAAACACACAACCATTTTCTTTATTTTTATCTTGAATTATTGTTGTTTGTCAAGCAATTTTAAAAAAAAAAAACCAAACCAAACCAAACCAAAAGCAAAAGCAAATAGTTCAAATATATGGTACATGTGGATTTTCTGGAAGCCTCTAGTAATCAACACAACAACTCCAATGACTTAAACTCTGACCTTTGCAGAATATGCAATACAACAATGAAAAGTCAAAACAAAAGATACCATAACAAAAATGGCAGATCCCTTAGAAACCCTTCCCATGCTCACAAGCTTTGAGTGAAGTCATGGTCAAGCCTTTTGGTGACACCATTGCTCAAAATGTGGAAACCACAGCTGAGCTGTGAGCGTGTCGGTCAAACCCTAATTTGAGACACAAAGTGGTGGGGGCACCCATCAACTCTATCTTTTCAATAGCCAAGTTAAGCAAAGTCCTTTTGTGCTTAGTTACCTTTGTCTCTATGGTGGTCCGTTATGCTTTTGATTTGGAATGCTTGAAAATGGAGATCTATAGTACACTTGGTTTATGCTTTGTACCTGGTGCTTTTTAATCAAACTCCCCAGCCCCACTTGCCTAAGGTCCCAAAACTTGGACTTGTTTGAATGCATATGCCATCATAAACCTCATGTCTATTTCACTTGATAAAATATTACAATTTTTATTTGGTATGTTTAGAACTTATTGTCACAAATCTTTATGTCAAATATTTTTTAAGATTTTTTTAAAGATTTTTTGATGTTTATTAGATGTTGAGATTAATTGTCAATCTATTACAAATTAGATTTGTAAAGATTTATCATTAAAAGATTGATATAGGATTTTAGAGAAGCAAAATTTTTGGGAAATTATACCTGTCTGTAGTTGACATAATTAAATGGTCTAATTTTAACATAGTTCTCTCTTTCCTTTTTTTTTAAACTTCTCTTATCCCCACAAATACAGATATCAACTCAAGATTTTGTTTCTCTTGTTATGTGTATATACAAGCATTTAATATTTTATCCTAATTCAATTTCTTAAAGGCACATATTTAAGATCTCAAAGGACTAGAACAATCTTATTTTTAATTTATTCTAATTATATAGTTACAATAAGTGTCAAAATTTATTACTGAGAACCTGGTAAAAATCTTTGGTTGTGGTAGTTTAACATTGTTTTTGTTTGTAATTTTCTTTTTCAACACTATTTTTGTGTGTGTGTATGTACACACACACACACAAAAGAACCCTTCAACCATACAATTAAATTTTTATTAACGTTTGGCAACTATATATATATATATATATATATTTCTTTTCTTCTGCTGTCTTTTGTTTGATTCTAGATTTTTAATTTTTGGATTACATTTTTCTCCAAGAGAGTAGCAACATGCCTTTGCTAACTTTGGTTGGCTGCTGAGTTGATTGGTAAGATCCACTGTCTATCTTTGAGTTTTCAAGTCAAATTTGCATCAATATGGAAACTGTATTCATTTTCAATACAGTCCAATCTAGCAATTCAATTTAATTAGTATAATTCGCATTTTCTAAAATTGTAGAAAATAAAGTGTAGACATAGGGTATAGCCTTAATACTCAAACTGCATTGTATTTGAAATTTTGTACTAATCAGCAAAGGGGTACTACCCATTATGTTTAAGATAATAATAATAATAATAATAATTCAGAACTACACTTTGTAAATACCATACTACATTTGTTCCAAAAATATTAAATACTTTGTTATATGTAATGAATGAGTTAAATTTGAGACTATGTCTTATACTTCATAGGTATTAACACAAATTACCAACTAGCCTATTAGTAGCACTTTTACATTAGTAGAATTGCTTGTACATACTTTTTGTGCCAAATTGGAGAACACTTTTGGGCGAATCACTTGTGAGAACCCTTGACTGTATTAATGTAACCCAACTGTATTCCTAAAACATGAATGTGTTTTACATTGAATATTTCCTCTAACCCAGTACCTATGTTTGATCCTGCAACAAAATGAAAAATAATATTCTCAAGCCATGATAATCACTGAGAAATGGTAATAATAATAATAATGCTAATAGCTTACTCCAAAGCCAATGCCAAGCTTTAGTAGATGATGATAAAATGCTGTCATTGGAACCTTTTGTGTTTAAAAACATTTTTTGCGTCTTAATTGTACCAGCAATTAATTTTCACATCTAGAGAAATAAAACATATTAATGATAGTAATGTGTTTGTTGTTTACATGTTTATGTTTTTTTTTAAACTTCATGACTTTAAATTTTATCCTTCTGTTTAGACCTTGAAATTCAAGGGCAATAATTAGTTATGTGTAATCAATAACTCATGTGATATCTACCTCCCCTTTAAATATCCATGAACCAAATTAGAATTAAAACTAAAATACAACCTATTAGTATGTTGTCTACAAACATATAATGTAAATTGGAATTTGATATTGAATTCTAATTGAAATTAAAAATTAAAAATCAGAGTAAAACATGTACCTCATTGGATCTAAGTGCAAAATAGAGTCTCACATTGGACATTGAGGACAAAATGATAATTCTTATTTGGAAGGTAATCCACTCAATTACTTTTATTGGCCTACACTGAAATAATCTTTTATATATATTGATTTGATGTAATACATTTGGTATGATTGCAACAAAACACATTTTATTCTAAATTTAACCAGTCTATTTTATTTAAAGATATGGCATGCATTTTTACATCAAAGTTGTAAATATCTTGAATATGAACATTTGGCATGACTACATGTGTAATTCTAAACTTTAGGTAATTGGATGGAGACTCTATTGTGATAATTGACAATGTGCAATAAATGCATTGTACTAATCTCATGTAGTACTAATCTCCATTATAAGTGACATAAATTGGTACACACAGCATTTGATTTGAATGTTACATTAGATTAAAGTACTGCAAAAATGAATTAACACTAACACATGCTAAAGTGGATCCAACTGCTATGTTAAATTCATGTACCACTTCAAATCAAAGCCAACCAGAGTGTATTACATTTAATCTGAAGAAGCACAATTGAATGCAACATTAGAATTATCTGTGACATTGTTGTTTTTGGCCCAAAATCACTTGGTTTTAAGATTTTCATGGAAATTTGCAAATTGGTTTTGGTACAATTTCCCTTTGACACAATCAATGATAATTCTAACTTTATCAAATATATTATGTTTCCAATTCAGTGCTTATCATGTTTCTTTAAAATAATATTTGTTACAGTACCATTTGTTGGAAGTAATCTTGGATCCCTCTCTTTCTCCAAACATTCTTTTCCATTTTTTCTACACATTTTTTTATTTAAAAGAAAAAGTCAAAATTTAAAACAAGCAATAAAATATTCAGGAGAATTTGAATGTACAAATGCGCATATTTATGTATGTATAATTTTTTGAAAGATAATTACAATCTTTTGGTGTGAAGAAATTTCAATTATTTACAATATTTTTCAAAATGTTATGTATGAACAACACATACAAACCACCAGTATATTCAACATCTAACAAAATATAAGTTCTTCAAATTTCACATGATTTTGTCTTTAAATATATATTGGCTGATAAATTCAGCACAAATCACTTACACCTTCCATAGCCCAGATGCTTCTCATTCAGTTAGTGGGCAGGATATTGATTAGTTTATCATGCACATTTTACACAATGAATGCAATGCTTGAAAGGAATATTATTGACTTGAGTTTTAACCCAAATCAAAACATACTTAAATGCATGCCCTCTGCTTCTTTACATTTTTATATATATATATATATATATACAACATGAGCATTCAGTTTCATATGCAATGTAATTTGGTGTAACTATGGTCCATTTTTATGTTGTTTGTGTGAGTATATGTATATATATATATATATATATATATAGGTATTATTTGGCTTTCTTATCCATTTGTCAATTTTGAATCATCTTATCATGTATTAAACAAAATATTGGTAAGGAACATACACAATCATCATATCCATGAAGACTCATCCCTAGAATTGTGCACAATAGAGAATAAAAAATGTGGTGGTGGGAACCCACAAAATCCATTCCATATCCACAACTATGGCTTGACCAAGGCCCCAGTCAAAACTGGTCAACAAGGCCGCCACCACACGATAGGAATGGTTGGCCAGTGCAGTTCTGCATGGAATTTGGCATCTAGGAGAATCTCTTTTAAGGAGCCCAGAGAGAGAGCTGTGAACAATTGGGAACCATGGATGGATATAGTGGTGCCAGCTAGCTCACTGGGGTGTCTCATGGGAACGCAGGGGAACAATATCAAGCTCTTTGAAAAGTTCCCTCTCCTCTCATTTCTCCTTTGCTCTCTCTTCTCATGTTCAACCCAAACCCTAAAATCCCTTCCCTAACCCTAAATTCTATCCCCCAAATGTTTCTCTTTTCTCTTATTTTGTGGACTTTTGGCCTACTATTCTCACACACACAAATATATATATATATTATTTTGATACTTTGATGTTTGAAAGGAGGGCCCATTCTTCAGTCTGCATGATTGTAGTGTGGAGGGGCACTTTGTCTTGAAGACATGAAGAATATCAAGGTGGGCCCTTGGAGTTGTGTTTACTAAAACTCATAAGGCTCAAAGTTTTGGTTTGCTCACTTGGCTATATATGCTATGTATGTGTGACTTGACTATTTTGAAATATGTGTAGAATGGAAACCCAAAATATTCATGCAACACATCACCTTTTATTCATTTTGATTTAGATTCTATTTTATTTTTATGTATTGGTGTTTTCTATCAATGGGGTATGCTTTAACAAAACCATTCATGTCTAGGATTGACATATTATTTTATTCCATGTTGTTTTGTTTGTGTTATTTAGTATTGCACATGATAAAACTTGAGTTTAAGTGCAATTTGAAGTTTCATTACTGGAAGGGTCTGTCCATCAAGTTCTTCTCTTCAAAGCCTCAAAGTTTGGCATGTTCTTTTTCTTTTTCTTTTTCTGAACCTCTTATAACCCAGTTAAATGAATGCAGCCCAATTATTCTATAGCAAAGTTGAATGACTATGGAATATTTTGAATATAACAAATAGATAGAAAAAGTGTGTGGGGGGGGGGGGGGGGATTATTCCTAAGGGGCTATGCCACTCTACAATAAGGGCACTTGCATTTTCTAAAAGAATATTGACCTTTGGAGAACAAGTATCATGGAGATTGGTTCATTGAGTCAAGCATCATGTCATTGTAGCTCATTTCAACTGGTTATTTTGACGCATGGAAAAATGTGTTCTTGTTTTCAAAAAAATTCTTTGAAAATGGGTATCCTCTGTAGACTAGATAGATTTTTTTAGTTTCAAGGTAGATTTGGGGAAAGATGATTGATCTCATAGGGATTCTGGAAAAAGAGCACACTCACCAACGTAAACAAATCAACAGATCTCCATTTATCCAAAATTTTAATTTCATTTTGCTTACATAATATGTATTAAATTTGAAAATAGAAACAGAGTGATAACTTGATATCATCCAAATTATTTTTGTCATCCAAATATAGGAGCGTTCACACTACAGCTTAGTCTGGAAATGAAGACATGTTCAAAAGAAATAAGTAATAACATTGATAAACGGTTTTGTTCCACAATAAGGGGGTTTGGAAGAGAAAAGTGGACTAGTAAATAAACCTTTGAGAACTCTACAATAAAAAGGAAAAAAAAGAGACATAAGCATGTTACTATAACGTTTTATTTCTATATATAAATGTGACAAGATAAAGATAGAAATAATAGTAATAATAGTGATAATAGTAAATAGTTGCATTAAAAAAATCATTTAAAAAAAACAAAATCACATACTATAATAACATCAATACCAGCTTGTATGCCACACCAATTTATCATTTTGGGCTCCCACTCTATCTTCCAAATTTCATTATTCCAACTCATACATTGGAGATGTTAACATAGCCAAAAAAAAAAAAGTGAGATAACCACAAATGGGACCACTTATAGTCTATTTTTGGAATTGTGTTATCTATTGCAAAGGCCATTTCACAATGCAAATCATTTTCTAGACCCATTTCAAAATCAGAATTCAGTCAGCATTTTATTTTGTTTTTTTATATATACATAATTACACAAAATTTCAATAGGATCAAAATTTGAAAATAAACTAACATATATATATATACACACACACAGGTCACATATGAATGAAACTTCTATTTTTATTTTTTACAACTTCAACAAATCAATTTATTGCTGAAGTTGAAATTTAAAATGTAGCATACTGAAAAGTAAAAAATCACATCAAAATTAATTGTAAAATTTAGTTTGCATTGTGTAATGCCTTCATTTAAGTCCCGAATTATTTGAAAAAACTAGTTAATTAACACTTTTCCACGTGAACTGTTTGCATTACTGTATGTTACCAAATTTGAATTTGATTGTTGCTGTTGCTGTTAGTATATAGTTCATAAAAAATAATTACACCTCTTGTTAATCAAATCACTAAAAAAATCGCCATATAGTTGTTAGCTTGTGGGTGGTTTCATCCAATTACTTAAATGTTTGACTTGGACAATAGTGCCACTAAATTTTGCTTCTGTTTTTTTCATTAGCATGCAATTCTACCCTCTTTCTTTCTAAGACAAAAGCATGATAGTTCTTAAAAGTTAGACATAGACTTTTAATTTTGTCAATTCATTGATAGTAATGCAATAAACTTATTTGAGAAATTGTTGATGGCTTGTGACAAATAATAACAGTTTCTATAATATTTAAAAACTATTTAAATTTTTTTTGAAATAAAAATGTGTTCCAAAATCAATGTAGACTAAATTGTGCATATCTCGCTATATAGACCATTCTATTTTCCTTGATATCATCAATATCACATCTACATGAAAAGCAATACCAGGAATTAGTATAATGTTTTTTTTTTTAAATAAAAAAAAAACACTTCTCCCACATGCACCGTTGTTCTTTGTCACAAGCCAATCGACAATATGTCTACTTTTCGAAAGAATGTCAAAAAAGTAACTAAATATACAAATATATTACTGTTCATCTTATCATCATGAATTGACAACAAAAAAAATAATTTCTTAATATAGTGTAGGCAAGAGCGACAAACAATGCCTTCACCGTATAAAAACAAATGTTGATTATTCATTTAAATCAAGAATCAAATAAAGATGCTAAAATGAAGAAATAAGAATAAACAGAAGGTTCTTTTCTACCATGTAATGGTGTCACAACAAATTGTAATGCTGAGCATGAGAATATGCCTTTTATAGGCTTACAGATTGGATTCATGCGCATAATGCAGGAAAATACCAGCGCACTCCAGCTGGCACCGGCAGAAGCGTTGGAGGAATCAGAACGGGGACGGAACTCCCTTTGAAAAGTTAAGCCACGTAGGACAGACACACAAGCCGAGGTGGAGCTGGCTCATGATGACGGTGTTCCTATTGGACCCGACCACCTGCTGGCAAGGCACGGATCGGGGATGGTGGTCATTGCCACGTGGAATATGCTGAGCCGGCAACGCGCGCAGTCAGCCCTCCGAGCGGCTGACTCCACAATATATGGTCCCGTTCTCTTGACCTGAAGCGGTCCGGACTGGGTTGATTCGGTGCCAGCGTGTCACCCGTCTTGGTGGGGGACGGTGATTGGGGTCGAATTGGCCATGCTGACTGGATCCTTCGCCGGGTGGGTAGCTGGCATCACTGCTCGGGGTCCTTTTCCAAAAGCAGATGGATTGGGTCAACACGGCAGCACTTGCGTGGCCCTCTCTGTTCTGTGGTTGTGTCCCTAATCCGGAGACTAATGAAAGCTACAGATGGATGTCAAAATGACATGGGATTCTACGTGCCCTTGTATGAATAATGCTTTTACTTTTCGAAACTTTTATATGTATGTATTTGTGTGTATATATAATACTGAAAAGTAATTAAGTGAAACTCAGGTTCTTTATGATGCACAATGCTAGAGGACCCACATTGTCATGTGTTTGCAAATGAAGAGGAAAATATATGTTTATAAAAGTAAATTAAGTTAAAGTGACATTGTTAATTGGAAACAGTAAATTACCTAAAATAGAATATAAAATATCTTTGTAACTTTAAAATGTGGATATTTATGGAATTAATTGAATTTTTTTATTTTTTTATTCTATTTATGTATTTTAAAAATTATAATGTTTTGATAAAAACAGAAATAATCTTCTTAAGCTTTGCAGGTAAAAGAATGTAGATTTAATGCAACAATCACCTCCAAACTCATTAATTAGTTATTTTTTGTCTCTTTTGTAGCTGGCAAGCCTGATTGTATTTTGAAGTATTCTTATCAGTATCTTGGATTACTCAATTCTCTATATATATATAGATACATATATATAACCCTCTTCTTCTGGGCTATGTGTGACTTTTATTCTAAGTTATTATTGTAAGTTTGATATTTTGTGAAGACATATTGTAATAGCTGTAATTATTTTAAAATGTGTACTTTTAAGTAAAAAATTATTCTTTTTTAAAGTATATATGTATGCACACATATTAACATAATGGAATAAAATATGAAGACATCACTTTAATATGCATAGTGTTTAACCAATTTGAAAATATGATAAAATAATTGAAAAATAGAACTATAAGAACATTTTAATGCAACAGTTAACATGTTTTACAGGAAAAATAAAAAATCCAGCAGAATACATAATTTGAGTAAACTTTCAAAGGGTGTAGTTAATATCTATCATTTTTATTTTAGAGTAATTCATTCAAAGTATTTCATTTGAGAACAAAAGATCTCTAAAGTCGCACTTAAATGTGTTCCAATACAATAAAGAGAGCTAGCTGCACCTCATTGTATTTTGTTCTGAAGCTCTTTTCTGTCACAAAAATTAAATATGATATGTAAAGAAAAAGGACTTACTCTGTTATTACAGATTTTAATAGTTTAAACATTTCAAAAATATTTCACAACTCAGTTGTAGAATTTGATTTCAAATAACGCTGCATTATATTGAAGAATGGACTTCATACTTGTGTTACAAAACTAGTTTCTTAACAAGTTAGAATTAGAAATTAATTTTTTCAACTCTCATCATTCATTTGCACGTGTGCATGCGTACACAGACACACATACATACATATATCAAAAGTTATGTTAACAACCAGGTAGACTTTTTGCTACTAGAAAAGCCAACTTTCAATAATAACCTACATATACATGAAACAACATCTGTATTTCAACAAGATCATAACTTGTTACACAGACAACATTAACCTGCTAGATTGAAGGAACGACTGAATGGACACACATCAATCACAAACACAAGTTCCTCAGCCTGGTAGAAAACTTTCCCAAAGCCTCTCACTCATTCATGAGAAGTTGCAATAATAGCTTGTCACTACGTCTGGCCGCATACAGCGAGCAAAGTAAACAAAAACATACCAGCTTTTCAACCCAGTCGCTGATGCTCACTGCTCTGGGTTCTCATGTTTCAGAATACTAGACGATGCATGTTTTCAAATACGATAGCGTCGATAGTTTCACAGCAGCCCTGCATTCTTCATAATAAAAGGAGACCTTCAACTGCCGAGGACACAGTCCCACCCACTCACCCACCCACTCATACACTCACTCATTCACTCACTGTCCACCTGCACATCCGCCTCTGGCGTCGAACTACGACGTGGCATTAGCAGTGACAAAGCAGGGAAGAATTCAACTGTATGTCTGTGTGTGTGCAGGAGGAAGGGGCAGTGTGGGACGAGCGACTGCCAGAGCGCGACTGCGAGAGCTGGAGCGCGGGGAGCCAGAGCAGGAAACCGCACTGCAGCAAAAGTGACTGCAAATGGAGGCAGAATCCAATCTGGAGGGGAATGGGGGTGAGATCCCACATGGACTCCGGGTCATGAGCCTCCACATGGGGCTGGAGCAGCAGCCTCATGCCAGTCTGCTCTGCAAAAGGTGATAAGGCATGAAACCCCCCACTTCCTGCTGTGCCGCAGTTCAGGCTTTGTACCTGCCGAGGTGGGTGCACAAGTGAGATATGGCGCTAGGCCATGCAGGCAGCTCTGTGACTCCGCTGTGTCCAGGCTGCATGCATTCAACAGCTTGTTGTCTCTCTCTCTCTCTATATATATAGATTCATACAATAAGTCAGGAAAGAAATAATCTCAGGAGAGATAAACAAGGGAGGTAAATATGTGTGTATCATTGGTTGATATCATTGAATGAGGAGCCTCACGCTCTACAAGTGAAGTTCTTGTGGAGTTGAATTTGAGAGATTTTATGTGAAATTTTCATGCATGGGAAGTGAGTTTTTGTAGAGATTTTTTTTGAAGAAAAAACAAAACAAGTTCAATTGGGAATGTTTACAATGAAAGCTATGCCCTCCATTATAGGAATAAATATGAAAGCTGTACATCCAAATTGAAAACATTATTGTAAGCCATCAACTATTTATATACACAGCAAAAAATGAAGTGACTTAGATTAATCTTGCTACTAATATATATACTAGATTAGAATTAGGGGCCTTATGAGAAATATTTTTAGTAAAGTTGAAAAAACGAGTTAATTTTTTATTCATTTGAGATTTAAAGAAGAATAAGAAAAAATGAGAGGAAATAATAAATAGTAATAGGTATTGTAGTTCTATCTTGTATTTTTGTCTACTTGATATAGATAGAGCATGGCTAACTTGCTTGCTATTTACAATTGCCCTTGTGGAGGCTCTAAAAGGTATAGGGGACAAAAACCTCTATTTTGTAATCTTGCTTTGGCAAGAAAAGTGGAAGTAATACATTTGTAACATATTATACACCCTATTTGATAGGCATTTAGAATATCATATAAGAAGTTTTGAAGAGATTTACTAGTTTTGATGCTTAGCTTAATAGAACCATACTTATATATGTCTTTGATCATATTTTAGTAAAATTACATTATTGTATATGATTTTAGAAGCAAAAAGATATGTACAAAAAAAACATATTGATCTTAATGTGTATATATATATATATATATATATATATATATTAATAAAAATAACCTCTATTTTTATATTATTATAAAAAATTCTATAATATGATTTAAAATTAGAATAATTAGATATTACTATTATTTTCTTATATAAAAAATTAAAAAAAGAAATTTTATGAATTAGGCCTAAGGCTTTGGAGTACATAGAAAATAGAATATATATAAATTAAAAATATCATTATATAGATTGAAGTGAAGTCTCATTTAATGGTATAAGTAGTTTGATGTCTTCATAATGAAGCAAAGATATACTTGGAATAAGTCTAAGCATTGTATGTATTTCAAATAACTAAAAAATCATAGTTTGTATGATTTTGTTTTACTTGTATTGTATCTTGATGACATATTGGTTGCAACAAAAGAAAATTTAACAATAATAAATTAAAGATACTATTAAATAGAAATTTTGATATAAAATATTTAAAACTTACTAAGATAATTTTAAGTATTGACATCCATAAATATTACAAAAGATATAGACTTTAGATATAATAATGGAGGTATATTCAATAAAGTTAACCATTAGGTGAACACCTCTTTTTTAATGTGTAGACACCTTCCATGCTATACATTAATTTAATGAAAAAATAAAATAAATGATTATCATTTGAAACTATGTCTAAAGAGTCTTATACTATGTTTGTTACTTGAATTTTAGTATAAACAAAATAAACTTTGTCGACATCTATAAATATATAATAGAATATAAGTTTTATATTTTTTAAAAAAAGTTTTGTCAGATTACCATCCAATCAAATTTAATCAAATTAAATGACAATGAGATTGTGTAAACCAAATCTATTTCAAACCATAGAGTTTTAAACTAAATTTATCTAAATAAAAATTAAACCGAATCATAGAATTTTAAAAGAAATTAAACCATATGAAATCAACTAAATCAAAAATTTTGTAATAGAAACTATTAAATATAATTTTAATATTAATCTATTATATGATTGATATAACTATACACTCCAAGAAATTGTTACACATTGCATTAGGTTAGATTGCGTTGCATGACCACCTTACATTATACAAAGATATAATATGCCACATAACCACCTTGAAATACAAAAATATGTCATGTTGCTAAAAAAAACATCTTGCACTCCACAATCACCTTACATTCTATATACATCATGCATCACATAAAATATTGTAATGCAATACATCTCTTATTATACCATGGTACATTGCACAATGTTGCAATATAAATTGTCTATGATGTGATTTTGTGAGTTACGGCCACAACCTATGAGATTATCTTATAGATAATTTGAATTTCAATGTTATATTAAATATATTTTTAAATAAATATATTTATTAAAAATTACATCAATATATTGATAATATAAATATAAATATATATATATATATATATATATATATATATTTTTACTTGAGATAATAGAAAATATTTGTATTTTTTTGATCTTAAATAAATAGCTCTTTTTATAAATTAAATAAAATAGGACACAAATTTTTACATACATAAAGATTCCACCAAGTCAATTGCACATCATTAATGAAATACAATAACAAGATTTGTATAACACATAAACATGGTTAATTAATTTTTATAAAAGAATCTTAGCTCTATAAGCTTTACAATAATCAATTATATTTGCTTTTCAAAGATTAGACAGCAAGCCTATTACAAGGAATGATCAAAATCAACAAAAAATATGATTTTCAAGAAAATTAGAGACATAGATGTACAATCCCTATTATGTAAGAATCTATGCAAGCAAGTTTATAATCAAGAACTACAAGAAATTTATAAGTCTAGCAAGTTAGAGTATGATTATTTATAGTAGATTCAATATTTATTTGCTTTGTAAGTAGAATATCAATCTCTACCCAATGCTTTTGCCAATACTTTCTTTTATAGATTATTAATGCATAATGAAATATAATATAATTAAATTCAAAGCCCTTTGATGTAATGCCACAAAAGAATTCAAATTAATTTATATACTAAATGCCTGGAAACAAAAACAAAACAAAACAAAAAACTTAAATTCTGAGGATTTTTAAATTCTATAGGTGGAACTACTCTCTACCCCAAAAGATTCGTGTAACCTATCTTCTCCTTGAGTCTTGACTTTGACTCGAGAAACTTGTACTTCTACTTTCTATAATTAATAGCTCTCATGTTTCAGAAATAATAATGATAAATATATATATTTTAAACTACGATGAATCAACCTGAAACAAGAATAATTAGCTCACTTCACGAGCAAAATCTAATGACAACAAAAGGACATGATCTATAACTGCAGTCAAATATAATATAAACAATACAAATCAAATTATTAATATTATACAAACACATTCAGAAAAAAGAAAACAATGAAGAACAAGCAGAAGAAGAAAGAGGTCCTACAGTGTTTGTGTGTGTGCAAGAGCTACAAGCAACAAATAAGTAGTACAAAAGCCATGATATTTCTTTTGGACTATTTGTCAAATACTGTTTTGATGGTAACCACAATGATAGTAAAGCCCTGGTGTGACTGCATTGTTACTGTCCTATTGCAGCATTGAAGTCTGCACAGATGGTGTAGACTGTTACAAAGCTGAGATGCAGTGTAAGATGTCAGTGGTCACCAGTGGCCCTGGCCGTGTATAACATTACCCCAACCTCACTAACACATCGCTTGCACATGTGGCCGCCTTCTTCTTGTATTGGGTTGGCTTTAATTGAATGAGTTGATCAGAGCAGATGGAGTGATGATGCTTTTGATTTCTGACAAGAATGGTGCAGGGGCTTGGCCTCCTGATGGTCACAGAATCCCATTCTGATTGTTGGTCATGCTGCATGCCACCAGTTTATTCCAAAATCGGTGAGGCGTGCCGCTGAGTTGCGATTATGTTTGGGTGCACTTCAAATCTGTGAATCTTAGAACATGGGGAGGGTCACAGAAGTCTCTGACTTTAAAACAGAAATTGTACTCAACTGCAACTATACAAAATTAATGCGTAGATTTATGAGATGGTATAAACCATCGCGCCAAGACTGAACAACAAACCATAATGGCTTTCTCTGGTGCGCGTATCTCATCGTGTAACAACCAAGAAAATCTAAATTGGAGAAAGAAATTGCAGAAATGTGATCACTGATCAGACTAGCACCGTAAAAAGATAAAGAAAACATAACTCGTCCTTTCAGAGAAAACAGGCGTAGTATTTATCCTAATAAGAACGTTATATCTTACCAGCACGAGGATCACCACCACAAAAACCAATGCAGAAAGTCATTTCCGAATCATATTACCACAAAGATACAATCCCAGGGGGCTTCTCCAACAATCCTGCAAACTATTTCTAAAGAGCGGGACTAAGGGGATTAGAAGCTGTATTTTCCACAAATTGAACATCGTTATCTGAATGTTCAGATCTTGCACCATTTCCTGCATTCTCATCTAACTCAAATATATGCATCCACGAATCTGCTCCACTCTCTACTTGCTGCTGGTCAACAACACTAGGTGATGACTCTGTCGTTACCTCTCCAAGTCCGGGGTGATCAATGTTCTGGTTATCTAGAGGAATCTGATTTACATCACTGCAATCCAAGGCAGGCTTGGGAAATTCCTGATCAAGAATGTCTACTTTGGAGACTTTGCCCTTGTTTCTTCTAGCTTTTCGAGCCGATTTCTTGCCTCCTGAAGCGGGAGCTTCCTTCTGCTGCTTGGACTCCCATGCTCTAAGTATGTCTAACACATCTGTATGTTTGTATCTTTTGGCAACATCAGCTGCACGAGCGCCATAATCATTTGGAACATCCAGCGATGCACCCGCACTAAGTAGTTTCTCAATGAACCAAACAGAGCCCTTCTGGGCTGCTATATGAAGTGCTGTCTGTCCATACCGATTCTGCCTATTCAGCAGCCTTGGTGACCTATTTAATGTAGACACTGCATTTAAGTCTTCGGCTTTTCCAGCACAAGCCGAAGTCTCCGATTTCCCATTAGAGTCTTCCGATTTACAAGCCTCTGCAGAGACTGTTGCCGAATCCAAATCATTCAAAGGCTGCTCCTCCTGGATAGCACCCAACCCCAGCTCATATCCCGCAGCCCAGAGTAACATCTCTCCCACATCTCGGCGATCCGCGACCGCTGCTGCCATGAGAGGAGTCCATCCATCACCTGCAACACAATCATCTTAAATTAGGTTATCATCTTCATATATATATATATATATATATATATATATATACGCTCTCCAGCTCAATAGAAGAGGCTCACACCCTCCATTGCAGTTAAATTCTTTTCTAAAGCCTAAAACTCAAACCACATCCCCGGCTAACACCATTATATGACACTTCTTATCCCTAAATAGCCTACTGTTTCCATCAACGATCCGGTTGACTTTGAAGCAATTCTAACGTAAAAACTAGGATTTGCTGCAGCAGCCAACCGATCAAGAAACCCAAAATAATACTAATAAAAACTAGTCGCTCTATATAAAATAAAACCTGCCCTTTGAATTCAAAGAATGCCAGAAAACCAGAATTGGCTCAGGTTTCGTGTGCACACATTGGGCGCATGCCTCAATCGGCCACTCAAATCGCAGGTAAACAAGAGGTTTGAGAGGAACATAATCTATCTCCCACCTGACTGCCATGTGAGGCACCATCGGAGGGCTCCCACACCCGGGAAAGGCATCTGCTCCCAGGTCTGGCCTGCAGGCTCTGACATGGGAGTCCAGTTCCAGGGTACATATTTAAAGATCTTCGGGTAAAATTCCGGCCACCAAAAGAAGGAACGATATGAGGAAGGAGGGGCATACCATAAACATCAGCATCCTGCCAATTCACCCCACGCTCATGGCAGTGAGCTAGCATGATGCCAACAGCCGCAGAATGGCCTCTGAGAGCAGCGATATACAGCGGAGTCTCGCCTGCTCGGTTGCTGGCCAACACATCAGCTCCACATTGTAGCAGAAGCTCACAAGCTTGTGCAAACCCGGATTCTGCTGCCACAAAAAGAGCTGTACCCCCTGAAGAATTTTTCATTCCCACAGCCACCGCACCAATTGCAAGCAGTCCAGCAATCATGGGAACATCGCCACGAGCAGCTGCCATGTGCAGTGGGGTTCGTTTTCTGGCATCAGAACAGTTAGCTGCTCCACGGAGACCCAAGGCCACATCTTCAGTCGAAGAGTCCCATATGTCATTGTTTTGAGGGAATTTGAACTGCTTTCCACCAACATTAAAGTTTGTGTATGCAAAGGAGCCAGTACTTAGACAATCAGATAAAGTTAATCCATCTTGCCAAAATTGAGCCCTGATGCTTTTGCTAAACAACACAGGAGTAGTCTCTCGTCCTGGGGGACCGTTAGCCTCAACTCTACAGCTGGCGACGCGCCGTAGGAGGTCATTAACAGCACTTCCAGGTTTGACCTTTTTCAGACTATCAAGGACCCACGTAGCTGCTGCCACAGAACTCTCCTCACAAAAATCCCAAATATGAATTTTTCTCTTATCCTGCTCTCTGTTGCATCATTGGATGAAACCTCAACAAATAAGTAAAAGAAAATTAACTACGTTCAGCACAAGGAATTCAAGTAATTTCGTAATATTAAAAACATCATCACTCGGCATCACGATTCATGTTCTTGAAGAGTGTATGCAAGTAATTCTTTTGAGTGCAACCAAGAATCTGACTCACATGCACACAACAATAACCGATAATAAACCTAAATACAATCATTGATTGCTGCAGTCTGAACCACTTACCTCACCGCCTGGACAATAGCAGAAGTAAAGAATGTCAATTCAAGCACTCGCAGCCTGGGAAGAAGCTCGATTATTCTAACTAAAGCCGACGTCGTTAAAGAAATAGCGTCCTGTGATACAGCCTCTATTCTGCTAAGCCCTAGAGCTTGAACAGATCCACCCAAAAGCAGCATCTCAAGATGGGGGCATAGTATAGACTGCAAAAGTATGAATAACAAAATTATAAAAATAAAAAAATTAATTTAAAAAAAAGTAAAAAACGTAAATCTGCAAGAAAGACTACAATCTCAATGAATTTTTCTTAAATCATGTCTTAAAACCTTATTTATCACCGGATTCAAAAATCCAACGAACACCCTTAAGAAATTAGTTAAATGAAAAGGAGCTCGACAATGCCAAGGAAATAAATGATGAATTATGATAGTTCGGGACATTCGTAAGGAAATACATAAGCCAAATGTTTCCCACTCAGGCATTATCAGAGCAGCACCTGTGTGTGATATGGTTGTGCTAGTAATTCTATCCAACAAATATAAAACGAGAAAAAACTAGGTTTTGACCTTACCATAGCCGTGAAATCAGCAACAGAGGGACCAACACAATTGTTAAGTGCAAGAATTCGTAGCCCCGATCCACTGCTTATGCTACCCAAACTCTTAGCAAGATCACTGTCGCTCCGAGTCAATTCCCTATCGCAGTCATTTTCTTGAGAATGTGGCACAGACACATCATCTCGAGGAATATCTAAACTATCTAGATGGCTGAGCAAAATGGTTCTCAATCTTGAACCATCGGCTGCAGAGGCCACAAGAAGGTTCCCAGTTGATGTAGAATTCAAACCAAAGCACCTTTGAAGACTTATGCTCAACGGTCCAGACTTCACTGAAGCCGCAAGCACATCCGCAACAGCACTCGTTCTGTACCAAAATAAAAGATACTTACAAGTAAAATAATGATCAGCGAAGAGGAAAATAGTTACAAAGCATGTAAATTCTGCACGTGCCGAATCTCAAATTGAGCATAATTCGTGAGCCCTGATTTGGCTGCTATGCCATCCAAAGCCCTACCTTGACAGTCCTCAAAAGAGTAAATCCGAAACGCAAGAGCTTGAGCTATGAAATGTAAATTCACATGTGAAAGGATTGTGTAGAGAGAATTACAGTTTCTGACAGTTGTCCAGAATGAGGCGATCCAAACATCGTAAATTGGTCAAAATCGCCGAAACATCGTCATCTACAATGGACAACCCAGCCAGGTGAAGCTCCCGAGTGGCGCACATATGTTTTCGAATGGCTGCTAAGGCAGCCCGAGTCCAAGAGCCTGTTGTCTGTGGAGTCACCCTGCCACTGCGAGGTTGAGCACTGTTACCAAGTAGTGTGAACATACCAATGCAGTATGCATCAGGAATAATCAACACAAGTTTAGTCACTGGTTCCCTCGAAAATGACTGATGATGATCAAAAGTAGCATCAAAGTTAAACCGTGAACATCGACTGTGCAATTATAATAACCGTCCACTCAGATTCAAAATCCGATGCTAATGCGACGAAACGGCGAGTCAAATAAGTAAAGTAAAAATTTCAGAAAAGGATTTAAAATCGCAATGCGGAAAAACTGGCAGCAAGATCCTGACAACCACCGTTTAGTTGGTTTATTTGATTTATTTGATATCCCGAATTCCCAATCTGATAAAATCATTGCTAAATGTACTGAGATTCCAAATTAAACACTAAAATTCACACCTTTTTGTAGCAATAAAGAAATCTTAGTATAAATGTTGCTAAATTTAGCCCCCAAATCTCAAAGCTTCAAGCCAATCAATCCTTTCAATCGATTTCTGATTCAACGTGAAGAAATTCGTGCAATATGCAACATTAGAAGTGAATAGGTGAGAAATTCCTGAGTTCAAATACACTCCTGCAACAAAGTGAGAGCAGCAAGATCTTCAGCAATTACAGCAAAATAGCTACTACTGTTAAGACAATTCTGACATTCAAATTGTCCTTTTCTACAGAGTTGAAACAGGACACCCAACCTCGACTGTGAGTTGGAGTGACAGATCTGTATACCTGTTCTGTAATGGGTCTTCGCAACTAGCAGCAGGTGTCTCGTCAAACTGTCGAGGTCGCAAGCGGAGGCGAAATGGTTCAGTGCGACCAAGGGACCAGCAAAGCCGACATGTGGAGAGCGTTGACATAACATCAACGGGATCCTCCAGGTGTGACAATATCGAGCCCAACACAACAGTAGGAACGTCCGTAAAATGAGTACCCTGTTTCCCATCATTTTTGGTCATTGAAGCTCGCCGTAGTCCCGCAGATGACTCCAACGCGCCAACTGAACTCCCCGCAGCGTCATCCATGGCGCTCAATCTGGTGTATTCACCATTCACTTGTTGACGCAGACTTCTTCGAACTCCACAACCTCAAAAATTAGGGTTCGCTGTGAGAACGCAACCTTTTCGCAATGCAGCAACAAAGTCAAGGAGAACCATGAGTGAGGAGGATTATCAGCTGCAAAATAGAGTACTCAGTGAACAGGAGCCACATGGGAGGTCATACATTGAGCTGGCAATGTATGAGCATAATCTAGACCATCACACAGAAATAGATGACGTTCAGGTCGAACTGCTTACCATGGCAAACCGCAGTTATTTCCAGAGAAGTGACGTACATGTTCGGCGGAAGTAAGCACGGGTTGTAGCCAAGCCAAGGGCTCCACAGAGTTGAACAAGGTGGAGTTATTCAGATGCTGTAAACTGATGGCTTATTTCTCAGAGCTACACACTGCGCATGATCGGAACACATAGAGAAAGATTACTTCTACAGGTCACTTTCGTAGTTGTGTTGAGAATTGAACGCTGGTCGGAATTTGTGGCTCACGAAGCCGAAACATTCAGGTGCCCAGTCTACGACCTCAAATACATCACTGCGAATTCTCAAATAGTTTCCAAATATAGGGGCATCCAACTCATTACGATTACAGGTTTTCCTCACAGCTCTCGTTAACAAACCCTAAAATATAGACGTTGGTCGGAGTTGGATCATCCACGTACATTGATTCTAAATATCTGACACTCGACCATGTTAGAAAGTATCTTCAGTAAAAACCCAGACACTTTTCCCATCAGGTGCTCTGCAATTGTTACAACTTCTCAATCAAATTTTCCTCTCAAATGAACAAGTAGTTGCCTATGCATCGCCGCGAACCCCAAAACCATATAACTTCTAAACCAGTTCGATTCCCCACAAGTTTCTTCTTTCGCTTCCACCACGCCGCAACCAGGTACTCCGCAAGACTTTACCAAGATTTAGTATCACCCATCCATCCACCGCACTATTACATTCAGAACCCAAACCCTAAATCATATTTGGCGGGATTGCCAAGGAACGAACCAACGAAAAAGGAAACAACAGATTTTTCGGACCCCAAACTGTGTTGCACATGTCAAAGCAGGAGGGAAATACGTCGGAAAGATTGTTGCCAAACGGTTGTAAATGAAAGGTCGCCATGCTCATGAGGAGGCACATGTTTGCTGATTGACAATGATTGAGTCATTATATCAGCTGGTGACGTTGACGCATAACGCCCAGCCAAATTCGAACATAATATTTCTGATTCCGAAATTCACTCGTAGCACGGACTTCATGTTGCAAACATTATTCCACACATCAAGAATGCAACACAAGGTCCAACCCAAGCTTGTGCTGGAACAAGGCCTACAAGCCTCGATAGAAGTAGCTGCACCGCTGATCATTCAAACTTCAGAAATTGCGCTAGAATGCTCTATTTCTCCATTTGGCTGCACAGTTTAGAACGCTGGAATATCCATGGATTAGCAGATCTGCTGCTATATGTGCCCCAACTTATATTTGTTGATCTGTTGTTTACAATCCTGTGAAAGAATGAGTCCATCAAACTTCCCTCGCTGTCGTCAGTTAGGTCCGACCTGATCAAATCTAGTGCACGTGAATATAAGCACAAACGGGTTGGATAAATACTGCTCTGTCGATGTCGATATCACATATATTTCGTGATATATGTGGCCTCTAACATTTCTTCTTGAATATCATTCATCCGACAATCGAGATTTTGCTGAAGCACTTCACAAGTACCAGATACACTGTAGTTGTACATTTACATTTAACATTGTAAAGAGTTGATCTGTATCAGTTTTCATTATGGTATAATATGAGATTATACAATAGTTCAGTTCTACTAAGGCATATGGGCGAGAATAATATGGCCTATCATTTCAGGAACACTGGAACTACTATGTACTGAGTATTCCCTGCAAAATGTCACCACCCAACTAGCATCTTCTCTGAGCAAGCACATGCCAGTGACTGACGAGTATCATCAGTAGCCCTTGCTTCAAGTTACTGAGGCATGTCAAGGGTGGCAATGTTGAGTGTTGCTAATTCCACATTACTGCTGCAGACGCAGATTAACAAATTAATCAAGTCATATGCTACTAATGCATCCATTTCATAACTACATTTGTACAAAGCTGTCGCCAACTTGTGTATAATTCTTATCTGCACGAATGATAATGCTTGCCACCAACATCCACTACTTAGTGACTAATTGTCTCTGCACGTTGTTGTCACCACCCACTGGGTTCGAGAGTGCTGAGGAGGTTTGTGTTCATGCACACGAACAATTAAACTAATTTCCACTGTGAATGATGTCACCAAATTGATAAGGTCTGGGGAGGCTTCAGATTCATCCTTTGCTGTTGCTGACCTCCAGATATTTGCTTGGAACAATAGCCTTCGACGTAGCCTTTGACTGCCACGCTGATGATAGATAAATTATTATACATAGGTACTCCGGAATCCAATCTGTACATAAAAAAGCTAAACAGGGTGAGATACAACCCTTGGATCGCTCCGTCACAACTTGTGTCTGTTTTGTGGAATGGGCATCCTTAGCGAGTGAAGAGCCGATGGTCTTCAAGGTCACCAACACGGAAATAGCGATTAATAAAAGTCTTAAGTTATGATTCGGAGGGTTGGCTGGCACATTCCCGGAGGTAATCGAGAGCAGCATTGTAGAAGCCTTTCATTGTCTTGTATCTGATGATGGAGTCTGGAAGAGACTCCAGAGCTTGCACCATCTGCTGTGCCAGAATGGATCGATTTTTGAAGACTGACAATGGTCTGATGTAGGTCCGAATGGTGAAAACAATGGCCCCTGACCTCGGAAGCTTCATTAGAGTCTCTCGCTCGCATCGTGTGAATAGCTGAGACCCCACAGTACCCCTGTGCGCAGCGGAGTCGAAGGTGCGTCTCACTTTCCCTTGTATGGCAGCATAGATGTCCTCCTCGTTCAAAGGTTGGAATAGAGTGGGGTCGTCGACAATGGTCCAATTGGCACGCCATACAGGTTTACCCACTTTCAAGCGGATAAAGAACTGGTCCACGGCTGATCCAATTTCGTTCGCAAACAAAGGTACTGGCATGTGAATGGAGGCGATGTCCATGCCCATCTTCTCAAGCAGATGCCACCGTTGGGGGAACAGCACGGCGCCAGAGACAAGCCTCAATGTACCATTTACGTTCATCAACAAGCATATGTCTTCCTGAACGACACGCGACATGACTTCTAGAGGATTAAGCGACTTGTCATAAACGTTGAACTTCTCTCCTGTCGTTAGGTTGAACAGCATGCCGCCGTCTCGACAAAATCGATCTGGAAATCGCACAGGAAGAAAGTCGGCAAGCATCTCCAGAAGTTCCCAGTTTGCTTCCGTAGCCTCTGGGCAGCTGATTAGAGAAACATCTTTACGGGTTTCTAAAATCTCCCGTCGAAGGGCCATCTCCTCATCGTAAAAAACGTCGATCTCAATCCAGTCCTTCATGTTCAGAGCCTCCGTGCCCATTGTCATTCTAAACGGCACGGTCAATGGCAAGTACTCAAATGTTCCTAGAAGAGCAATTGCATTTCATCAGGCTCACCTAACAAAATTGTTAACGTCAGATCTAACTTCGTCTTAGCATTTGATCAAACAAATTCAAAAAATGACTGAGCTTTCGCAATTCAAGGACAAAGGATCAAGGCAACAAGGTCGAACCGGGTCCGAGATTCACTTCATCTGGTGCATCAGCAGATGGCGCTGGAGCGTATGGTGTGTTTACGGGTGAGCTGGCTGTCGCAGCAACGTTCGTTTCCATCGAAGATTCTCGGTTTGATCCTTTGCCCGTAGTGTTCTGGAACCCGAACGGACATCCACCTGCTCGAACAACAGGTAGTCGCCCTCTTGGAGTCTGTGCATGCAATGTTGGTGAAACCCTTAGAGTTAGTCCCACTTAAACTTCCAAAAACCAAAACGAAAACGAAAATAACAATTGTACGAACTCGCAACCGGCAGTTCACCAGCCACCAGTAGCAAATGAGGTTATGAACGCCAATTACGCTGAGATTCGGGGATGGTGCAGCGAATCCACTTCCATGTTGGCCTAACGAGGTGAATGAACAGCCGGTGCAGGTATTGTGCCAGTGCCGTAAGGTGTTTGTCTGCGCCTGCAAGTAAAAATTAGTTTGCGTAAAAAAAAACCGTGTCAAAGGTCGATGTGCGGAATGTAAGGCTAGGATACCAAAATTATGACTGAAAAAGGCACCAGGTCTTCAGCAGCAGACCAGGATCGCCGAGGACTTTGATGGGTATGACGGGAACTCAAGTCATTCTTATGCAAGATTTGAAGGTGGATTCTTACAAAAGCAGTCGGTATGTGCAGGGATGTCATCTTCACGGCCTGAATTGGTGTAGCCAGTCCCTGGAAACCTTTCATCTGCACAGAATCCGAAATTGATCCCACGAAGTGAGTCCATGGAATACGAGACTACAAAATTACATCAAGCTGCAGCGACTTCAAAGAGAATCTTCTAAAATCGAAGAGAGTGAAAACTGAAGAAATAAATCTTCATCTCTCTAATTTTGCAACAACACTACCTCCGAAGCGCACACTACGAACGATCGCCAACTGTTCCATGTATTCAGAAAAGACTGGAACTCTGGAAGTTGTCCGATCGGGGCTATGACACTCTTCGCCACGGAATTAAGGCGAATCCAATAACAGAGTCACTTTCACATCTCGTTTACTCTTCAATCTCATAGAAATTCTTAACATCAACAACATGCAACATGCACTGCTCCACATTTTTTCCCAACACCGCATCTCATGTGCTAACCAACAAATTCGAAGTCCATCATCCGCACACAAACCCTCACTCACCTCTTCAAAGCACCCCCGGACCCGCGGTACGGCAAATACCACCAACTACAAGTTCACAAATCTCCGATAATCAACTCTCAGAAATCGCCAGCCTGAGTAAAGCACAAAAAGCGACTACCACAGCAGCCCGGTGAGAGACAAGAAACCACATTCGATACCGTGCCCCCACAAACAACGATGCTCCAGAAAAACATCACAAAGCTCCCCAAAGCACGATGTGAAAGAACGCTGGACCACGAGGAAGCGTGAGTGAGCAATTAAAGTGTCGCGGAGTCTCACCTAGACAGTAGCAATCAGCACAAGAATGCACGCCACTCAGCTATGTGCAACCCGGGCGGACTATCTCGCCCATGCAGGGAAAGGCAGAGAATGCGGTGATGCGGCGATGGAGGATGCGAGCCTGGGATCCAAGGGAGGGGAGCCAAAGGGTACGTGGTGTGTGCGACGGCGCACCTCAGTCCGCCTGCGAGGAGGAGGGTGTCGGGGTTGCATGCGCGGCGTGTGCTCTGCTGCCGCCGCGACGTCCCGCTTGTCGCGGCGTCGTCCCATGGTGCGCGTCGCGAGCTCTGGGCTTGGGGCCTTTTTCACATTGCACGTTGATACTACTGATCGGCACCCTACAACCGCGGCCCCTCACCACTAAAGGCTTACAGGAATCTTGGATACTGTGCTGGGGGATGAGGACATTTCGGGGAGGGTTAGGGGGAGGCATTGCATGGAGGGATCAACGATTATCCCCTAAATTTGGGTGGCGGATTGTTGAGAAAAGGAGCTAGGTTGATTATATGCACTTCTTCCATTGAGGTTACTGGATATATGGAGGCAATTCCTTGACAAGGTGCACCCAAATATGATTAGGTGTAAATTTCTACAACTAATTCCTATCATGAAAAACCATTAAAAACATATATTTTATACTTTTTATTTTAAAAAATATTAATTTTTTTAGTTGAAATAAATTCATTTTGTATTAACATGAATTTCTTAAGTCCCAAATGATTAGGATTTTTACTTAACCACATCTTCAAAGAAAAAAAGCACACTTTAATTTAAAATAAAACAATGAAATAAGAATAAAAACATTCTAAGTATATATTTAAAAATAGAAATATTCTTGATTTACATAATTCAAAGTAATAGAAATATTTTTTAATCTTATTTATTCATAAGTAATAAATAAAACCAACATGTTATTTAGCAGTAAATATCTACATGAAGAATATTATTAATTACATTTAATAATGTGTTATACTTGTTTGTAACAATGGCAATTGGTTGCACATCTCTTATTGCTTCAAACACCCTTTTTTGTATCAACTAAAACACAATTCTTTTATAACTTTATTTCAAATCATTGATAAACTACAAAAAAAAATCACAGCTTGATTTTATTGATTATGAATTACATCAACATACAGAGGAATATTATACAAAGTTGTCTTAAATGTGGAACTTAAAACCTGAGATTTATTTTTATAACTTTTTTTTGATCGTGTTGTTTAAAACATTATCTTGCATAATAATCACACGATCTATATTTAGATCTTTTTGTGATTAGTATGCAAGGTATTTTTAGGATCATATACTTGATAATAAAAATTCTTTAGTTCTTGTAATTGTAATATTTCAATTTGTGTAGCAATAAAATGATTTTTATGTAATATTTCTATATACATCATATGACAAGCATACAACATTAGTAAAAAGATATATTAAATTAAATAAATCAAAATTCTTTAAACTTCTTTTAGAATGTTATATAATTGTTATGTACTCTGTTTTAATTCACTAATTTTATTTTTATTCACAGTTTTATATTGTTGAAATGCTAATGCTACAAACATTGTACATAACTTGTACCTTAAATGTTTTTGTTCATTCTACAATACAAAGATGAATTGGCAAAAAAAAACTATTATTGTTAGATTTGATTTATGTCTAGTGTGATTGATGTGGACATAAACTTAAGATGTCATTTTGTATTGGTATTATGAAGTGATGACTCATCTTTAATATTTGACTTTATCACTTTTACACAAAAAATTGTAATTGCACAGTCTACCTCTTTTATTTCTTTGATACTAATTCTTATTAAAAATTTCAACATTATTAAGTCTCTTCCAAAAAATCATTTTTATTAATTCCTCTATGACAACAACAATGCATTGTAAATTTTTTTTATACTACTAAATTATATTACACCTTCAACATACAATATAATTTATAAAAATTGAATCTAAAATAAGATAAAATCTATTGGAATTTATTAATGTTATTTCATTTTAACATTTACTCTCACAACAAAAATTTCATAATTTGATGCAATTTTTTACATATTTTAAATGTGTACATCCCACTTCTATATCCAGGTTCCAATATTTACAAATTGTACATATGAATAATTAATGTGTATCAAAATTATTTTTATGGCAAGTTTATATAATTAAAACTAATTTTTTATTATTATAAACCGTTTTTGGAACTATTCATTATATTAAAAACATAAATTAAAAATATCATGTATTTTAATTAACTTCAAATTTTATTTTCTTTTATTTTTATTGTTCCATGGTATAGAAGGTATTACTTGGATTTAAATAATTCTAATAATTTGTAGCACTTATAATTGCAAGTAGGAGCCATGTTCAATACAGTATAGAGTATAAGACAAAACCGTGCAACTATTATCAATAAAGCTTCATAATTCTTTATAACTTGCATTATAATCATGTACTAAAAATGATTTCAAAAAATGATATACACATTTTATTTTATGCAAAACAAAATCATTTAGTCTACTACATGAAAAAAAAAATATATATATATATATATATAAATCAATTGCAATTAGACATACTATGTAGGTATAATACTAGTCAAGTTTTAATATCTTTATAATTATAGTGATAATAAATCAAATTTATAAATTTAACCAAGAAAAAAAAATATAAATAGTTAAATATCATAATAAAAAATCAATCTAAAGAAATGTTTATCACATATGTAAGTGGTTCTTGACATATTTTTTTTACTTTATTTAATGTGTAATATGTATTCAAAGATCTTCAAGAAATATAGCTTTGTACAACTTTGTAATGGTGAAGGAAGCCAATGTGTTCAATTATTCACATCTATCATTTGCCAATAAGAATAATCTTTAGAATTTGCATCAAGTAAGTGGTGTTTTTCTTTTTTGTATTTTGTTTAAGTTAATCTTCATTTAGAGCATTATTTCAGTTATCAAAAATTTATATCTATAAATTCTAGTTCAACAGGGTTTTAATGAGGTAAATCAAGTTTAGATTAAAGTTGACTACAATGTTTTAGGAATAAAATAAAATTTCACTAAGAACTGCAAAAACAATGTGAAAATAATTGTAAGATAGTTACTAGTGGAGTATCACCCCACATACAAGAACAAGAATAGAAATAGTTTAAAGAAATATTATAAAATTTAGAAAATACAAGAAAGATTATAAATCAATCGATAATAAAAGGTGGTAACAACTAAATAACTAAAAAGTATAAGCTTCCAAATTTTTTAAGTTGTTGTTTGCAACAAAGATATATTTTGGCTCATATATTCCAATTGAATTTCATTAGATAATCCATGTTTCATTTAAAAAGAATAAAAAGAATAATTTTTTTTTTTTTTATTGGACTTATTCTTTATACTACAAAACAAAACTTTATTTTAATTTTTTTTATTAAAATAATATATATTTTAATATAATCAATGAATAAATTTTCTTTTCATACAAATAATTATTTTTAAAAAATAAATAAATAAACAAAGCACTCATTGATTTTTAAGTTTTTATTTTGTTAAATTTAAAAAAATTAATTAAATTTTAATTACTAAAATTAAACTAATTATATATATTATATATATATATATATATATAGTTGTTAAAAAGTTTTTTTATTATATTTAAAGCATGTTTTTAAAAAAATCTAAATATTATAATTATTTATATATATAAAATATTTTATAATAACTAATTTCAATAAAATATTATAAGCATTTGATTTAAATTTACAAGCATGATGTATCTATGATGTATGATCTATTATTATTATATAAAATATTTTTATTATTTAAGTGATACATTTTAAAATTATATCTAATATTAAAAGCATAAAAATATAAACTATTATTTTAAATTATATCTTTAAAAAATTTATATTAGTATTATATATTTTTTAAAATAATTAAAAATATATATCTTCTTAAATATAATAAAACAATAAAATATAAGGTGGTATAGAATTTATTACATGTTAATTATTATAGATAAGATGAAAGAACTATATAAGACTATAAAAAAATAATAGAATATATGAATCTTATTGCAAAACAACGCAATACAAAAACAAAAATTAGGCTAGAAGGTACAAACTAGACCACAAGACATATGTTGTAAGATTGAAGATAGACACAAGATTGAAGAGCCTCTTAGCCTTGACATCTATATATACTAGAAATTAGGAAGTTTCTAAGTAGCTTCTTGTAGAAGGCTTCACCTTCAAGTCATCCTAGGATGCTCCTTGAGTGGCTTTCTTGTTGCTTCAATGTGAAGCAATGTCAAGAACCTTCTAGAACTATCAAGAACCTTCAAGAATCTTTTTTAAATAGATGTTTGTGACATTAATAATATTTTATTTTAATATAATATAAAATAAATATTAGAAATAAAAATACTATATTAATTACTTATAAATATAAATATAATATATATTATAAATCTTTCTACTTATTTTTAATTAATATATATAATATTTGTTTAATATCTAATTATTTTAGTAGTCTTTAAAATTTAAATATTAGTTATTCAATTTTTATTTTATTTTATATTTTAATATTTATTTAATTTAAATTTTTTATTTTTATAATTGCTATATTTTGTGTTTATTTATATTTAATTTATATAATAAGTTGATATTCTATAATTTTTTATTTTTATTTTTATAAATCAAATATAATATTTTTATATTTCATTAGATTTTAATCTTCTAAAAGATCAATGCTATTAAAGTTTTTTTATATGCTACTAGATATAGGTAGATTTGTAATAGGAATTATAAGAAGAATATTAGATGATTGAGATCCTATTGGTCTTAGTTATATTAATTAATAACACTTTTACAACTATAAATGATTATTTAAATATTTAAATTTCTAAAGTCATAAAGTTATTGCACATTATATAAAAAGAAATGCTAATTTTTTTTAAAGAAATATTAATGTAATAATTCAGGAATATTTTTTATATTAGAAAATGCTAATACGAAGGTAATTATTACAATGGACCAATTTTGACTAAAATGTGGATATACTACTATTTAAATTCTTTTACCATCTTCTTGAACAAACAATCTTTAGTTGTAACTCATCAAGGACTTATTGTCAATAACATGCATTTTTACAAGTTAGACTACCAAAAGAAATCCAAAAGAAGAAAATAATTCCTTTTAATCTTGCTTTCATTTGTTAGTCTATTTGTCAAGGACAAGAACTCAACGGAAGCAAATAAGTAAGTGAAAAACACTCTCAAAGAAATATAACAAAATAGAAACAAGGTAGTGTATATATTAAAAGAAACTGGAATGGCTATTGCCAAAAGACAAGACACTAGAGACTCTTGAAATCAAACTAGAAACAAGAAAGGAGTTGACAAGAGTGAAGAAGGCTTCACTCTTATCTCTATTTATACTATCTACCTAAGAGCTAAGTGGCGACGTTCTATAGGACCTCCAACACGTGTCCAATTTACAAGACACGTGTCAAACTTGCAGGGCAAGTTTCCTATATGTTCGCCACGTATTTAGCTTGGTCTTCAAGCTACCAACATGTGCGACATGTGGCTAACTTATTGACCAAGTTTCTAATCCAAAGTCTACTATGGACACTTATAAAGTCAAAGCAGCGTCTATGAAGTTTCTAGGAAGTTTCTCTAAAGATATTATGGAATTAACCTGCTTTTATCTTCTTTTATCTAGTTCTATCTGATCTTATATAGTAACTATGTATATGTCCGTGACATTACCCCCCCCTTAAAGGACGAGTTCCACGAGAGCGGTGATTACATGTGAAAGTCTAAGACGGGACGTAATAGTATTTGCCGCCATATTCCTGATTCGTTTCTCTGGTTGTAATTGATGGGGTCCTCTCAAATTATCGAGAAGCGTCTCTATCTCTGCGTGAAGACCACTTATATTCGGGATTATCATAAGTAATTTTCATAACTTCCTTCAAATGTCACATCCGGAACACCGTCAGGAGTTGTTCCTATCTCCAATAAAATCACCAAACATCGAGAATCTCTTCCAAGGTCGTGATACCAAACACGTTGTATCTCGCCATTTATTCGAGGAAAAACATGTCATTCTTCAAGATCTTCATCTCGGTTGCGTCGTCTTGAGGGTTGTGACAGTTGCAATGTCTTTTTGGCGCAAGAGCAAGAACTTTAGGTGCCGACGGATGCACTGGTTGTGTTTTCCTGGCCGATATGTAATAATGAACTCGAATCTTGATAGAGACATGCTCCAATGAGCCTGATGACGATTCAATACGCTTGCTGACATGAAATACTCGAGGTTCTTGTGATCCGTATACACGGTGACTGGATTAGAAGTGCCTTCTAGATAATGACGCAATTCTTGAAAAGAATCCACAATTACGAGAAGTTCTTTATCGTGGATTTTGTAGTTGATCTCTGCTACCAAAAATTTCTTGGAATGGAAAGCTACTGGATGGAGTTTGTCATCTGTTCCCATTTGTGACAATACTACGCTTAAAGCAAAGTCAGATGCATCTATTTCCATAAAGAATGCCTTGGAAAAATCAACGCGATACAAGATTGGTGTAGAAGTAAAAGCTATCTTCAAAGCTTCAAATGATGCTTCTGCTTCTTTATTCCACTCGAGCTTGTCCTTACAAGTCAAACGTGTAAGTGAGGCTGCAACTTGAGAGAAGTTCTTGATGAAGATTCGATAATAATTGGCAAATCCCAGAAAGCATTGCACATCTCTTACTGTTCTTGGAATCTTCCAGTCTATGATTGTTTGGACTTTCTTAGGATCCATCATGAGGCCATTATTCAATATGATGTAACCTAAGAAGTCAACTTGAGTAGTGTGAAATACACACTTTTCCATCTTGGCGTACAACCCTGTTTCTCTAAGTTTTTGTAACACACGACGAACATGTGTTTCATGCTCTTCTACATTCTTAGAGTAGATTAAAATGTCGTCTAGATAGCAGACAACAAAATCATCTAAGAATTCACGAAAAACATCGTTCATGAGATGTTGAAAAGCGGCTGGTGCATTTGTGAGTCCAAAAGGCATAACATTATATTCGAAGTGTCCATACCTTATTCGAAATGCAGTCTTCCATTCATCTCCTTCTTTAATGCGAACCAGGTTGTATGCTCCTCGTAGATCTATTTTTGTATAGATCTTAGCTTGATTCAGTTGATCAAGAAGTCCGGAGATTAAAGGTAGTGGATACTTATTCTTGATAGTGATCTTGTTAAGCCCTCGATAATCCACACACATTCGTAACGATCCATCTTTTTTCTTCACAAATAGAATTGGAGCTCCTGCTGGGGATTTGGAATGGCGTATGAAGTTCTTGGCCAGATTTTCTTCAATATACTCTTTGAGTTCTGCCAACTCATTTTGTGATAGACTGTAGATTGGTCCAAATGGAGGTTGAGATCCCTCCTTGAGATCAATTGAACAATCATATGAACGATGCTCCGGAAGGATATCGGCATTTTTCTTCTCAAAAATATCTTGATAATCTTGGTATTGGCTTGGAAAGCCACTTGAAGTGCTTTTACTATCAGAGACGGGTGTGGCATAAATAGCAAAAGTTGATCCTCCTTTTGCTTCATGCATAAAAGCTTTTGCACCTATAAGTACGGGTTTTACTATACTAGACTTATAGCTTTTTACTTGGTCGACGGAAGTGTTAATAACGTTTTGAGAAAAATGAAGTCTACGAGAATTCCAATCTATCTTAGGATTATATTTTTCTAACCATGATAGACCTAAAATAACTGGATTAGACGGAGATTTAATTATGTTAAAGGTTACGTAACTATTATGACCGTCTATTGTTACTTTTATAGGGTGGGTCTCATGAGTGACATCTCCAGAAGACAATGGACGACCATCTATGACTTCTACATGTACAGGTTTAGTTTTTTGTACTAGAGATATTTTACGACTTCTAACAAATTGTTCATCTAAAAAACATGCTGAGGCTCCTGAATCTAATAAAGTAGAGGCTTTGTGGTTTTTAGGTCCTAAATATAGTTCTATTATAAAACAAGGAGAGGGTTCTGAAGAGAGGATAGGACCTTCTTTAGGAATTGTACAAGATTCCAGCTGCACGGTCCCTATTGTAGCTGGACAAATTCGTTTTCCGACATGTTGTCTCCTTTGACCGCCGTACCCCTCATTTTATAGTTGCGTCGTTTCTTTGGGCAATGTTGAGCAGTGTGCTTAGGTTCTCCACAATATAAGCATAATCCTCCCTGGCGACGACGAATCTTTTCTTGCTCAGTAAGAGGTTTGAAATGTACTGCGTCAATTTGCATGTCTTCTACTTCCGAATGTACATTTGGTGAAGATGTTGCCATTGAGTAATAACGTTGAGTTTCCCTTGTACGATTCTCGGATTGAAACTCAAAAAGTCGATTGTCACACTTTACAGCAAAATCGATTGCTTGACTCAATGTTTGAGGATCAGGTAAATTGAGCATCAATTTCTTTACTTCATATTGCAATCCATAAAGAAATTGACTGATGAGTGCAGCATCATCCCACTTGATATCGATTGCAAGTTGTCGAAATTGTGAAGCATACACTGTTACAGAGCGGTTTCCTTGTCGTAAAATTCGGATCTTATTTGTTGCAACACGAGCTGCATCGTGTTCACCATACATAGATCGAAACTCCACCAAAAAAGCTTCCAAATTGTCCAGTATGGGATTTCGTTGTTCAAGAAAGACGAAAACCATGATAATGCAGAACCAGAAAGTAGAGTTCCAATAAACCTGACTTGTGATCCTGGAGTTGGATAGCTTTGCGGTTGAAGTTCGATTGCCAATTGTACTTGATTGATGAACCCTCGAAACTTTGATCTCGTACCATCAAATTTCTTGGATAAGGCAATTCTTGGTTCTCTGGCGCTTATAGGGTGTTCTACAATTGGAGAAGGAATGTGATTTGATGTAGGTGTTGAAGCAGCTCCAATCATCTCTACATCTCCACTTTCTGCTATTCTTGTTCTTCCTTGTGGTGGTAGATTGAGTTGATGCATTGCAAGCATTAACTCCCTTAATTGTTCTTGCATTTGTGCCATTGCAGTCTTCATTTCGATAAGCTCTGCCATAATAACACTAAGAAGAAAAGAACTATGTGATATTGCTCAAGGCAAAAGAAAAAGAAAGACTTGATAACAAAGAAAATGCTAAGAACAATATCAGTTTAGAAGTGGGTAATCCGCAACTTCTAACACGCTTATGTCTTGTCAAGAGAAAGGGTAATCCACTCTTACTCAAGAAAAGACAAAGCTCTGATATTGTAAGTGTACTCTTGTCAATCTGTCAAGGACAAGAACTCAACGGAAGCAAATAAGTAAGTGAAAAACACTCTCAAAGAAATATAACAAAATAGAAACAAGGTAGTGTATATATTAAAAGAAACTGGAATGGCTATTGCCAAAAGACAAGACACTAGAGACTCTTGAAATCAAACTAGAAACAAGAAAGGAGTTGACAAGAGTGAAGAAGGCTTCACTCTTGTCTCTATTTATACTATCTACCTAAGAGCTAAGTGGCGACGTTCTATAGGACCTCCAACACGTGTCCAATTTACAAGACACGTGTCCAAGTTGCAAGACACGTGTCGAACTTGCAGGGCAAGTTTCCTATATGTTCGCCACGTATTTAGCTTGGTCTTCAAGCTACCAACATGTGCGACATGTGGCTAACTTATTGACCAAGTTTCTAATCCAAAAGTCTACTATGGACACTTATAAAGTCAAAGCAGCGTCTATGAAGTTTCTAAGAAGTTTCTCTAAAGATATTATGGAATTAACCTGCTTTTATCTTCTTTTATCTAGTTCTATCTGATCATATAAGTAACTATGTATATGTCCGTGACACTATTATACAATAAAATTTATACAAATATTTATTTACATAGAAGATTTTATATAGATAAGACTAATTTAGATACTATTAAATATAAGAATTTTTAATCTTTAATTGACTTATTTAAAAGAATTCTTATTTATTTTCTAAGTATCCCATAGATATCAAGGACAAATCTCTAATTGGATTTACAATTGCAAGTAGTGACTAATAAGTTGGAACTTACAAAAAATAAAATTCTAATAAATATTAAAAAAATATTTTGACACAAATAATTTGGAGCTAATAAGTATCTAAAATTATAATAAAAAGATGGATTTAAGACATTCTCAACAATTATTTATATCTAACATAAGTCTATTGTAGTATAATATTGAAGATAAATATGTAGTTTTTTTTTCTTTCAATACAAGTTTTTATATATTATATTAGTAATAGCATAAGGAATTATTATCCAAATGATTCTTACATCCAATTACATACTTAATAAAATACAAAAAATATATAAAGATACTAATAATACAACCTTAGTAAGTATGTTTATTTTCACAAAATGATATAGTTATTATATTGTAACTCTAAATCCTCACAAAAGACTTTGGAAGGTACAAATACAAGTTCAAATTATGGTGAATTTTTGAATGACAAGCTATAATAATAATTGGTATAAATTTCCAACATAGATGAGAGAAGATTATTATCATAGGAATATGACAATTAAAATACAAGAGAATTCTATATTTATTTTATTTAATAATATACACATGAGTTTTTTCAATCTATTTCATAATATATTTCTTATTTATTTAGAATAGAATAGAATAGCACAAAATTCAATACTAATAAGTAAAGATAATAGTTTAACTATATTAGAGTTAAAAAGTAAATATAGTATATATTAAAATAGAATTAAAAATTAAAAATTAAAAAATAAAATAATATTATGAATTTTAATAATAATCTTTTATATTTAGGTTTTCAAAAGCCAAATGAAATTGATTATGAGTTAATAAAAAATTTGTTTAAAAGAAAAAAATGATCATTAGAACAAAATTCATTGTTTTGTACTTCTAACAATCAAAAAATTATGAAATTTTGGTATAAATTCTTTAAAAAATCTAAATTAATCTTTATTGTAATTAATAATAAGATTATATTAGAACTAGAATAAAACACATAATATTATAACTAAAAAAATTAGGAAAAAATCTAGCAGATTATAACAAAATAAAAGAGAGATAAATAAAGAATCAAAGTGTAGCAAAGAAACACAATACAACAAAGTGTAGCAAAGAAACACAATACAACAAAGTGTAGCAAAGGACCAAAATAAGAAACACAAAACATTTTAGGATTAGAGCAAAGAATAAAATGTAGCAAAATACATAACCAAAGTAGGAGAATAGAACAAAGAATACATTAGAACAAATGACTAAAGTAAGGAAGTAAAGTAGAGAGTACAACCAAGAGGATTGCAACATAGTAGATCAAACAAATAGATTGGAGCAAAACAAAGAACTATAACAAAAGAGTGCAATATGAAGCACAAAACAACAAAAATGTATACTGAATTCTAAAAAAAACAACCACAACAACTCATTTCACAATATTTAGAATTTTTTTGAAGTGAAGATAATTGTTTTCAAAGACAATATATACTCCTTAATAATTTTTTATTATAAATTATTTATTACTATAACCATAAAAAGATAAATTTGGAAGATATCTTTAGGTGTTGCCTATGACTCTTAGGCCCACCTTTATTATCCTCAATTAATATTTTAAAAAAAAAAATCTACATTTTACTCCTAATTCCGTAACAAGTGATATTCCTTGATAATTCCTACATTGGAACTCTTTCATTGACTTTTCAATTCTTGGTTTAACTTTCACCCACCCATTCTCTTCCTCAAACTCCTCCTATTTTCTTGTTCTGTAAGGTGTCTCCAACTCATCTACTTTCAACCCAAATGTGGTCAAAAGAAAACTGGGTCAAAAGGCATGATCTCGGCACAAAGTGTGCAGCATCGCACCTGGCAAAATACGACGCGTCGTTGGAGATCAGACCCGACGTAGAAGATGACGTGGCCTTTATGGCCCGCACATTCCGCTCGGAATATGCGTGACCTAGTGATCGTCTTCCTCAGGACGGGACCGACCAGTTCGCTTCGCCAGGAGAGTGCGCGGCAAGGATGAGCGAGCTTGCGTGGTCAGAACTGCATTGTACAGCCCGTTATGCTCGCCCTCACGCAACATCGTGAATGCCTCGTGCCGCCATCTCCATTTCGAATGCTGAGGCTCCCCGCACGATGCAGTATCGCACATTGGAGAGTAAGTGCAGGGGTTTTTGTTTGATTGTAGGAGCGAGAAGGGGGAAGTAATCTATCCTTGTTGGTATTGTCCGTGCGTCTCGTGGAGCGTCTCGGTTTCTAGTACCACTCAGTTTTATTTTGTGCATGAGAGGGGGAGAGCGTGTCGGTGCGTTCTCGAAGCATGATTGTCGATGTTGACCTATATTAGGGTTTTAATGTGAGTTTCTTGTTAGAGCTTGATAGTACGTTCTGTAAATCTCGTATGCTCCTGTGTGTGTGTGTGTGTGTGTGTGTGTATGTGTGTGTCTTGATTACTTATAGCTTTTGTTACAAGAGACAAAGAAATTTTATGTCATATCCAATGTCATGAAACTTGTGCAACGGGAGTGTCGTACTGATCTGGATTCGATACTTTGCACCTGTTTTAGGGCGGTGAAACGCATCTCGACGAACTCGATGTGAAGAGACTCGATAGTCTAAATTTTGGTTTGTGTTGGAGCAAAAACATAATTGCCCGACGACGGCACTGACCAAGTTTATACGGTCGCCATAGTTAGCACGATGTAACCCTAGGCCTTCTCGTGGCCGTCCTCGGACGTGCTGTGTTGGTACCTTTTCTTTTACTACTTCCCGCTTAGAGAGTGTCTTCTGCGAATTCTGTGTCCGGATTTGGCAGGCTTATCGAGTGCTGTTAACAGGTTGTCGTCTCCATCTTCGCAATGACGCTTACTACTGGTTTCAGGTTCGTTTCGCACATCATTCACTCCTGCTCGTCTGGTTTTTGGTGCAGTCTTTTTCAGTTGCGATGAGCAAACCATGGGGCATTTGGTTTCAGCAAATATGTTTGGTCTTAGTGCAGTTATTTGATGAATTCCTCAATATACCTTGGGCGTGTCACATGGTTGATTTACTCTCTCTCTAGCTGAAAGTTTGCTTAAAAGCATTGCCCACAGCTAAACTCCTTTTATTGGGTTAAAAAAGGGCCAAAATTGGTGGCTTTGTTTGGACTAAGCGGAGAACAAAGTGTGAAGGGATTTTTTTAAATGCTTGACGTGATTTGATACACGAGATTCGATGTAAGTTTGAGAAAAATGTTTAGGACATCAGAAATACATGCAAAGTGGCGGCGAAATTCAGTTTCTTTATGAAATAAGTTAACTGTTTTTGGTGAAGAGTTTTAGAGTGGCCAAATATGGGCAGACCCATGCGATGCATAGAAGTTAATATGTCTTAGTGATACATCTGATCAACCACGAGTATGACCTCACATAAACCTCTGCCAGCTTTACTACTTCAGTCGGGCTATGTTGGCGACTTTAATTTATCTTTCTTAACATCATTTAAATATTCCTAATTGTAGGTATTTAGAATGGACATGGTCATTTTACTTTTTGAGCTTATACGGAAATGATATTTAGCGGTTGCAATGACAAATAAAGAGTTACATTAGAAAAAGATCGCGCTAATATTTGACTTACATCCCTGATTCTTTACATTGAACCTGAAGCAATTGCATGAAATAATACCCATGGTAGTGTTAATTAGACTCGGCAGATTGGAGTATATAAAGTTTCTAGGATCAACTTTAGTAACCATCGAGCCATCACAGTTGAGTCCCTTGATCCTCCAGTCTTCTTTTTTCCATCTCGGTTTGAGTTTCTAGTTTTGCTGAGTATTGACAATATCGTATTTGACATCTTCTTTACAGAAATATGGCCTCATCAAAAAGTAAATTACCTGCAGCGCCAGAAGTTTCTCCACTTTTTCTACCGATGGTGCAAACCACATATTATCCTAACCAGTTAAATGAAGAGTACGATTTTTCTGACGTCTTTGGCCATGCACAACCTCAGAATACTCCCCCGCTGCCCGTTGTTGCTGAGGATGTAGACACAATTGAATGGGGCCCTGAGCTTCGGCAAGATCCTGTGGTCGTCTACTCTCGATCGCACTCTCTCGTTGGACCATCTCCAAAGTCCAGCTTAACCAGATCACACAACAAACCTGTTTGTGATGAGCAGGGCTCCTCATCAGCTATTGAGGATGCCATTGCCTTGCCCACTGTTGGTACATCGACTTCTAAGATGGCGGGGCTAGCGCTTAGTGATTCTGGGGACAGTGGCAGTGAACGAGAATGTGATGAGCATTTACCGAAGGAGCTTGAGAATGGCAATAGAGCGGAGAAGTTGGGTCCTCAGGATTTTGAGCTTCTGAGAGTCGTTGGTCAGGGTGCATTCGGTAAAGTTTTTCAGGTTCAAAAGAAGGGCACTTCGGAAATTTACGCTATGAAGGTCATGAGAAAGGAAAAGATAATTGAGCGAAACCACGGGGACTACATGAAGGCAGAAAGAGACATTCTCACTAAGGTGGTTCATCCCTTCATCGTGCAGCTGCAATACTCTTTCCAGGTCTGCAATTTCTATCATAATTTCTTTGATGCTCCGATCTTGTTCCATCCTAATTTTTCTTGAAACAGTCCAGACTCATAACAAGTTTTATTTATTTATTTTATTTTTTGTTGTTGTTTTCTTTCTTCCTTTTCTGAATAACATGCGTTAGGTGGATGTATCCGATACACCTGAAATGGGGGCTGCAATTTGTGGCATTACAACATCACATACGGCATCATATTCAAAGGAATTGGACTAACGTGCTAATTCTTTCCTTGAGTGCAGACAAAGTCCAAGCTCTACTTGGTCCTTGACTTTATTAACGGTGGACATCTTTTTTTCCAGCTTTTTCGTCAAGGAACCTTCAAGTGAGTGTCCGACTGGTCAGATGACTGTAACTTTTGTGAAATTTTTGTGCATGGAAGTGTTATTGATGTTCTTTGGTAAAGCTAAATTGCTGCTGTGTTCGTAAGATGTTACGTTTGCTAGTAGTTCATGCATTCTTGAGGTGGTTTAGTAGCAGTATAAGGAGCGCAACGTAAGTCCAGTGGTTCCTTAGTTGCTTCATATTTGTTCATGTGCCAGTTATTGTTTGGTAATCCATGTTTTTGGGTTATCGTTCAAGTCATCATTTAAGTACTATTCCAGTGTATTAGTAACATGAAAGTATGTGATCTTCTGAGTAATGAAGAGCATTTCTAATTTGAACTCACAAGGTGATTTGATATTCAGCGAGGATTTGGCACGCATGTACACTGCGGAGATAGTGCTGGCTGTTGCACACCTTCATGAGAATGGAATCATTCATCGGGACTTGAAACCTGAGAACATCCTCTTAGATGCTGATGGTCATGTATGTGATCAGTCACACTTCTATGCTTGTCCATGATTTTCGGTGCAGCTCATTAGAAGTTTTACCTTTTGAGTGGATGATTATATGTGAATGTTACATGTACAATCACTCGTCTCTCTCATCCGTTTTTGTGAATTGGATTTTTTACTTTTAGTTTTCTGTTCATATCCTAGCACTTTTGAGTTGCTCACGGTGTAAGTTGGAATTCATTAAGGTCCAAAAACCATGGAAGTGATTTGAAACTAGGTAAGACAAAAATACATTGTGTGGCATTCACTAAAGCATCTAATCGATTTGTGTTCCAGGTTATGCTTACTGACTTTGGACTAGCTAAGGAGGTGAAGGAAGACAGTCACTCAAATTCACTCTGTGGGACTATTGAATATATGGCACCTGAGATTATTCTTTCAAAAGGGCATGGTAAAGCAGCTGATTGGTGGAGTGTCGGCATCCTACTTTATGAGATGCTCACTGGTCAGGTGAGGATTGGATGTTTAAGACCACGAATGTTTTTTTTAATTTTTAATTTTAAAAATTTTAATCTATGTTAGGCATTTAGGAATCTACACTGTATAACTACTAGACATAAATGTGCAATCGGGAATGGGCGAATGCAGCCTCCTTTTACGCAAAAAAACAAGCAGAAGCTGCAGCAGAAGGTCATCAAAGACAAAATCAAGTTACCAACATACTTGACTGCGGATGCAAACAACCTCCTGAAAGGGGTAAGCACATTTGTTTTGAGATAACGGCATTATTTCATGAGATTGTTATGTCATGCGGTTCAGGCCATCCTCACGAGGCTATGCGTTGTGCCGTCTGAATTTTGGATATCTGTTGGCTTCTGTAGTGTATTTTTATATTTTTGGGATGGATGTGCAGCTGCTGCAGAAAGATCCAAGTAAACGACTTGGAAATGGCCCCACTGGGAGTAGGGACATTAAGCAGCACAAGTGGTTCAAAAATATCAACTGGCGCAAGCTTGAAATGCGCGGAGTTACGCCAAAGTTTGTTCCTGCCGTTAATGGCAAGCAGTGCACTGCGAACTTTGATGAGATGTGGACAATGTTGCCCATCGACGATTCTCCAGCCGGGACTCCTAAGTCTACTGATTATGACTTTTTTCAGGGTTATACGTATGTTGCCCCAAACGTGTGGCTCCAGGGTGACGATTCCTCATGATTCATAGTCAGTCGCACACTATGTAAGCGATTTCCTTCGAGGTGTGCAGTTTGCACCTATTATAGCACAGTGGGATTGGACCGATCTGATTACTATTCTACCCTCCTATACCGTTCATCCCTCTCCGCAGCTTTCACAGGACTTCAAAGTAGGCGTCTCGGAATAATATGTTAATTGAGGATTAATTAGAGCATCCAATTCTAGTCCCCATTTTCTAATAGCTTTTATGCAGACAATAAGTCAGTCGTTCTATACGTTGGAAATATTTAAGAGTTTCGTTCCAATACCTGTCATATCTGTCATATAATTTTCTGAACTGGACATATTTCTGAACCTGCTATTTTGATAATTTGGGGCTTGGAAGCACCAATTAATTCTTCTGTAATACAAGCAAAGTTTCTTTGATGATACCAGACCCTTCAACTGCAACCCTTGGTCTGGTATATATATGCTTTGGGAGGTTACCAGACCAAGGGTTGCAGTTGAAATTCAGGCTCTGCTTTTGGGTACAGAAGGCATACATTGTCTCTTTGTGGTCCTTGACGACTTCTTGATTGATCATTTTTGTTTTAGTTTGACATGTATGGGGTGAATCTGTCACATTGATTAAAGATTTGAGGGATGACAATTTATCCTATGTCCTAATATTCTTATCATAAAGTAGATATAAGAGGAATTAATTATTACCTATTGCACACTTGACTAATTAAAGTTAAATCAAGTTGTTTTGTGAGTCTATATTTTGTTATTGAATATTATTTTCATCTTGTTTTTTAATGATATTTTTTGTAATCTATAAATTATTTGTTATTGATAAAAATAGTTTCTAGTTTTAGTTTCTTTTAGGTTTTTTACTTTTATTTTTAAACTTATAAATATAGTGACCTTCTATATTTATTAAGGCTTGCTTACATCAATTGTCTTATATGTTCATTATTGAAAGTTCCATTTTTATTAACTTTGGCATTTTTTAAAATCTAAGTGGTCTAAATATAAATATTTTTTTTTTTTTTTTTTTTTTTTTTGGTAGTGATCATGTGGTTCTAAATCTTTTAAATCATGGAGTGAGTTTTTTGTGCAAACAAATCTTGTTTCTACAGGAATATTTTGGACTAGATACTAGTTTGTTTAGAACTAATGTAGATAAGTTCTATATTTTTCTAACTAAAGAGCATTTCCAAAATTTATACATAACTAATTTAGTTGCTTGATTATAACATAGTGGGCAATCTTTTGACAAGATATTCTTAATTTCATCCTGTATTCATTAATTGTCACACTTTTATGCTATATTAACTACAATAACATGATTTCTTTTGGAACTCTAACTTTGAACTAGGTATTCTTTTAGTTAAAAGTGAAGTTTAAATTCAATATTCTCTTCTATTTGATGTTGCCAAGTTCTATATATGATGAAAAGATTTTAATAGATTTCTTCCTATTTTTGTTGTATATGTCTTTTCTTCTCCTAACTACCATTTGTATATAAAAGGATTGAAAAATAATTTTTTAAATGAGCCAATAGTATAATTTTTTTAAGTTCACAGGAATTTAAGTAATTTTTTTAAAAATATTTATCACATAAATTAACTAAGTATAATCCCATATGGTTAGATGTGATGTTTGACTTACCATTCATTGTCTTGTGAGTATCTTAGATTTATCATTGTTCCAATGTAACATCCTTAATTTTGCTCTTACATAAAAGATGTCTTACATAAATTTTTCTCTATAATTTATAATATAGAAATATATGGAATATATAACTTTTTTGTATTACCAGTTTAGGATCTTGAAGTTAGAATGCTATAGATGGAAGTGTGTTATCTAAAGAATTCTATAATCTAATCCAATTATTTTGTATTTGTTAAAGATTTGTATGTTGGCATCTCCTAGTTGCAGAACATTAATAATCTATTTTGTTATTAAAGCTACAATGGCTTCTTTTGGATAAATTCTATTTAGGCCTTCCTTAGTTTGACATTGTAGTACAAATTCTATGCAACTTTGATGTTACTATTACTTAAGTTCTATTCTATTAAAAATTATAATTTATTGATTTAATATTTCTAATAATTTTAAAAAATTTAGTCTATATGAAGTAAAATAGTAAAATAATAAAATAATAAATAAAAATTGATTGTTTATAATTGTGATTTGACTATCTACATTTAGTTAAAAAATAATATTAATCTAGTTTTTTTTTTTTTTTTTTTTTTTTTTTTTTTAACTTATTGATTTTATTCTCTTTAGCCCACTTCTAGCAAATCCTTTAGTTTAGTAAAAACAAGGGTTTTTCTTGCTTACTAGTAAGCTTAGGATTTGGTCCAATTAATATTTAAATGTAAAGTTAGCTTAAACTTATGAAAACTTTAAAATGTGTTGTTAAATAATTCTTCAAGATCATAGGTGGTAAGTATAGATCCATTTGTATATTAACTTCCTATTTGATAGTCTTTGCTCCTAAAAAGTTTGATCTAATCCAATGTTCTAATACAATTGTCACCACTTCAATTGTCTATTTTCTCTCTTAGAATTAATTTGACTTATATGGCTCAGTTAGATCTAAATTTGGAAAGTGAATTGATTATTGGCAATAACACATTGGCCATATGATTGTCTATATTTTTATCTTACATTTGCCAAAATTTTACAATACTTGATGTCATGTGTTGTCTCAAAACAAAATCTATAACATACATGCAAGTTGTGGTAGTCAATTGATATTGTTTTTAATTTTTAATCTTTTTTTTGGAGTTGGTGACTTGTATGTGTAGTCCCCATGTACTGCTACAAAAAATTTGGATTCACTACATTAGACATTGTCTTCTCTTTCCTTAAAAATTTGTCCTATACTAGGTGCCATATATAGGGCAACTTTGCAAATTTAATTTGGAAAGACTTTTAATGTGATTCAAGTGAACAATTTGATTGCTCCAAAATACACCTAATTTATACTTAGGCTTGAAAGACTCACTAACAGCAATTGCTCTTTCTAACTTCCTATACTGTGAAAAAAACCCTAAACTACCAATTTTGCAGAACCTGCGCCGCTCCATCCTGATCCTCGTCCCAACTCTCAATATTGAGTTTCACATGTGCCTCGACTCCAGCGTGAGGAAGCCCACAGAGGAACATTAATTCCTGTCAGAAGATCCTCCAACCCAGCCCCACCTGCACCCATAACTGAATCTCCTTGTCATGAACTTCTTTCCGCAAAGATGGAAAGAAACCAGCATAAAACAAGTTATTTTACTTTGCTGACTACAGTAATAGAATAACTCATTCCTTGTAGTTTGTACTGCAGTTCAGACGGTGCAGATTCGGTGCAGAAAAAACACGACAGAAATGTTCATCCTGAGCTGTTCATGTATTTCTTTCACGACTGCATACGTACATTGGCCTTGAGAAGTGTGAAAACTATAGCATGCATCGTAACACATGTTTGACCCTGTTGATGGTTTCAACTGCTTGCTGGGTAAGTGTTCTGTGATGTTCCTCACTGAGCGCACGTGGTGGTCTAACAGTGTTTCCAAGCATGGAAATATGCAAGTCCCACGCAAGCCTCGCCATGCACGCACCTCAACCACAGCTGCCATGCTACTAACGGACCTTCACCGATGGCATCCAGGTGCATCGTTGTGGGGGCTTTTATCTTCACGTCAATTGAAAGTTTGTAGGAAGAATGCCGCATTCTGGCTCAAGAGTCTCTGTGATGCGGGATTGAAGTACAGGAAGGATTAAGCGTGAAAGTCTATCCTTGAATCACTCATATCAAGAGGGTGATTGGCCAGCTAGAACCCATGCACTTGTAGAATTCCAGTTCCATGCTGAAAATTGCGCTGCGGCCGATTACTCCGTGCTCTTTTTCTTCTTTCTGCAGAGCTCTGTGTGCACAGCAACAAAGAGTCAGCTTTAGAGAAGCACTAGCTACGAAGGTAGTATTTTATTATTTTATTATTTACTGATTTAGGCATGAAATATTCACGTACTTTATGGTTCAATTGCTGCATTTGGTCAAGTTTATGTGGATCGATGCGTCATTTCTGTTGAAGATGTGGTTTCTGTGTTCACAGTCCAGAGGCGTCAGGTTCAGTACTAGAAGCTCAATACCAGTGACATGGACACTAATGGCGCAGCAGATGAGCAGGCACGGAAGGCAGCAAGTATGGCGAAACTGCTGGCTAAACCACTAAATCCTTCAGGACAACGGGGCTGCATTGCTCAACCTAGGAGAGGTGTGGTTCCTCTCAATCTTTCAGGGTTAGTCCACTTGATTCCTTAATTAGAGAAGATGCATATTAAGTTGTGTTCATTTAGTTTGCAAATTAAGGATGTTGTGTCCAGGGCTTGGCAATTCCCTCAGAGAATACACATACCGTTCGATTGTGCAGTTCCAGGAGAGATGGATTGTTGTACATCCCGAAGAGCTACTCGATAGAAAAGCCAGCGCCGGTGGTTGTGATTCTTCATGGAGCAGGAGGCCATGCCGAGGGTGCTCTCCAACTCATTAGCGATTTTGCGGACGTGCATGGCCTCATCTTGATCGCGCCGGAGTCGCGCGGACGCACATGGGACATGATTCTTGACCGATACGGTCCAGACGTCGAATTCATTAACCAGTAGGTGCTCACTGTGATCAAACCCCCCTAAAACCAGCGTCCGCATCAGCTAACTTATTTCTGCCGCCGCTGAAATTAGTCGTTGTAGGATGTGTGCATTCAATTGTAGTTGTCGCTAGCCCGATGGAGGTCGCTGAACGTGTAAACTCGATGTATGTAGATGTCTGACAAAGGTGTTCCACGAGTACGCTGTGGATCCCAAGCTCTTGTGCATAGCCGGATTCTCCGACGGTGCCTCATACTCCATCTCTCTGGGTGTGTGCAATGGCTTTCTTTTCACGCACATTATCGGCTTCTCTCCAGGTACTTTATCGCACGCAACATGCAAATCTATTGAGATTACATACACAGCTATACTAAACACACTACAAGGAGTCAGAACTTTGCTTTATCTACTGAACCCTAAACTTTGGAGCTGTGTTCCTATACTATGCTCAGGCTTCATACGAGTGCAGCGGTATGAAGATGCGCCACTCATCTACGTTTCTCATGGGATACGGGATTCGGTGCTGCACATTGGAAATTGCAGCCGACGATTGGTGCCGAAACTTCTGGAGCATAAGTATAGAGTGACATACAAAGAATTCGACGGGGGACATACTGTGCCTGCGTCCATTGCTGAAGAGGCTTTGACGTGGTTCATGCAAACCACGGACAAGTAAAATTTCACGAGTGACAGACTAGATCTGATAGGTTCCGCTCTGTAAGAAGGACCATAGTGATAAGCTAAAACTTTCCTGTTGATAAATACAATGGTCACATTCACCAAGGATCGAAGAGAAGAACGTCGTAGAACCCTAAATCTCCACGTCCAGTGCTTGTTTCAGATGATCCTTCGTGAATGAAGATACAATAAGCACGAAAGCAGTACTCTATGCTTACAATAGTTACAGCTAAAAGGCCACGGTCAGGAATAGTCAGACCTGACTGGTGGGCAACGCTAAACATCTCTGAAGCATCAATGCTTAGTTATTTATGTAATCAAATACAGATATAAACCTATCGCAGCAAGAGTGCGAAGAAAAAGCAGCCCAATATTTGCAGAAACATGCACAGCTCACTAAATAGATGCACAAACATTGAAGGCATGCATGCACCCGCCCAAACCCCGTCTTCCTTGCGAGCACTAGGAAACATCTGGGTAAAGTGCTGACTAACGTGCAGAAAGGACGCAAGGGATTGTCCACCTGAAGATGGAAAGGAAAAGGGAGCTAAGATGGAAAGGAAGACATCAAGCAAGCAGGCAGAAAAAGAGACGGCTAGATGTAAAAGCCGCTCCGAAATTCGAGCAGAAGATAAAGAATCCCGCACAGTCGGTCGTTTTTATTTAGAAATATCCAACGAGATCGGAGATTTTTTCAGACTGGATAAGTGAGACAAGATGCCGTAGTTCGCAAGTTCTCACGCACTTGACCCACGTCAGCTTTTCAGAAGCCCCCGATTTGTCAAGTGGGCCGTGTCTCGCTGACTCAGATGGGGCTATGATAAGGTCGATTTCGTTTTCTCCCACCTGACATGGTGGAGTTAAAGAGCTGTTGGTACATAGACTTTCTGGTCATCCTCAATTGATACTGACATGATTGTTTGATCTTGGAGAGTGGATCTGTGATAGCCCTAATCGTTTTGGTTCAGCGCGCATCTGTGCATGTGGGTTTGTGGATTTTGTGAAAGAAACTTTTGACCGTAAAGCTTCGGAATGCGAGGAAAGGCGTATTCTGTGGATGTGCGTTGTTGGTATAGTTAGTGCAGGTAGGCACTCGATTTCTTGTGTTGTGGATGTGTTGGAGCGGAGAGTAATTGGAGTTTTTAGCTGGCAATTGTGACGCGAAGTTCGTGTGATTGATCGTATGTAATGTCTGTTGATCCCCTCTACCATTGTCTACACTTCTCCTCTCATGTTGTCTGCGTACTCACCATTTTGATTCGTCCCATTCTCTCAAGACATTTCTGAGCCCGACCAAATGGAGTTTTCTTGAGAGATAGGATTATGCTTATCGTAGGGGCTTGTCGCTGAGGTTGGATGTCAAATCTAGTAGTTCAGTTACTTATGATATGTGTGTGTTGAATTGGACGTACAGGTGTTTTTAATTAAAACTCAATTTGTCGACCTCATCCCTGCGGAATAAATTTTGCTGTCAAAGCAGAAGATCGGGAAACAATTTTTCAGAGCTTGCTTAACAGTTCCAGCTGGTTTCATACGTCACGATCATATTATCCACCAAATTAGCCAATAGATCCGGCATCGAGGCATTTCAATACGCTTGCGGTGCAGGAAGAGCAACGATGGCGTTAGTTGGACTGTTGACACCCCTCGCCGGCGCATCTTTGCACGGCACAGTGCCCCAGGCTCGAGCACAGAAGCTCCAAACAGCATGCCCGAACAGCAAGTTGCGGGTAATGAGTCCCGGCTGCAGCGGCAGAGCCATGGCAACTTCTATGGCGTCAGAACCCATACAGCACAACAGCAGCAGCAATGATCAGTACGTGCCGAAAACGCAGCCATTCAATCAAAGCCGTATCAGCCGTCTCATGCGTGAGCACTCTCTTCTCGAGAAAGCAGAGCATGCGCTTGCAGGTATCAATTCCATCTCATCTGCAGTATTCATTACAGATTTCTAAATGATTTCAATCTAATTGCCGAAGGTTGTGTCACGACTTTCATGCTATTAGAATATTTGAACAAATTTGGGTTTGGATGGTACAACAGCCAACTGACAGTACAGCTATGTTGCGTTTGGTCTGCAGATAAGTGCACGCTCCTTGAAGGCGATGAGGCTTTTCGTTGCTGGGAGGCGCTCTTTGAGTTTGAGAACATCAAGGTATATATCCTATTCTTGTGTCTTTATGTCTATTCTGCAACAAGTTCGTGAATCTCTTATTGCGCCGCACTTATGAAACATCGTTATGGTGTATACATTCTAGAATTTCATTAATAGTTGACGGCCGAATATTCAAAGAGGAGGTGCACTCGACTATGAGGCTTCGTCATGTGTAGGAGTTCAATGAATCACTGAAGATGCGTCAGATTTAGGATCTGAACGTAGTGGAGGCGTGTTTGCATTTGGAAAATTGATTCGTGCAATGAATGTTGTATTTCAACCATTTTCCTGCTCGATTCACAATTCGCTGATCGAAGTGCATTATTTTAATTTTGTAGGAAGAGTGTCAGGTTGAGTGTGATCTGGCAACTGGTGACGATCGCTCAACCGCGTGCCGTCCTTTGGAGCGGTTTGAAAACCTAGTCAGACAATCAGGTACATGTCGCTTAACAAGCTCTCTAAAGCATTCATCTTGTTTGTGATATGCTGAAATGATGGTGGAGTGGGTATGGCATCCTTATCGAAGCTTGTTGGTGAGATTTTAGGTGGCGTGAAAGGATTGATAGACAACGTCCTTATGGTGGCCAAAGCCGCTAAAAAACACCGAAAGCCAGTTGAGCCAGTTACTCCGGCTGCAGAGAAGCCTGTGTTCCCTGAAGATGGAGGCCTACCGTCGCAGGATTTGGTTGCAGAAGAATCAGGGCTGTTGCCCGAGTCCGACTTCACACGCATGCTTCGACATAATGGTCGCTCGCCTGCATGGTTCACACAGAGGCCTGATCACGAAAGTGATTAAAGCTGGTTTGAAATCTTTTCAGTTGAAGTATGTAGGCAGGGGATTAGCTGTACATTTTTGATAGTCTAGTTTTGTATAGTAGTTTGTACTCTAAGTTCAGGACCTCGAATCTAAAGAGACAGACATAAAGATGAAACAGAAATTAGGTGTTTTTGTGTTCTGCAATTGCCACGTTGAGCTGAACGTTTGAAGCGAGTGGGTTGTGCAAAATACATGGTGAAATGCAGCAAATTCCTACTGAAGGGATTTGTATTCACAAGCACTTTCTCTCTTCGAATGGTGCTTTTGAACGTATGAATCGAATGACTGCTTGAATCTTCTGGCTTTCTGTTCTTGAAATGTAAGAAGGTTTTATTAGAACTTCAAAGGGAAAAAGTGTTCTCCGCATCGTCTGACAATGATATCAGATCGACGTTCACAAGAAAAGTTCTTAAAAGGTGACAATACTTTTATCTGCTGAGATGAAGCTTGGAGGTCTTTCTGAAGGTAAATCGAGACTATCCAGAGCAAATGCCAAAAAAGTATGGCAGGAAGCGACTCAACTTACCAGGACATGGCAGCAGAATGATTATTAGTCTTGTTACATCAGGATGCATAATCCCAAACCTAGCCCTAGTTAATCGACCCCATGCCTGCTCACATAAATTAGATGAAGGTGGGTAAGAATTAGGTTTTTTTGGCTATGGACAATGGCTAGGACTATTTCCTCCCAGCAATTCCACGTGCGATATCTCAGTTGAGTCTCACTTGTAAGGACAGATATTGTAATGATGTTGACACAAATTCTGGGGATATAATGGAAACTGAAATGGCTAGGACGAAGGCAAATGAAACATTCAATGACAAGAATGTAAATTGTACTGGGATACACCAAATCATGTTTTGCTCAATGTGATGGGGTACCACAAACAATTCAATTGTGGTACCAAAGTTCAATTGGACTGTCACCATCTTGACAATCACTCATTTTCGGGGTTTTATTTATTTCGTATATTTATGTATAAGAATATAAATTGCAAATAAGCAAAGAAGTAATGAGAAGCTGCAGACATTGCAGATACATCAAGCCTGAACAAGTAAAGCAAATAAATATAAACAATAAATGGAACATCTTCAAGGCAAAATTTGTCAAAGTTTAACATGAGTTATAAATGCCAAAAATTCGAAGTTTGTACAACTTTGAAAATCACAAAAGCTGTTCTTTTCGAAAAAAGAAAAAGGACAGGAAAAAAAAAATTATTTTACAGTCCTTGCTTTTGAAACTTTTAAGAACACTGTATCTGCATGCATGCCAAACTAGTAACGTGCTAATATTTAAGCACAATTACAATCAATTTCAATTTCAATCATTCCTAGAGACTCTTTTGCCTCTTCTTTTTATTGATCTTTTGGTTTTTGATTTCTTAAAATTCAAGTTATCTCCATAATGAAATAATCTTAAATGCCATATCCTGTAAGATACTGCACCTCCATATTAAAAACATTATATGTGTTTACCAAGGGTGCAACATAAAACAGGGCAAAAGATAGTGATTTTTCTATGTACTATTTATTTATGGAAAATGCAACACATCTGAATTGTGGGAATCTTAACATTGACCAGACCAATTCTTCCCGTGCATGCTAGATATTGTGCAGCAGCAAAAAGGACAATATCAAGTCATTGAAAACCATACTTTTCAGTACAAAATCAGGTCCAAGTGAAACACTATCATTCCACGTAACTCTCACAGATATAAAAGTATTCCAAGGTACCATCCTCATGGAGCAGCTTTATTCACTTTACAGTCAAAAAAAATGTCATGGGTACTCAGTAACCAACTGCTCCTGTACATTATCAAACCAGCTTCCAAATGTAAATATTGTCATTCACTAAGCCATAAAGTGTACCATCTTTAGCGCAATCCAAGGTTTGGAACTGGTTAAACTTGAGACCAGTGTTAAGCTTCGCAATGCACACATTTCCATACCATGCCTGGATGGAGAACGTCTCCTCTGTTGTCACCATGATCATCACCTCCGACCCAGGCAATATGGTGCACCCACATGTGTTGGTGATGATATACCCCTCGGGCCGGTACAATGGCCGCAAGATCTCAGAACCAAGCATCACGGCACCATTACCACCCCCATCTTCACCCGAATTCTTGGCCATCTCACGCACCGCAGCTGCGGTTGCAACACGAGCTTCGAAGCTAAACTTACAGCAAGAGCTCATTGGGGAACTGAATTGTTTCAGATGCAAGCTCGTCCCTCGCAATGCATCTTCACCACCAGTGTTTGTGGCAGTGCCGTGTGAAGCTTTTGAAGATCCCGATACTTGGTTGGCATCAGGCAAAAGGTCGACCATGCCACGCCACATGATCTCTCCACTCTTGGTTGACACATACAATCTCCCTTCTGAGGTGCAAGCAATCGTTTGTACGCTCTCGTAACCCAAGTTCACAGTGGCTACCTGCACAAAGTTTCGCCACACTCGGATGTGGCTTTCGTCTCCGACATCAACGCTGTACAATGTGTCGAACTTATCGACCACGAGCTTGTGAACTGGAGCACGGTGGCCATTCAAGTGGGAGACGAACACGTATCCCTGGTTGGGAGTAGGGTGAGGTTTCCAGACTTCAATTGTACCATCGCTGCAGCCGAAATATAAAAACCCTGAGGAAGCCTCGGATATGTTGGTGTAGTAGCGCATGGCGTTGGGTGTTGGACTGACTATCACACACAGGAATTTCTTGTCTCGCCATGCGATGATGGAGGTGGCTCCTTCAAAGAAATCTGCACCGGCAGGTCTAGCTCCAATGAATAGCATGTCGTTGCAGCCAGCTTCCTCCACGCCGAGAATGAGCTCGTACGTGCTTTGAGGATAGTCCAAGTACGCAAAAGTTGCAAAATTTTCGTTGCTCGTGTACACTGATACGTTAATAATTTGTCTCGTGGACTTGTAAGCTATGACGTAGAGTGTGCCGTCCTCGGAGACGTTTATGCTACGAGCCCAGTCCTCAAAGATATCTTTCCCGGGGATGAAGTTGTCCGTGCGCACAATCCTCGAGTAACACATTCCATCCGTAACAGACCGTCTTGAGGATGAGCAGGATTTTGGATATAAACGTTCGATCGCACCGTTGGTGGTCAGTTCATCTGAATCTGGATATAAATTCTCTTTTGTTGTCCACAACCTGGAGGATTCGGAGCTCCTGCGTGCCTGTACACAAAGATACAATTTTGCATTACTGAACGAACGCTTGAATTGATCCTCCTTGGATTGGCGATTGCTGATGATAGTCTGACTAAACATCACTCACCTTCAATCTGTGATTATCTTCTCGCAGATTTCCAGGTCTAACCAAACCTGAGGAACCTGCTTCCTCAATGATTACATTCGAGACTATATCTTGATGAAGGTGGATGCTCAACAGATCCAATCCTTCGTCACAGTCGTGCTCCATCCTGTACGTATACATGGCAAGCACAAAACCACGTGATCTACTAGGTTAGTTCACCATATGAGTTCTTGGTCTCAACATAAAACCCAAGCTTCATAAGATGGATTGAATAGGATTCAAAACCAGCATCTCAACACCAGTTGATTTTGTAATTGAAAAGAGCATAAATTTGCTGTACACTATCGATAGAACTCGAACACATCCACAACCTTCTGATTGACAAATATTATCCAGTGTTGCAAAACAAATCGAGCTATTAAAGTGCGCGTATACCATGTACATAGTTGAGAGCGTGAAAATGAGAACAAGAGACTCTATTTCGCTGTTCAGTGTGCAGCATCCCATAAGTGAAGGTGTTAAATGTCTCGATTACTCTCACCTTTGTGATCTCGGTACTTGTAAGTTTGAATACAAAATATTAACTGCACAAAAAATATCCAAACACCTCAGACTTCAAATTTAAGCGTGCAAACCTCAGGCTCCAAAACACTTGTTACAAAATAGTTTCCAAAGTATGTCGGTTTGTAATGGTGAGCCGTTGCAAGAGATGGAAAAATAGTCATATAAAATATCAGATTGAGTAACTAACTGAGAAGCATTTGTAAACTAGAGGCACGAATTAGGTCACAAGGTAACATCTGCAATTGCCACCACAACCACCATCAGAACCAAACGAATTCAAACCATCATATCAGTGGACGATTGTACCTTCCCAAGTACACCAAATCTGCGATTCGTAGCCGCTTCGGCTGCAGAAAATTTCGGTGCACCTCCGCAGCTAAAGCTAATGATCCATGGCAAAAGTAGCAGAACCCGAGGGACGCCTTGGCCCCCACTTGGTCAACTCAACAACCACAGGCATCGGAAAACAAAAATCTCTGCAGAATCTCGCAAGTATCATTTATGAAAGTCGGCCGACTATACAGAAGAACCAGTCATTGACCAACATGCAGCCGCCCACCAATTCTCAACCATTACTCAAAGTAGCCAAACTTCGAAGGCAGCAAATTTTGAGCGCAGAATCGGCAATTCCTCACCTCAACGTCGGCGTCAGCCCGAATACAATACACATTCTGGTAATAAATCCTACCAAAACCCTTAAGACTGTCGATTTGTGCCACAACACTCCGCTACAAGCCCAAGCATAAACGAAGAAAATCTTCAACACAGTCACGACGTCGTAGTGATCAATACCAAGGTCGGTCGACAAATCGCAGGGTTTGCAGAGCAACCAACCCCCCCTGGTTGGTAAAGTTTTCTTCTCCTTACTTAGAGTCTAGCTGTCTCACATGCCACACCGACCAAACCATTGCAAAATAAGGTTCAAGACACTAATCAAGCCTTAACTCTCCCTTAAAGCCTCGCCCTTGTGCTAAATGCACTCCAACCTCAAACGCACAGTACAATTGTGTGCGAGATTTTTGAAGAGGTACTTGCATATCAAGTGTCGGCACACACGGCGTGCTCTGAATGGGTTTCCACAGCCTTCAACAACCGTGTTGTCGATGCAAACTTCCAAATCAGGCGATTTCGAACCTTCCCGCAACTCGATGGGTCTGACATCGTGAAGTTTCAGAGCTGATTAGGTTGTGTACTGGTTTTTATAGGTTTTTATATTATTTTCACCGCTTGTTCGGGTCGCTTCAGACAGAAGTTGCAGAGTCTTCAATACATAGATTCTACGCCATAGATTGATATTGGACTGTTACGTGACGTAGTCTTGTTCGGCAATCAGTGTGGTTTATGATCCAGCACCGTGAAAGACATAATTTGAAGACGTGTCCTGACCCACCAATGAACTTCTTGTCGGATTTGTGCATGTGAGAGCCACAGCACACAAGTGCAGGTTTCATCGTAAATGCAAAAGTTGGATGTTTGTATGTGGTGCGTTGAGTGACATTGCGTTGCTAACATTGCGAACCAGATTTGTGCAGCGTTTCGTGCAACTTAATTCACTACAGATACTTCACCTCGGGGTAGAATCAATTTGAACATTCTATCCAGGCATAACCCTGAAGAAATTCAATTTTAACTTTGTTCATAGAATTCAAGGGGTTGTTATTAACAAAGTCAATCAGGCAAGAAGAGAAAGCTAAGACTAAACGGGAATTTTGTTACAAAAAAGCGGCCGCTTACTTCAAAGAAATCTCCGGCAACGTAGCAATTTGCAGTAATTTACACAACCATTTAAGTAACCAAACATGCACGAAAGCCTGCTCTTGAATCGAACTTCTGACACTCTAACTGCAACACCGTATCCATCACCCTAATGTCTAATGTGTCACCTAATTACAACCATAATGCTCAAACCTATACCATGTTGAGTGTCAGCATCGTCCTCAAAAGTGACACCGAAGGTTGCGCAAAACACTCCGGTCTTCGAGGATAATACACACTACTCATTCAGTAATTCTCTTCAATTCACTTCAGCGTTGCGTAGAAGGCGCCGACCGACTCCAGACACCGAGTCGTCAACGATTCATGCAGCTCATGTCAGACACCCGTTCGGGAGAGGCATTTTCCACACCAACAGCCACTGCATTACACTTTCAGAAAAAACTGATGGTTTCGACTGATGCTACTATACAGCAGGACTAAGCTCGCGTTCGATGTCCTCAAGTGACCGCCCCTTGGTTTCTACAACATTACCGCCTACATAGGCAATTGCTGCCGCGCATACTACAGAGAAGAAGAGATATACTGTGCTAACTCCGAACTTCTGAACGACGTTCAAGAAAAATAGTCCGATCATGAAGTTGCAAATCTGTGCCAGACCACCATTGTATCAAAATCGGTTCAGCGACTTTGGACAATGTAGAAATCAGAACTGTAGATAACAAATTACACGAGGCCTAAACTAGATGCAAAGCCTGCCACCCACTGGATAAAGTTCACATGGTATGATTTCCGAACTTCCAATTCAAGATCAAAGTAGGTGAACAGCCAAGAATTCGCAGGGTCTACTTACCCAGTGGACACCGAGAGAAAGAGCAACGGCCTTGGCACGGATGCGAGCACCGAAGATCTCGGGCAACAGAAGGCCAGGCACTGGTCCAGCACCAAGGGAGAAGGCCAAAATGTATCTGAAATTAGGAAATTCCAACATTTAGTGCCACTGCAATGAGACTACATTACATTCAGAAGCATAAAGCTCATAATCAATGATGCAGAAGTTTTTATGGCACAGACTTACGAAACAGTTCCAAGGACAGCCAGCGTGCCAGAGTACGGTGCAAGTGCGCTCCATGACAGCGCCAACGAAAGCACAAGCATTGAAAGTGACTGCAGAAGCAATAGCTTTTACGTCAAATTTAAGAATTTCGAATCCAACTTGGAACTAGATGATAGACGAAATCATAAGAGGGAAAATTCCCAACACTTGGCATACATTATAGAACTGCTGATTCTTACTACATCTTCATATTTCAGCTTACAAAGAAAATATACACAACAAATTGTCGGAAAAAAGTGAAGTACACGTCTTAGAAAATACCCATAAACATAAAATAGATTACAGGTCGCTACTGTGCTGAGCCGGGAGCACACCAAACTGACGCAAAAACACAAGGTCTGGTGACAAGACTTCTCACCATGCCAGCAAAGCTGCCCATTAACAGGCTCTTACGCCCTTGCTTATCCATCATGCCAGACGCCACAGTGGTACCTGCACAAGAAAAGAATTTCCCCTCAGTACTCAAATGACATGTCTTCAACTCTTACAAATGATCCAGAGACAGGTATGTGCTTACTGATCCTGCAGCACGTACTACAACTCTATTCACGACTGAAAAAACTGGATGAGGATTAAGCAAATCTGTTTCGTACCTGCCACATTCGCAGCACCTACAAGAGCACTGGCAGCTACATCATTTGTGATGCCAGCACTCCTGAAAACCTGAGTAGAGAAATATACCACAGCATTGATTCCGGCAAATTGTTGGAAGAGAAACAGCGCCATTCCAACCGTGACAACTGTCCACATAAACCACAGGATCAACATCCTACTAATGACCAACATTGAGTTGAAAACAAGACTTAGAACTTCAGTTTCTAAGATGAGATATACCAAAGCTATTGGCTGAACATTAAGTAGGAACGATGCTGCACCACGTACCAAACCATACACGGCAACTATTCCTGACCATGAGGGTCCGAAACAACGCAAAACATTCAGTGACGAAAAGAATGCCAGATGGTTTACCTTTACGGTATCTTTTGCCAAATAGCTCGCCCCAACTTGCATCTTGAGTGTCACCTTTCACTGTTTCATCGCTACTAGCCTTCAAATCTGCCATTGAACTCTCGACCTTTGCCTTGCCCCAAAGTCTCCTTACTGCGGTTTCCGCCTCTGCAGTCTTACCATTCTGCATACAAAACCTATATTTATTCAGCAATATGTAAACATATGCAATGCAGCGTCCACACATTCGTAGACCCGGCACTTTAAGATTAAGAAGACCATTTACAAAGAAACCCTGGGAAAACTGCACACTTCCAATTTCTCAACACCTTTATGACAAGGAAATCGTCGGACACATTCTCTACGAAGCGCATTTTGAATACAGTTGAGCAAGTCCCATAAGAGAAAATGAAAAAAATTCTGAATTTAACCGAAAGAACAGAAATAAAGTTATACATGCACATCTTAGACCAATTCTTCTCTAAAGAGTGTTACTAAATTGTGTGGTCACCTCACAGCATCCACTTCAGCAACCAAAAACCAATGTAGATTGTAAAAGCATGGCTAACCTTATATAGCCAGCGTGGACTCTCCGGACAGTACGCCATGCCTAAAGCCAACAAAACGGCAGGAACTGTAGCTAAGGCAAACATGGTACGCCACCTGAAAATCAAAGACAAACCAGGTTGTTCAAGTGGACAGCTTTTACACTTTATGCCACCAACGACATTACAGATAAAAGTCATGCTATGACGCCTTACAATTGGCAATTACATCAGTTAAAATGTTAAGAATAACAAGCGTACAACAGTATTGACTGGATGAAGACGATAGCATGCGGTGTGGCGTATGCCAACTCACGAGAACATTGTGCGTGTAGAAATGATTCTTGACCTACTCGAAGGCCTTGTAAGAGAACTATAGAGGCTACACCTTAGGACGCTCTTTATAAGACCATAGTGAGCATTATACTTGCACGAATAAGAAAAACGGCGACGTAGATCTGATTCGACCTTTGACTTGCTTACCAGACAGGGTTGCTGCCCAAAGGAAGGCCAGCAAGAAGAGCTAACAGGATACCCACGCAAATAAAGAGCTGATTCAATGTCCCCATGGTACCTCGAATCTCTGTAGGCGAGACCTGTATTGATCACAGAATCAAGCTTACAATTATTTTACGCAGCATAGTTTATGCATGACATAAACTAAAGCTATAACTAGATGAGCATGAAGTCTATCTTATTAGTCTTGCAGGTAATCTAGGTTCCCATGCGCCATTTTCTTGGTTGAACACAATGAATTCAGTTGCACAACAGAACCACCCAAGAACAGAGGTTTCGTCGTAAATCAAAGGCTGCGCACCTCGACTTCGTTGTGTTATTCATAACAAACTAAGGCGTACAGAAGGAGTATTATATATTGCAGAAACTTGATTTTTGAAGAAATATATGATTTAGTGCATGACAGAGATCATAAACTCATTTCTATTGTAAGTATTGGTCTTGTATTTGACGGCCTTGTGAGTAATGCACTTCGAATTACCTCCGAAATGTATAGAGGCACAACACCAGATGAAACTCCAATCCCAACACCAACCAAAATTCTTCCAATCACCATAGCCTCGAAACTGGTCGCTTTTGCACTGCTCAGCGCAAATTCGCAAAACAAACTCAGAACCAGGCAGAAAAAGGTCTAAAGTCTACAGCTCTCACACAGCAGACTGATTTAAAGCCGAGAGGCCATTGCTAAGAACATGGTGACGAGATAAATCAATAAAACAATTCGGCAATGTCTAACCACTCTAAATGCACTGAAGAAATGCGTTCGGCAAACATCAACGAGATTTCAATCATGGCCACTTCTAACAAAAAGTTATTACAACTACAATAAATCCTACACCTGAGATATGAAATGCCATCAAAAATAAAATGATTACAAACCTGAGAAGAGTGCCCACAATAAGAGGCAAGGCGTTAATCTGGAATGTACGCTTGCGACCAAAGTTGTCAGCAAGAGCGCCTCCAGTGAAGGAACCCACAGTGGCACCTGCTAGAGTTGAGCTTACCACCCATCCTGCATGAAATCCATCATATCATGTCTTAGTCGATCAATTCATCACAAATCTATCTCAATTTCACGACATTACATTCAAGACCAGGAAAAAGCCTCTACACAAGGGCATGTTAATCCAGGTCGTAATTAATACGTTATTAAAAATACACATACACATTCAAACAAGTTCATAATAAGAGACCTGGGAGGCAATCCAACTGACTTATTCATAACCGGAACTTTCAAATTAACGATCGGCACAGGCAATGAGTGGCACCTTGTTTTACGGCATCCGTGGCAAACCCTAAATCCTTAGAAATGTACTCCAGTGCACCATTAACCACCCTGCACAACCGGCAATACTTCCTTAGGAAGTGGGACACCGGATTCGAGCCTCAAAGATCTACGAGATATGTATTGGTTATCGTGACTTAAATTTCTCTATTCATTCAGTTTTACAGTAGGTAAAGATTTCGAGAAAAGTTAACAAATCTGCAACCATCTAAATCGACATTTTCGACATAACAGCTTCGACAGGCAATGATAGACATGGCCACGTATAAGACAGTACCCGAGATGGTAACCAAACAAGATTGCCCCAAGGCAGGCAATACCAACTGCAGGCAAGACCATTCCAGTGGTAGCAGGATTAGATTGTCTTGTGGCCACATCCCCCGAGGCTTCTCCATCTGTCAAACAGAATAGATATGACGATCTTGTCAGCAATTGTGTCCGTGCAACATGTACATCCTTCACAACCAGCGTGAGAATTAGAATCAACAACAGAGCTCGTTCAGCTACCCATTCCGGCATTTAATTGGCTGGTAGATAATAACAGATCGACAACAAGAGCTAAGAATCGAACTATTCACAAAGGCAAAAACTGGAGCGTGTCAATCAGAAACCACATCCAATCGGCTGGAGCAAAAATGATATGACTGCAAACGTCAAGAAGGAGAACAGACAATACCAGCAGCTTGGGCGCGCACGGAAGGTGTAGCCCGCTTCTGAATGCGAGCAGGACCGAACCCTGCTTCTAAACCCATCCCCAGAAGCTCCGAAGCGGCTGCTGAGTGCTTCAACGGAGTGATACATCGGGCAGTTGCTGTAACGTGTGCACGGGCGCCCCATCCGACTAAGCTCTGAGGATTTAACCTCCGTGCAGCAGTATCAGTACCAACGGGCCTCCTAATGGCCCGTGTAGCTGACGTGAGAGGTGCCGCTGCTACCTGCATTTCTTCTAGACTTGGTCACGAATCTTGTTAATAGACTCCTGCACTGCGAAACCGAGTATGTAAGCATGGATGGAAAGTTTAGGCTTCTAATTCGTACCAGCACTAATTCCTGTTGGGATCCTAGAATCTCGATCTATACTTTTGAGCGATACGCCTCCAGCACAACTTCCATGCGAAGAACTCACAACCTAATAAGTAGACACACCGACCTCTGCGGCGCCAGGTCAACAATGACTGCACTCAAAGAACTTGACCAACTTTTTAGGGAGAAAGATACCACGCAAGGTGGGAGAAAATGAATATTGTCGCCATGCGAACGTAAACAGACGAACAACGGTGAACCAGATATGCATCCTGGCGTTAACAGTTCCGTCTTATTTGAAAATAGTTAACAAGCGAACTTCTGACAAATATCTGACCCTATTACCCCAAGAGAGCCAGAACAACACGGATCTTAAATCGACAAACAATCTTTGCCTAAGCTTTACGTACAAACCTATAGATGGAGACTGCATGCATCAATTCCACACAGGTCAGGTCAACTCTTGCATAGATTCTCTTTGAAACAAAAAAAATTAATAAAATTATAAAAACAAAATGTAGAAATACCAATCGATACACACGAAGCTGAACAAATAAGAAGAAAAAGAAGAAGACATGTCTGAAACCAATAACGCTTCACGATGTCAGGTTATCAGCGCGCGAACACACAGGAAAGAAGAAGGAGATAATAAAATAATGATAACAATAATAATAACCAAGCTAAGCAGGTACAAAACCTCTCATAAGAAACATTGTAGGTAAGCCCTCAACGATCTTACGAATCAGTCGAAAGACGACATTCTATGACGATAGGCGACTTCAATCACAATATTCACAACTCTCCAACACCCCCACAACACATCCCCTACGACCAGAACGGACGAACACACGCACACACACAAAAAGAAAACAAACAAACAAACAAACAAACAAGCAAAAAGAAGAGGGCCACAAATTGCGACTCAAAAACTGCCTCGAAATCACAACAATCCCCCCCCGCTCCTCAGAAACTCCGCCCACCAAACCAGCACAAGCGCGATCACTCATCACTACGGCTCCATCACACCTCCGATGGGCCGATCCGGCGCATCGCACGAGGGGCAAAAACTGCACTTTGGCCAGTACCCACAGACAATCCAACTAATCCAGATCACGAACACAGAGGCAATGAGCGCGAGGTGGGAGGGGGTGGGAGGGGGTGGGAGGGAGAGCAGGGGAGAGGGCAGGGGAGGAGGGGAAGCCCAGTAACTCCGGACGCAAGGGATGGGAAATGTTGACGCTTACCAGGAGGGAGGGAAACAAGGGGCTGCGATGGTATGGGAGTGAATGCGAGAGTGCGGGGGTTAGGATCAGGGAGAGGGGGGGATGATGATGATGATGATGTTGTTATGGCGTGGGAAGTGACAATATCACAAGAAGGTCGCAGCGTTTCTACTACAAGTATCCAACGCTGGGGGGGGGGGGCTGGGGTGCGAGGAGGAGACACAAGGGGGAAGGAGAAGGAAAGAGAGAGGTAAAACAGCCAAAGACTCGACGACGACGACGCAGAGGAAGCGGTCAAAGTGGCCAACCAACCAACCAACCTCCCAACAAGTGGCTTGTTCCTCTGCTGCTGCTCCTGCTCCTGCTGCGCTTCTGCAGTGTAGGCTGGCTTCACGACGAATGGCCTCGATGCTCCTCTCCTTTCTCCTCCTCTTCCTCCTCTTTCCCTTCCTCTGCTTCTCCCTCTTCAGTCTTGTCCCTGTTGTCCCCGTGGCTGCGAGTTGTCGCCTCTGCCTTTAGCAGCTTGCGTCGTGTTAAGTCCCACTCCCGCGCACAGTTCCGATCAAGCGCCTTCTCGCCTTGCTGATTAGACTCCTCCCGTTGATCTGCCTCGCCATTCCAGCGCGCCATTCCCAAAATAGAGGCCAACTTCACCGAAGGTCGTAGTCTGTGATTTGTTTAACAAATCGTTTTTCCGATCTGTGAATCTTGTGTGTTTTCCATCGTCTCACCCCACATCAAGCTTTGCATTCATGTTCCTCTTCGTAGTGAAAAAATAAATTAATTAAATATTAAAAAACCACACTCGTGACACATTCGTGAATCCGTCTCATTCATCCCACCAGAAGCATTCCGAAAACCCGCTCAACATTAGTTTTAAAAGTTTATTATTATAATTATCATTATTACTATTATTGTTGTTCTATTCTAAGTGAGCTCAGCCTGTCACTTATTGAAGCACTAAACAATATGCCTTGTGATAAGTTCAAACTTGGTCCACAAAAATAGACTTCTGGTTTGTGATATCACCTTTGCTGACAAAATGGTTGTCAGAAGTTTCTGATGTGGGGTCTCTACTTGACATAGTTATCTGTTCTGTTTGTTGTCGTTGTTGTTAGCTTTTGCGATCTGATTGTCATTTTCAATGTACAAATGACTTTGGGTGGATTTGAATGACTGTGGCCAAAGCCGGATTTGGAGTTGATGGGGAATCACTTTTGTTACTGGGTGCTACATGCACTTGACATCTTTAGCCTTTTCATACCTTAGAATGGCATCTTTATATGGAGCCCACTTTGTCACAATTCTTGATGGAGCTGGCTTATCCTGCATGAGCAGAAGATTTCATCCATCCATCAGTCAACTGAAAAACCCACCAAACTGTTTGTTCCCATTAGGACACAAACTGTGCTCCTTCCCAAATACCCGCTTGTCAAAAACATTGGGTGCTGGGTACTTATACTTTATCCTCAACAATGCATTGAGAAATGTGCTTCCACAAGCCACATCCACCTGTCCTCCAAAGCCTCAAAAACCCACATGAGAAGACCCCATCTTTTGAATGATGCACCATGGTATATACCACAAGAGTGAACAGGTCTTCTCACAATTATTCACCATTAATGCTTCATTTCATTATGAATGTAGATAGTTTTATAGTGTACTGATCACTTTTTATTTCTTGATATGTGGGTGGTGTATTGTTTGCCATAATAACTGCCCTCTTCAAGCTCAGTCAAACTAAAAAGAGAGACAGGCTATAATATTTTACTATTTTAAAAAGTTGCATAAATTTTGGGGATTATGACAAGCATGGGTCTGTGTTATGGTGGTGGTGAGGGCAAACCCCCAAACGAGGCAGGAGTATCTTGCAAAGAAGATTTTGCAGACCTTACAACCACCATGTTTGTTTTGCTTTTCTTTTTCAATGCTTCTGTGCAAGGACGAATGTACTGTAAAAGAAGCAGATCTGCAGCTTGAAGGTGTTGACATTTGGGGTGGCTGGAGATTCTAACAGGCCTCAAAATAGGGAAGCAGGGGAACTCATTAAAGAATATATACAAAAATTTATATCTTCACGTCTCCTTTTTTACAGGAGATCAATGTAAACCATGTTATACCTCATTTCAGAGAATGGAAAATGCTGTTTCAAGTAGTATGAAATTGAAGGGTTGTATGTATGTATGTATGTATGTATGTATGTATAATTTGTTTAATTTGGGGCACATAATGAAATGTGGGGGTCTGTGGAGAAATAGGTAAAAGCCTGGCACAAGGCCTTGAAACCCAGACAAATTGCTGGAGTTGAATGAGTCTACTTGCTCATTGTTTGTGTAGGTGTCCACTTGTGTGGGATCCTTATGAACCCAATGGCTTATCTTTCCTCTCAAGCTTCTGCTTCTGTTTAGCAGGTGGCTTCAGGGATGTGTTTGAGGTCACATGGAAAACAGCCTTGGTCACAATCCAAGTTTTTGCTGAAAAGACTGGATGATGCTGAGGAGCTGCCATTCATGTGCAGAGAGAGACAGACAGACATCCAGACAGAGAGGACCTTCTTTACTGGGTTGTTGCCATGTTTGCACTCACAAATGATGTCCACAATTATTCAAGTTTGTTATTTTCTTTTTCTTTTTTCTTTTTTCTTTTTGTTATGGGAAATGTATTTGCTTCATGGACCACTCGTGAAAATAAATAAGCACAAATTGTTCCATAGGAGTGGCTCACTGTGAGTAACTTTATTAGTATTACCATGAGTTTCATTGAAAGAATCAAGCATTGCTAGGCGTGGAAAAACTTAATGTTGATTATAGGAGATATGTGGTCCTGGTTGGTTGCATCTAAATTTCTTCTGTGTTTGTTGACACAAACATGAGAGTCTACCAATATGATAAATATGTTCAATAAATAAATAAATGTGTATATGTATATATATATATATATATATATAGAGGGTGTTGCTAATGCCACCACAATATTAAAAAAATATGTTGGGTGGATGGCAGGTCACAGTGGCACTAGCAATTAAATATATATATATATATATATAAACTCAGGAGTATACACAGTAAAGAGGATGAGCATGAAGTCTCCATCAGGTTGCTGCTAGCTGACAGTGCATTAAGCCATACCTTGTCCAATATTTCCACAGCACCGACAAGTTAGTGATACCCCAACAAAGTCCCTGTATATGTTTATACTTGTGTGCATGTTTGTGTTGTTCAGCAGCACTGGCAGCTCTTGGCCAACAACTAAATACAGCTCAACTGACAAAGACAACAAGAGTCAAGGCAAGGCACAAATATCATATGATCAAACTTATGTTTCACACTAACCAAGCCCAAACCTTTATTTTTTTCTGGGCAAATGGTGGTGATTTCTGGTATTTAAGAATTGAAAACCACTAACATCATCTGCTTAGATGTTACCTTAGTTCCATTCATTCAAATAGAAAAACAAAGAAAGACACAAAAATAAGAATAAGAATGAAATGATGGAGGTTGTAACAATCAATCCTTTTTGACTAAAACATCATTCACACCTAATGAACTTAAGGTTAAGAGGACCTTATTTATTCATTCATTATTATATATGCACAAGTATGCACCAAGTGCACAAGTATTGTCGAGGCTGAAAATCATTGGAGAGTGTTGTTGTGAGATGGCACTCATCAAATGGACAGTATCAGGTCACAGAGAGAACCATTTGTACAAAAGATGACTTGCACTAGCAAGCCACCTGGCCTCCAAAAGGGACAAAAAACATAAGGTGTGCTCATCATAGATGTTAAAAGTCTTTGCCCCCCTCTCACCAACTAACACTCTCAACTCTATTGAGCCTTTTTCATTGCAATTGGGTACATAGTCTCACTCCACCACTGAGATTATCTTTCTTTTTTCTTCTTCTTTATATACATATATGTTGTAATAAAGAGATACATGCCAAAGAGGAATGTTGTTGTTCAGAATCCTGGATTACAAAGTGACCATCTTACTTGCTAGAGGCACTTTAGCTCAGTATAGTTGCCCCCACTGGTTTGAGTTGGGTTGATTGGGGTTGTGGGAGTCATGACAGCTGTCAGTTTTGGCCTTAAAGCAAACAGACAGGCTAGTCATGAAGAACGTGACAAAATGACAAGTGTTGGCATCTCATGACCAGCATCCAGTACACAATGCAGCCACCTCTGCAGAGGATAAGTGCCAGCTTGGCATGATCCATGTGGCAGCATCTCATTTGCAGGGAGGATCCTGAGAACAGAGTTATTGGCTCTACCAACACCTCCATGATTTGCCTAACAAGTGGTGAGAGGTTGGATAGAAGCCTCAAAGTGGGTGCCCACAGCTATTTTGCTGACAGGGCAGGCAGATCAAATTTAGGGCAAATGGTAACACTTGCACACTCTCTCCCTGTCTCTCTTCATTCATGGGTGGTCATGTTGTGTTTTGTGGGCTTTGACTTGGAAACTAGAGTACAAACCCAAACCACACGGCTCAGTACAAAATAAGAAGACTCAAGTGGGTTGCTGTAGTCAACACATTTTGCTGCTGACATGGCAACATGATGTGACTCCAAATTGGTGTTGGAAGATTAACCCTCAACCACTAGATGATGACATGGTGATCACCTCATGAGTGGTTGTTAAAGAAAACCTCTTATTGCTAATGGAAAAAAAAAGTAACAGTTTAAAAGCTAAAGGAGACAATGAAGAAGATAAAGACAGAATAAAAAACAACATGTTGTGCTGTTTAATATTTAACAAATAAGTTTCATATTTTAGTTTTTTGAGTACAATGTAACAAGAAGATGGCCAAGTGTTGCACTTTTAATTGGTACACATGCATACCTTCAGAAAGTGACTTCTGCCTAGAAAGAAGTTCCAAGTCAAAGTTTATGTAAAGGCATATTATATCTCTTTTAAAATGTTGATATTTACACACGCACATTAATTTCTCTCCTGTGTAATACATTTTATATTCAATAAATTCTTATAGTTTGTTATCAATTAATAAATATATACGTTCCATAAAAAATGAAATTTAAATCTATCCAGACATTTTATTGATTTCAAGGTTTGTTTCTTTTGTACCAATATACTCAAAATCAAGCACCACAATTGAATGTTCAAACCCAAATTAAAAAATTACAATTCTTTTTTAGGTTTGATTGTTATGACACAAACATGCCACAAACATGCCACGTACATGATACAAATATGTACATAGAGAGAGAGACAGAGAGCAGGAGTTAAAAAAATAACAAATTTTATATGATTTTCACATACATTACAATATCTATATCTATATATATGTATGTATATATAACTATAAAATAAATGTCTCTAGATTTATGTACCTTACATATGTGTATTTGTCTTGAATATACATACATCAGATGAAAAACTTGTTGCCACTACAATATTTTTTTGAATTTGTAAAATTAAATCAACATAATTTTACTAATTCAATTCTAATTTACAGAATTTAAAGTTTGAAAATAAATCACACAATTAGATGTAGTTTTATAATTATCATGAGTTCATTACAAATGTATGTGTGTATATACATATAATTTATGTATAGCTTAATCAATTTTCTTATTTATACCATTAGTTGTTTTTATTTATATATATTAAATCTAAATAAAAACTATAATTGTATAAAGTTTCTTGGTTTATTTATTTTAGTTTCACTTATTAAATTTTATTTAAATTTTAGTATTTTTAGTAATTCGTGTATTAGTTTAAATAAGATAATAAAGATTAATATATATTTTAAAAATTAGCTTTTAAATTAGGATGTAATTTAGATTGAATTACTATATATATATATAGTATTAATTCAGCTAAATAACAATTTTGTCTTTATTTGGTAGAAGAATTAGTATTTTTGATAATTTTCTCAATAAAAAATATTTTAAGTGTATTGTATACATTTTAATATGAAAACTGAATGTTTGAATTAAATTTAATTATTTTTTTCTAAAAAAAATAATATATTTGGTCAATCTTGTGAATATGTTCTATTAAATAAAACATAAATTTAAGCAAGTTGAAGTATTATGATTATAAAGTTATTAAAAAGAAAAAAGTTCAAAATACATGTACTATTAGTATTAATTTTATTTACTATATTTCAACTAAAATACATCCATATTCTTTTAGTAGAGTCTTAGCACACTTAAAAATGAATAATTTGTATATAACGTCTAGTTTTTATACTTGATAGACTAATCATTTGGATTGTAGGCATCTATATCAAATGATGTTTTAAATATGAGATTCTACAACATAAAATTAACTATTCTAATAGTTGTAATTGAATAATATTACAATTCTTATTTTATATATTATAATTTTTTTTTATCTTTGTTGTCTAATTTGGGATAACACCAAAATGTGTAAATATTTTCTTTACAAAGTGATGAAGTTTTTTTTCATAGAGATAGTATGCTTGTACTTATTTTTAGTATAATGTGAATATTTTATTATTATTTTAGTCTTATCATGGCTATTGATTGTTTAAAATATTTAATAATGTTTTAATTTTTAGAGTTCAAAATGATTTAGAATTGCTTCTTAGTTACATCAACATCCTATTATTTAATTTTTGATCTTTTTAAAATAGTTAAATCTTAACTTCTTACACAATAAATTTATTGGAACATGCTTTCAATATATATATATATAAAATACCTAAAAGATTTTATGGTGCATTTCACAAGGTGTAATCTTAACAACTACAAATAATTATGTTTAGATGTATAATATGACATTTTGTTTTATTTTTTTATTTTTATAACAACAATGATTTTCAACAAACAATCAATTCAATTATGACTCAAAATACTATTTAAAGTATAAGTTTTAGAATATTTTACATAGAAATTGATGCAATTTAATATAAAAAATTAACACAAATAATCAATAATTTAAAAATAAAAAAATCAAAGACATGCAAATCTTTTTACAAAAAAAATTTCAATGATTAATACCAATTTTAATTGTTAAATACAAACATGATTTTTTTGTGCATTGTCAAGCATCTATTGTTAAAAACTCTTATACTATATAAATGCTATTATATATACTTTATATATCAAAATATATTTAATAATAGTTTTTAATTTCTATTTTGATATTCTTAAAAATATTTTAAAGATTTTTTTTTGCATATTAATATTTTAAATAATCAACATATATTATATTATTTATAAATTAATTATTTTAATTATTATTATGATTATTTTAAAAATATATTAATATTTATTTATAATTATTAATATAATTATTAAATAAAAAATAAAAAAATATCTATATAAAAATTAATTTGAGATAATATATTAATGTAGACCACGAATTTTAAAAATTAAATTTATTTTTTTATAATTTTTTTTAAATTTTAACTTTGTTAATTTATTTTTTTGTAGATACCAATGCTTTTCAAAATGCACTTCGAGAGTTTTTTAAGTATTAGGTGAAAAAAATACTTTGTACAATAAGTAAATAAATAAATAAATAAATAAATAAATAAATATATATATATATATATAGAAGAAAAAATTATAATATATATATTAAAAAAAATCTTATTTTTGTGGATGTTTTAATCACAAAAAAATTCTTGAAATTATTATATCTCTTATGATTTTTCTAAAAAATATATAAAACTACAAGTATTTATATCAGATCATATTTTAAGTTGATATAAAATTACTTGAGCATGTTACTAAAATGATATGATTTTTGTATTATAAAACAACTATTGAACCATAAAGTTGTTAAGTATATTTTTTAAATAAGCATATTTGATACCAACAAAAGAAGACATAGCATATGTTTAAACAAAATAACATTTAAATTCAAATTAAAAAGATTAATATACAAATTATATGATTGATATTTAGAAACTTGGTAAATCTTTAAATATAACCTTAGTAGCTATCTATACTAATTTTTAAAAAGTTAATTATAATATTTAATTTATTCTTAATATTTATGAATTTAAAAAATATATGATAGTTGTTACACATATAATATAATGGTTTTTTAAGGGCATGAGTATGATAGTACTCTCCTTTGGATATTTTAGTACCTTCTGCCAAACTCCTTAGATTGTTGTCCTTTAAAATACCACTCGCAACTTGTTTCCGAATTCCCAAATTCTCAAGTTGAGTTCCCAATATCTTGATTGAAAAGAGCCTTGGGAGGTACCAAAATATCCAAAAGGCAGTACCAAAATATCTTTGTCCTTTTCTAATTGCATGATCTTTTGAATATAACAAAACAACAATGTTTATTTTTTGGAACATGTTCATTTTATATGTTTAGTAGATTATATTTGTTATACTAGATCCAACTTTCTAGCACTACTTTTATATAAGTTTAATATTATTATTACTTCTAATATAATATTAATAAAATTTTAAAATTAAAATTTAGTTTAAATTTGATTTTATCAATTTTTTGAATATTTTATTTGTGTTAGTAGATAAATTCACCAAATTTGTACAATTTGTTTTTGTTACAAGATATTATGTATTAAAAAATAATTTATTTTATCATTAGTATTATTTTAAAAAATATATTATATTATTGATTTTAAAAATATCTTTATCTTTAATTAAATATTATTTTATTAATTTAAAAAAATATTATTTCAAGTCTTAGTAGTAGATATTAAAACCAAAAATATATATAAAAAAATATATAAAAAAAATTTATTAAAAAAATTTAAAATTTAAAAAATATTAGAGAAATAATAATGATTTAATATAAATTGATAATTGTGAAAGATACAAAGATAAAGGATTGAGGTGTTAAGAAATAAATAAGAATTAATATATTAGATTAGAAGTAAGACTAGATATAAGACTATAAACTATATAATATTAGAATTATTAGAAAAATAGACATAAATTTAGACATGTATAAGCTGAATCAACACAAAATTGAGTTGTTTTTATGAAGATTTGAACTAATATATATTTATAAGTCTTTGAAGTTAAGCACTAGAGCTACTAAAATCCTTGAAGATTTCCAAAAACTTTCTAAACACCTATTAAATAGGATGTATATTATGTTGCATGGCCATTGTCTCCTCTTCTATTAGATCTCCTTAGAATCCTCACAAAGGAATTCACTAAATGACAAGTAAGCTTCCATAGTCTATGTACATTAGATAAACAGAATGTAACATATTACCATGACAAGAATTCATCCAAAATTTGTAAAAGATTAAGATATTTTTTAATTGATTTATATTTGTATTGTAATTTATATATTTAAAATATATTTTTTTTCAGGGATTTTGAATATTATAGAATATTTTAGAAGTCTAACAAATATTCTACCTAAATGTATAAAGAAATAAATGATATCTTAGATTATTATTCAATGCTATAGAGAAATTTAAAACTTCTAGATAAGTATTTGAAGTATTATGAGATTTTAAAGGTTCTTGAAGATATAAAAGAAAGTGGTACAAATACTTATAAGTTAAATTGTAGAAGTATATGATCAATATGATTTATAAGAAATTGAATAATAATAAAAAATAATACACAATATTTGATTCAATAAAATTACTTTAGTTTTTAAATTATTAATTATAAATATTTATTATTATTAAATTTGATAACATAAAAATAAAGTTTACAATTAAAAAAGAGAAGTAATTTTTTTAAAAAAGAAAGAAAATAGTTTTCAACTACATGGTTTCTACTATAATTAAAAAATATTATTTATTATAGGATGTTATAAAAAATTAATATTATATCTTGAGTCATTATTTTTCTTTTTTATTTTAGTAATATTGTATAAATAATTTGATTCATAAAAGTTGTTTAATTTATATATATATATATATATATATATATATATATATTTTTTTTCTATTTATTTATTTGTTTTGTTTTTTTTTTATAGCTTTGGCAATTCAAACCATGTTATATTAATTTTCATTGGATCAACTTGACTTTGTATGTAATGTCTAATAGAATTGGATATTATTTATAGAATTATTTCATATATAAATTGTTTATCTAACTTATTTATTCTATCTTTTAATTGATTAATTGTCACAAGCAAAGTTTTGTGCAATCTATTTGAAGTATTAATATTTTAAACTTTAAGAAGTAAAATTTTTATGTATCATACTTAAAATTCAATCAAAATTGACTTTAATATATTTTTTTTCTTATATTTATTACATATAAATTGTAAAAATCATATATCATATAATTAAATTAAATACATTATTTGATGTATTTGGTAAATTTTTCTTTGTAATTTATAAAATTCCTCTTATAAAAATATTTCCCAAATTTCAACTTAAATATTTCAAAGTTGTTATTTTATATAGAATTTCTTTTAATAAAGATATAATTTAAGTTAATTAATTCTAGTAAATTGAATGGCCACAAATCCTACTAAAATGTATCCTCTAATACTAATTGGTAGATATAATTGTATAAACAATTACATTTTTTAGTCACATCTTCAAAACATTTTTTTAATTCCATTAAACTAATTTTTGACATTAGCATTAAATTATTTTTTAAATTAATGAATAATCTCGTACAAAAAATTCTTTTGTAGTTATCTTCTTCTTTTCTTTATTATTTATTATTATTTTCTAGTTGGTGCTATAACTTATTTGGAATATCTTGTAAATTTTGTAATTAAGCAACACCAAATTAAACAATGTTTAAATCTCCAATTACTACTTATAAATATTCAAGAGTTATAATAATATGTTCAAGAATTTTTGATATAATAATTTATTAATGATTTTTATGGTAAAATAAAACTTTATCAAATGAATTTATTATAACTAATTTTAATTATTTATAATCAGTGATTAGATCAAATGTAAGAAATTTCCAACCATTAAAACAAAATTGTATCCTCTAAGGAAGAAAATAAGATGTTTAATTTTTATAAAAAAATAAGTTTATAGTAAATCTAATAATAATAAAAAAAATAATAAATATAACAATAATTATAGTTGCCAAGGATAAAAATATTATTAAATACAAGATAACCAAGGTACTAAATAAAATATTAGACTTATTTAAAACTTTTAACAAGATAATATTTGAATTGCTCCAAAATTGCATTGATAAGACTAAAATAAATCTTATATTATTCATCTATTAATACAATAGCAAGCATGTCTTATGGAAACTTTTAAAAAAGATGTTGAATAATGTAAAAGATTCTAGAAGTTCAAAGATTATACTCAAAAAACTATTAAACAACTATGAAAGGCCTTGAATGGTAATAAAAGATTATGAAAGCCTCTAAAAGAAGATAAAAGCTTCTAGATGAGTATAGAAGGTTCTTATGATTTTTAATTATAGAATTTAATGAAAAGCCTCATAAGTGAAGATGATAATATTTTTAATATCAAGGTTCGTATGTTCAAACTTTGATAGACAAATCTTCTACTTCTTTGATACCAAGAAGTGGACTGCAAAGAGCTCTAAAGCATTGTTGATGAAAGAGATCCTAACAGAAATGTACAAGTTTATAGCAAATGTGTGTGACACCCTTGACTACTTATTAAGATGTAGAAGAGATATATTTGAGTCCAAAAAATATCACTATATATATAAGGATCTTCATATAATAATAAATTTCATATTGTATTTAATGGCCAAATAAGTCTTAATTTAATGCTATTTTAAAAAAGTTATTTAAAAAATATATATTTTAAGATTAAAATCTTTTATAATTTTTTTTAAATAAACAAAATAATTTCTTGATTTTTTTATTATAAGTTAATATATAATATTTTATTTAAAAAATAAAAAATAAAATTTAAATTAATAAAATTAATATTAATTAAGAAATATTTTAATTATAGTTAGTTTAAAAAAAGAAGTTAAAATCATTGATTTTTATTTGGTATTTGATTTTACTATTGTATAAAATATTTGCATCTATTTTTTTTATGACATAATAATTTTAGAAAATTAATTGGTAAATATATAGAATATTAAAAAAAATTATTTTAAAGATTTTCAAAATAATTTGTAAGTCTTAGGGTACAACTTACATACTAATCAAGCATTAGTAAAAACAAGTAAGGTTTATTTTGGTGGTTTAAGTTTAATGACTGTACAATATTAATTTCTAATTTCTAATTATATGTATATAAAATTAAATTTAAAAAATGATTAAAATTATATGATAATACAACAAAAATAATCTTTATATTTTTTTATACTTAATATATGATTATGAAAACAGTAATTATCTTCAACTTGTATAAATTTTTTATTGTATCTTTGTTATTCAATATATTATAATTATAAATGCAACTGTTTTTACAAATTTTTACTTTTAGATCTTTGCTAATGTTGAAGATATATACTATTAATACTATTATAACCTTTGAATACTACAAAGTTAAGAAAGATTTTAGAAGCTTTACTCCATTGATTTATTATCATAAAAACATATATTTCTAATCTTCTATTATTATTTATATTATTTATATATTTGAATGTGTATTTATACTAAAAAATTGATTGAAATCTAATTTTTTTTCTATTAAATTAAAACTATGATAAAAAAATTCAAAAATAAAGTATTTCATGAAAAGATTTTCAGCATGGAGTTAAAATTAAATATACAGTAAATACTATAGTTGATTAATATATAAATATGTTTTTAGAAAACTTGTCATCAACAAAAGGTATATATAAAAAAATAACTTATATTTATATTTAGATCTTTTAGATTGATTGGCTTTTAAGTATGTAATTTATTTATGAAGTAATGTCTTAGATTTAATATTTGTAAATATTCATCAATTTTATCCTTAAAGTAAACTATCCTTAAAGTATTCTTTAGTATCTAAAAAATAGACAATAATAAAATATGTTAAATAATACTAGTGGAGTTTGTTTCATTAACTTTTAAAATTTTAAAATAAAAACATTCATCAGAATTAATTATAAAAATATTTATTTTAATAATTAAAAAATATCTAAAATAGTATATAATTTTAGATCTAGAAGGCTTAGTTAGATATATATATATATATATATATATAGAGTATATTCAATGGATTTGTATAAAATATAAAATCAAATGAATTAATCACTTAAATTAGAATAATATAATCTAAATTATATATGGACTAAAATTATATATTTTATTATTATATATTTAATTTTTAATTTTTTAATTTTATTTAAAACTCTAATGTATAATTAATCATCATGTAACTAAAGTGATATTTTTTACTTGTAATTTTTAAATAATTATTTTTTCTATTATAAAATTATTTAAATAGGTTATAAATTTTATGATAAGTATTTTTTTAAATAAATCTAATATAAAATAAAAATATTACTATATATATATATATATATATATATATTATCTCAATAAAATAATTTCAGTAGATTCTCTAAAAAATATTTCAAACATTAGTATTATACAATATTATCTTATACATTATTAAATATTTTTATTACCTAAATTAATAAAAAAATTATATAATGATTATAAATTAAATGTACTATAATATTATAGATGGATATAGTTTATATTTATTTCTAAATAATTGATTAAATAATTGATTATATAAATATAAGTATTAAGGATATACACTTTGGAGATTTATAGAACTTATTAGATTATTCTAGAACTTCTTAAGTTAATAAAAGTCAGTTGAGAAGCTTCATAGTTAGTGAAAGTAGCTTGAGAAGCTTCCTAGTTATAGTAGAAGGAGCTCAAGAAGCTTCCTAGTTGGTAGAAGTTGCTTAAAAAGCTTCTTAGTTTGATGGCAGCCGCTCAAGAAGCATCCTAAATAGGAGTATATATAGGAGTTGAGGCTAAAGAGTTCTTCAGTCTTGACAATGCATCTCTTGGAATTCTAGCTCGCTTTTCTTGGTGTTGTATGTGTACTCATCGAGTTAATTTAAGTTCTTGTTGGTTTCTTCTTGAAACCTTGTCCTGGTTGAAGTCTCTTGCTTTATATTCTTGTGTCTTTGATAGTTTGTTGAGACTGATCTCATCTTCAATATCAAAGTTGGATCCTTCTTGTTAGAAAGTGGATTATTCCTCTATTGAAAGGTACACCAACACTTTAGAGGTTGCGGATTATCCTCTTCTAAATTGAAATTTTTTTCAGCACAATATTAGAATTTTATCCCTCTTGTAAGAAAATAAACCACCTCTCTCTTTGAAAGTCTTGAAGCATTTTAGAGGTTACGGATTATCTTCCTCCAAATTAATATAATCTTCTTATAGATTCATTTCTTCTTCTTTTTATAATAATTGGAGGTCAAAACATTAATATGATTAAATCTTCTAAATCTAAGTTAAAATGCTGTTATAAGTGCTCTTACTATTTTATGTGCTAAGACTGCGGAAATTGAAGGGATTATTGCAAAACTTTGTAATGACACAACATTCAGAGTGCCACAGTTTAAACTACACTCACTTCCAACTTTTGTACTTGAAAGTGTAGTACTACCTATGCTACACTAAGAAAATTCACTTATTCAACAACATAATAAACCTCAAGTTAGTCTTCTAGAAAAATATGATGATACGAGTTTAAAATTTCAAGGGTTTGTCAACCAAATTCAATTAATAATGGTCCTATAACTTAATACTGATCCAACATAAGAATCACAATTTGGATTGGTTGGCACCATGCTTATGGGGTAAACATTATTATAATTTGCTCTCTTCTTTAAAAGAGATCATCAATTTTGAGCAACTTTGAAGTTTTCATAGAAGCATTTGCAAAAATATTTGGAGAACATGATAAGGTTTATTAAGTAACAGCTAAGATTTGAGCATTGCGTTGTCGGGATAGAGAGAATTTGCCTTAAGAAAGCGCTGGGCTTCTAGCTGTCACTAATTTCTCAATCAAGCTTCAAAAATGAGGAAAACTCAAAGTTTATATAAATATATATATATATATATATATTTTTCCCTTTTGAGAAATTACATCAAATACATAAGCCTCAAGTAACTAACAACATCCAAAGTGTGATAAAATCCTCTAAAACCTTATATATCTTTATGTGGAAATTTTTCCGAACTTCAATATCTCATATCTCCTGATCTGACCGTCCAAACATAGTACAATTTTTCATGAAGTACTGATGAATTCTTATCAACCTCTACAACAATTTTCAACCGCAAATTCATTGCGGATCTTGAGATATCTTGAAAACCCTAACAGTCACTTCAAACCCTTGTCTTTATACACCCGCATACAAATTTCTTCATATCTCACAAACTATAAGCTCAAATTCCATGAAATTTGTATGTATAGCTTTTTAACACAAAATGTCACATTTTCCAAGAAGTTTGAGCCAAAATTTTGTCTGAAAACTCAAGTTATGGCTCAAAGCATAACTATTAACAACACGGTGTGCTTACTGCCTTGGAATTGAATGCGCTGTCTTCAACTCTTCATATCTCCTTCGTCTAAACTCAAAACTTAAGAATTCCTTCGTAACAAACATAGATCTTGAAATCACCTTTCCAATCGCACCGTCCGATCTCCAAAAGCCTCCGTACAACTCCGCAAAATCCCAAAAGAGTGACAGTATGTATGAAATCCACTCTTTAACTTTGAACAAGTATAACTTCTTCACCCTAACTCCAAATCGCCTAAAATTTCCTCTCAAACTATACCCAAAACCCTAAACTTTACAACCCTACCTCTGGAATTGCAAATCCCCTTTTTAAAGTCGCCGAAAACCCCTGTTAAGGTCGCGGGTAGCCTCCTCAAAGCCCATTGGGCATGGTATTCGACCAATAGGGATGAAGTTCCTTATTCCTTGCCTTCATCCGACCATGGCTTGATTTCATCCCTCCCAATTAGCCTCTTAATAGCTTAAATTTTCATCCTTAAGTCCCCACCTTCTCTCAAGGCTTCATACTAAATATTTAGATCTTATATTTTTTTAAATATCATAATCAAAACAAGTAAAAATAAAATAAAGTTTCTTCTATCAATCCCTTTAATTTATTTTACTAACCATTCTAACACATATCTAAATCTATAAACATATTAGGCATTTAAAGTGGATTTTACATACTGTAAGCAATTACAGTACGACAGCGTCAAGGAGTGTGCTCTACATCAATCTATACATTTAATTTTAGATAATTAGTGTGCGACATCAATTGGGACAAAGAAGCTCTAATGAGCCAATTTTATTAGGGACTAAAAAATAAGATGAAGGATTTGTTATTGTCGCTTTTGAATCCACAATCTTTCAATGAAGCTATTAACCAAATCATAAAATATGATAATCAATTATTTTAATATTGTCAAGATCAATGTTCATGGATTTTAATAAGACAACACACAATTCGACATATTCCTACTATATTAACAAGCATTTTGAATTCATACCTAGAAATAGAAGATATGCAACTTGATGCAATATATTTTAAACCTTTTAATCTATAAAAAAAAAAAAGAATTGGATGGAAAAAGATCTATGCCTATATTATAGTGAGGAAGGCTATAAGGTTGGCAATTGCCTAAAGAAACAAAATTGACACATTACCAAAATCAAGAAGGTAATTATTTATGAAAACGATAATGTTCAATTATAATAGAGACCATGCGACTTGACAATCTAATAATATAAAATTATTTAGGTTCCTCTCTTTCTATTCAATTTGCTTGTTATTTTATAATTCTTTTATATTTTGGCCCTCAAAAGCTTCAAATGGCCGCCTTATTGGATTCAGAGGTATTTGCTTGTTTTATAGATGAAGCATTCATTAAACTTCATAAAATTCTTTTAATACAGAAATTCAAACCTATTCATATAGAAGTAATAGATGAACGACCTTTATCCTCTTGTAGTGTCATCCATGAAATCTCTCCTATAGTACTATCATTTAAAGAGCATAGAAGCCAAATTATATTCAACATTATTAGGACTCCTTCAAATCTTGTTATTCTTAGATTATCTTGGTTGAAAAAGTATAATCTATTTATAGATCATAGGTCACAAAGACTAATAGATTTGATAAAAATCTTTATAAAAAAAATTTGTAAAAAAATATGAATTAATAAGTTTTTATTTGTTGAAGCAAGGGCTTTTATAAGATTGGCTAAAGAAGGTACACTATTTGTTATTTATGTGACTCAAATTAAAAAAGATATAACTTCATTGGCAAGTATTTCAAAATAATATAACAAATTTTAAAATATTTTTCAGAAGAAGAATGCTGATATATTACTGGAGCACTAACTATATAATTGTGCTATAGATCTTTAGGAAAGAATGCAACCATCTTTTGATCCAATCTATAATCTTTCTCAAAATGAGCTTTCGACATTGAAAGATTATATTGATGAAAATCATACAAAGAACTTCATCAGGCATTTAAAGTCTCTAGTAGGTGTACCTATATTTTTTATGATACGCAAGCTACCAACACGCAAGCTTGTGATACGCAAGCTATCAACAAGCCAAGTACGTGGCGCACATGTGGGAAACTTGTCATGCAAGTTTGACACGTGTCTTGCAAATGAGACACGTATATGAGGTCCTATGGAATACCGCCACGTAGTTCTTAGTTAGATAGTATTTATAGAGGCAAGAGTAAAGCCCTCTTCACTCTTGTCAACTCCTTCCTTGGTTCTAGTTTAGTTTCAAGAGTCTTCATGTTTCTAGTCTTTGGCAATAGTCATTCTAGTTTTCTTTGAATAAACATACTTTCTTATTCTTATTTTATGACTTTTCTTTGATACAATTTCTATTAGATTATGTATCTTTTTTTAATTCATGTCTTTGATAGATTGACAAGAGTACACTTATAATATCATAGCTTTGTCTTATCTTGATTAAGAGTGGATTACTCCTTTCTCTCGATAAGACACAAGCATATTAGAAGTTGCGGATTACCCTCTTTTAAATTGATATTATTCCTAGTATTTTCTTTGTTCTCCCTTCTACTTATCTTGAGTGGTGTTAAATATTTTTTGAAGTATTATCATGGCAGAGCTTGTCGAAATTAAGAGTGCAATGTCACAAATGTAAGAGCAAATGAGAGAATTGATGCTTGCAATGTATCAACTCACTGTACCTCCACAAATAGCAATAAGGTTACCAAATAATGAAGATATAGATATGGTTGGAGTTGCTTCAATATCTACACCAAATCATATAATTCCTCTTATATTGAAACATTGTCCAAGCATCAGAGAATCAAAAATTGGTCTACCTGAGAAGTTTGATGGCACAAGATCCAAGTTTCGAGGATTCATCAACCAAGTCCAATTGGTGATTGAATTGCAACCGCAAAGTTTTCCAACTCCAGGATCACAAGTCAGATTTATTGGTACACTACTTTCAGGTTCTGCCTTATCTTGGTTTTCATCTTTTCTGGAACGACGTGATCCAATATTGGATAATTTAGAAGCTTTCTTAGCAGAATTTTGATCTATGTATGGAGAACACGATGCAACTCGTGTTGCAACCAACAAGCTTTGTATCCTACGACAAGGCAATCGATCAGTGACATTATATGCTTCACAATTTTGACAACTAGCAATCGATATCAAGTGGGACGATACTGCACTCATCAGTCAATTTTTCTATGGATTACAATATGAAGTGAAGAAATTGATGTTGAACTTATCCGATCCTCAAACATTGAGTTAAGCAATAGACTTTGCGGTGAAGTATGATAATCGGCTTTTTGAATTTAGATCTGAAAGTCATACAAGAGAACCTCAGCGACATTATAATTATTTAACATATTGTCTTCTTTGATATATGTCGGAAATTGAATTTGTCCAGCCACAATAAGGACCGTGCGGCTGGGATCTTGTACAATTTCTAATGAAGGTTCTTTCATCTCCTCACAACCATCTTCTTTTTTTATAATAGATGTGTATTTAGGACCTAATAATTACAAAGCCTCTGCTTTAATAGATTTGGTAGCCTTGGCTTGCTTTTTAGATGAAAAATTTGCTAAAAGCCATAGAATATAGATAGTACAAAAATCTAAACTCGTACACGTTGTCGTAATGTAACGCAACTATTAGATAAAAGAGTGTGGAAATAGTATATTATATAAAATCTTAGTTCAAAATATTGTAGCAAATTATCTTAGAAAAATAGATAATAATAAAAAGGGAGTAAAACTAATGAGTATTAATATTGCCTTTTTTACAAATGAGCTTCTATTTACTTTGTAGGGCCATAAGTAAGGCAAAACAAAGTAGATTGGAAAATAAAATGATATAGGCATATATAGGAGGGAGTTAAGAAGAGGTTTCAGAAAAACTTACTACAAAAATCTTGAAATAGATACTCAGAAAGGACCAATTATGAGCTGGAGTCGAAATCAGACTCCAAGGCACAAAACCATGTGCCTACGGCAAATCCGGGAGGCTTTTGCAAATCAAAGATTGGGATTAGAGAGTAGACTTAAAGGATTTTGTATAGGAGTTGGTTTTGAGTGATTTGGAGAAAAAATGACTTTGTAATAGCTTTGCAAAATCAGGGTTGTTTTTGGCAACTTGGGATTTTGTGAAATAAAATAGGGTTGATGTTTTAGGCAATTTCAAATTTTTTGTAACAAACCTACAACTGAAAATTTATAAGTTTTTGGATATTGTTGATGTTAATGTGTGCTATAAATTTGAGCTAAAACTAACGATTTAGTTGTACGTAATTGAGGTTTAACTAGGTCAAGGTCTCGGAAATTAAGTTTTGAGGGACAGTTAGGGGTTTTGAGATCTTAAGCAATGTGCTAGTTGGATTAGAGTAATTTTTATCTATATGGATAATAGACTTGTTTTCCTACACACATGAGTGATTTGAGACTGATTGAATGGTAAAAAAGGGAGAAATCAGCACTAGAAGATTGGTATCAAGGTTGGAGAAGGAGACCGACCAACACCCGAGAAGTTTTTGGGATTTTTCTTCCATTTGGAAAGTTCGATTTCCTTCAAATTTGTTATGCTTATTGTTGACTAAGACGTTGAAAGGTGTACAAATTTTTAAGTAAGATCAATGATCTAATCAGCAGATATTGAGGTTCTAATTTTTCCTAGGGTTGATTTGAATTGGTTAGAATTTGGTTTAAGATTTGATTAGGGTTTGGCCAAAGTTTGACTTAGGATTTTAACTAGGTTTTGACTTAGGATTTGACTTAAGATTTGACTAGGATTTGATCAAGGTTTGACCAGGGTTTGACTTAGGGTTTGATTTAGGTTTTGATCAGGGATTGACTTAGGATTTGACTTAGGTTTTGACTAGGATTTGACTAGGGTTTGACCAAGGATTGACTCAGGGTTTGAACAGAGTTTGACTTAGGATTTGACTTAGATTTTGACTAGGATTTGACTTAGGATTTGACTTAGGTTTTGACCAGGGTTTGAATTAGGATTTGATTTAGGTTTTGATTAGGATTTGACCTAGGATTTGAATAAGATATGACTTAATATTTTAAGATTCTATTTTTAGTATTTTCTAAATTTAATATTTTATATCTTATTTTCTATTATGATTAATATATGATTCATTTATTCTTCTTTTGTAATTGTTTAAAGATTGGATCAAAATTTGAATAGTATTGTTAAGATTTAATAGAAATTTTTTAGGATTCTATTAGAATTGTTAAGATATTGTTATTGAGTATTTCCTTTTTGTCTTCCACAACTAAGTGCCCGGAGCATTCTCAAGCAAAATTACATGTATTACGACAACGTAGAAGTCATAGATGGTCGTCCTTTATCTTCTGGAGATGTTACTCATGAAACACTTCCTCTAGATGTAGTAGTAAATGGCCATAACAGTTGCGTAATTTTCAACATAATTAGAACTCCCAGTATTCCAATTATTCTAGATCTATCATAGTTAGAAAAACACAACCCTCGAATAGATTGGATTTCTCGTACTCTGAACTTTTCTAAAAGTATAGTTAACAAATTAGTTAATCAAATAAGAAATCATAAGACTAGTAGAATTAAACCTGTATTTGTAGGTGCAAGAGCTTTCTTGCATGCTGCAAAAGAAGGATCACCTTTTGTTATTTATGCTACACTTATTTCCAACGATGGAAAGACTTCAAGTAGCATTCCAAGTCAGTATCAAGATTATCAAGACGTATTTGAGAAAAAGAATGCAGATATTCTTCCGAAGCATCGTTCATATGAATGTTCAATTGACCTTAAAGAAGGAACTCAGCCACCATTGAGACCAATCTACAATTTATCACAAGATGAATTGGCTGAACTCAAGGCGTATATTTGATATATGATATGATTTTTTTAATAAAATATTAGACAATTTTTGTTATTTCTTAGGTTAATAAGTGTTAAGAAAGTTAAATTGACACAGTGACATATTCCATCAAGTTTAGTGGCAATTAAAATTATATTTGTGTACAAAATTTCACATCAAGTTGATGGTAAAATTAAGAGTCATAGTTTGCCAAAGCTCACTAATTAAGGTTAGGATTTGCAAAAAAAAATCTTAATTACTTAATTGTGACAAGTAAGAAAGCAATTGGATTTTATATATGGTTGAAGTTATGAAAAAGATTATTTTTAAGTACTTTATATTGACTTAAGCACTCTTATATTGAAATTCAAATTGTATTTTTCTTATATAGGTGAAACCTATTAAGATTTCTTGAATATTTGTAAACCACAATTTCATCCTCCATAGCGAAGTGCTTGGCAAATTTCCAAACAAGACAACACATAATATAATAGCGTTTGATCAATAATATACAATTGTGTTGAAATCACAGCAATTTTACCTTTGTATTACTATTATATCGCCACCTATTAATTCTAATTCTTTTAATAAGATGCATGCTACAACTGCTAATGATGCTTTGGCCCTTGATGTCAAGCATCCCTTGAAAGAAAATGCTAACAAATTCAAACTTAAATAAGACCTTCTATACTTTGTATATCTAAATGGACTAACATGACTATGCATTCTTCAATCTCACCATGATTTTCTAATTGCAGATTATTTTGGATTTAAAAAGACCTTGAAACTTATTTTTTGAGATTTTTTGTGGTTTCAAATGTAGAAGGTGGTGAAGAACTTTGTGTTCTCTTGTAACATCTGTTTGAGCTCCAAAAATCCTCGACATCATTCTTATAGACTCTTACAACCTTTATATGTTCCAAGATGGTTATGGTCTTCTATCTCGATAGATTTCATTACAGATCTATTGCCATCCAATTTGTTAAACAACATCCTTGTGGTAGTTGATTGATTCATAAAGATGGTTTATTTCATTCCTTGCAAGAAGACTTCTTCTAGTAAAGAAATGGTAAGGTTTTTTTTTAATAATATATATCGATATTATAGCCTATCGAATGATATTATATTTGATCAAGGATCTCAATTCATATCTAAGTTTAAAGATGTCTTTTTGAAATATTGAAGATGGACATTAAACTTTCTTTGGCTTTTCACCTTCAAACTGATGACCAAACAAAACAAATTAATCAAATTTTGGAACAATATTTATGATGCAGCATCAATTATCAACAAGACGACTGGATCTTGTATCTACCATTAGTAAAATTTACATATAATAATATTGTTCATGCATCAACTCAGCAAATACCATTTTATTTTGACTATGGATATCACCTAAAGGTTGATCTATGGAGTATGCCAAAGAACAACAATCTAACAGCTAAAGGATTTACAAAACATCTATTGCAACACCAAACAACCTTAAAGCTTTAATTGCAAGCAGCATAAGATACTTACAAGGCACCTGTAGATAAGTTCAAAAATCAATTGAATACTTTTTATATTAGAAATAAGATATGGCTTCTTTGACAGAAGATTAAGACGAAGCGGCCATGTGATAAGTTGAATTATCAAAGACTATGACTATTTTCTATCTAGAAGCAAATTAATCCAATGGCATATTACTTAGAATTACTATCTTCTATGAAGGTATACTTAGTTTATCATGTCTCTCTTTTAGAACCTTACAAAAAGTCACATATATTAGAATGAGTACAATAATTGTAGCCTAGTATCGAAATCAAAGACTATCAAGAATACAAGGTTGAAAAGATATTTGATTCACAACAAAGATGTGTCAAGGACAATAACTGGATGAAGTCAAATAAACAAGTGAAACCTCTCTCAAAGAAATAAATATAAAGAAGTATATATATTAAAAAGAAACTGGAATGGCTAATGCCTAAAAGACAAGAAAACTAGAGACCCTTGAACTAGACTGGAAATAAGAAAGGAGTTGACAAGACTGAAGAAGACTTCACTCTTGTCTCTATTTATACCATCTACTTAAGAGCTAAGTGGCGACGTTCTATAGGACCTCCAATACGTGTCCGATTTACAGGCAGCGTATCCGATTCCGCAGACCGCGTTAATAAAATTTGAGACGCATTAATGGAACCTAACGGCGAGTTCACATATGTTCGCCACGTATTTAGCTTGGTCTTCAAGCTACCAACATGTGCGACATGTGGCTAACTTATTGACCAAGTTTCTAATCCAAAAGTCTACTATGGACACTTATAAAGTCAAAGCAACATCTATGAAGTTTCTAGGAAGTTTCTCTAAAGATATTATGGAATTAACCTGCTTTTACCTTCTTTTATCTAATTCTATCTGATCATATAGGTAATTATGTATATGTCCGTGACATTACCCCCCCTTTAAAGGATGAGTTCCACGAGGAGCGGTGATTACATGTATACAAAGTCTAAGATGCGGCGAATAGTATTTGCCACATACTCTGATCTTTGTTCTCTTCGAAGGTAATTGATGGGTCTTCTCAGCCATCGATAGTGTCCCATTCCAGGGCGGGAAGACCACCCTGTTATTTGATCATTGTTGTGACCTTCATAACTTCTTTCAAATATCACATCTGGAACACCGTCAGGAGTTGTTCCTATCTCCAATAAAATCACCAAACATCATGAATCTCTTCCGAGGTCGTGATACCAAACACGTTATCTACGCGACATCTATTGAGGAAGAACATGAGATAAATAGTCATGAAGATCTTCAAGAAGGTTCTGCGCGTCGTCTTGAGGGTTGTGACAGTCGCAATGTCTCGTCCGGTAGGTCAGCAAATGAAGGCTCTTGAGTCAAATCCGCTAGTTGTTGATTCTCCATCTCCTTAGCATCACAAAATACAAAGAAGCTACAAACAAGGATAGAAAGTTGAATGTTATCTTGCCTACATCTTGTTTCTTTTATAGGGAAAGTCTTCATCTTGGTTTCAATGGATGTTGTTGATGAAAGGTCTCCACCTTCCTCGCTGCATTCGCCAGATTTTTTGCTGGTTCCCATGTGCATTCACTAATATCGTATCCGTGCTAGTGAACAAGATATTCCAACCTATTTTGGCGCCGCCTTGAATCTAAGACTTCTTCCACTTCAAATTCGTCATTAATATTCACTTCTATAGGAGGAGGTGGCACTTGTCTTGTTCTTGGTATGTTCATTGTCTTATATGGTTCAAGAAGAGATACGTGGAATACAAGGTGGATCTTCATAGATTCTGGTAGGTGTAATCGATATGCAACTGGATTAATTTGTTCAGAAATACGAAAAGGTCCAAGCTTACGATAGTCCAACTTGTCACAAGATCATGTAGTCTTGATATTGCGACGAAGTAGCCATACCTTGTCGCCTACGTTGAATTGTGGTTGTTCCTTTCGATACGCATCAGCGTTTATGTTTTGTCGTTCTTGAGCTTCCTTTAATTGTGCCTTCATTGTTGTATGTAGTTCTGACAAATGATTTACCAAGTCTTCCGCCGCAGGATTGTTAACTTTTGAATAGTCAAAAGTATCAAGTCGTAGATGGTAACCATAATTGGCAAAGAAAGGTGTTTTTTGTGTAGAAGAATGTATTGTATTATTATAAGCAAACTCTGCCAATGGTAAAAAAGTTGTCCAATCATCTTGTTGGTAGTTGATGGTACATCTCAAATACTGTTCCAAGACTTGATTTACGCGCTCCGTTTGTCCATCAGTTTGAGGATGGAAAGCTGAAGATAGCTTTATATTCACCTTTAGAATCTTGAAAAGTGTTCTCCAAAATCTTGATACAAACTGAGTTCTCCTATCCGATATAATATCCTTAGGTAATCCATGATAGCGGTAGATATTGTCAAGAAAAAGCTTAGCTATTTCTTTGCCTGTGATAGATTTTTTACATGGTATAAAATGTACCATCTTAGTGAAACGATCTACTATCACGAATATAGAGTCATAAGAACCTGAGTTTGGAAGATCCGTGATAAAATCCATAGACACAGAAGACCATGGTTGTTCTGGAATGGGTAATGGCTGAAGAAGTCCGTAGGGTCGGTGGCGAGGAGTTTTTGATCTTGAACAAACATCACATGTTTTTACAAAATCTTTGACTCCCTTCCACATTTAAGGCCACCAAAAATCTTTAGATATCAGCTCTAGAGTCTTATTGTACCCAAAATGTCCTACTGCCGGGAAGTCATGACGAGCTTGAAGAACACGTAATCGTGCTTCATCTTCTGGAACATATAAGCGCCCTTCGAAATAGAGTAGATTTTTCTTGAACTCAAACTTCGAAATATCATGAGACTTAGAAGAATTATTCTTAATTTCATGAATAGGGGGATCTGAGGACATACTTAACTGGACTTGCTTGAGAAAAGTTGAATCCTTGATTAGTTGAACCATTGTTGTTGAAGATAAAATTGCTTTCAAACTGACGAGTGCGTTCTTTGTTGATCAAAAGATGCATCTCGCTTCTTTTAGTGCGAAGATAAGAACGTACAGAAATTACTCAGACGGAGACCTTGTTCTTGGCCCGATAATAATATGGCTCGAATCTTGATAGAGCGTCTTTCAAAGCCAGGCGGCAGCGATTCAACGCGTGTTGGCGTAGAAGCTTTAAGTTCTTGTAATCCAAATATACCACCGGTATTTGGAGTAAGTGCCTTAGATAATGGCCTTCATTCTTGAAAAGAATCCACAATTGCGAGAAGTTCTTTATCGTGGATTTTCTAGTTGATCTCTGCTGCTGAAAATTTCTTGGAATAGAAAGCTACTAGATGGAGTTTGTCATCTGTTCCCATTTGTGACAATACTGCGCCCAAAGCAAAGTCAGATGCGTCTGTTTCCATAAAGAATGCCTTGGAAAAATCAACGCGATACAAGATTGGTGCAGAAGTAAAAGCTATCTTTAAAGCTTCAAATGATGCTTCTGCTTCTTTATTCCACTCGAGCTTGTCCTTACAAGTCAAACGTATAAGTGGGGCTGCAACTTGAGAGAAGTTCTTGATGAAGATTCGATAATAATTGACAAATCCTAAAAAATATTGTACATCCCTTACTGTTTTTGGAATCTTCCAATCCATGATTGTTTGGACTTTTTTAGGATCCATCATGAGGCCATCATTCGAGATGATATATCCTAAGAAGTCAACTTGAGTAGTGTGAAATATACACTTTTCCATCTTAGCATACAATCCTGTTTCTCTGAGTTTTTGTAAGACATGACGAACATGTGTTTCGTACTCTTCTACGTTCTTAGAGTAGATTAAAATGTCGTCTAGGTAGCAGACAACAAAATCATCTAAGAATTCATGAAAAACATCGTTCATGAGATGTTGGAAAGCAGCTGGTACATTTGTGAGTCCAAAAGGCATAACATTATATTTGAAATGTCCATACCTTGTTCGAAATGCAGTTTTTCATTCATCTCCTTCTTTAATGCGAACCAAGTTGTATGCTCCTCGTAGATCTATTTTTGTATAGATCTTAGCTTGATTCAGTTGATCAAGAAGTCCAGAGATTAAAAGTAGTGGGTACCTATTCTTGATAGTGATCTTGTTAAGTCCTCGATAATCCACACACATTTGTAATGATCCATCTTTTTTCTTCACAAATAGAATTGGAGCTCCTGCAGGAGATTTGGAATGGCTTATGAAGTTCTTGGCCAGATTCTCTTCAATATACTCCTTGAGTTCAGCCAACTCATTTTGTGATAAATTGTAGATTGGTCCAAAAGGAGGTTGAGATCCCTCTTTGAGATCAATCGAACAATCATATGGGCGATGCTCCAGAAGAATATCAGCATTTTTCTTCTCAAAAACATCTTGATAGTCTCGGTATTGGCTTGGAATGCTACTTGAAGCCTTTCCACTATCAGAAATAGGTGTTGCGTAAATAGCAAAAGTTGATCCTTCTTTTGCTGCGTGTATAAAAGCTTTTGCACCTATAAGTACAGATTTTACTGTATCAGGCTTGTAGCTTTTTATTGGATCGGTAGGATATTTAATAATATCTTGGGAAAAGTCAAGTCTACGAGAATTCCAATCTATTTGAGGGTTATATTTTTCTAGCCATGACAAACCTAGAATAACTGGATTAGATGGAGATTTAATTATGTTAAAGGTTACATAGCTATTATGACCATCTATTATTATTTTTATAGGACGGGTTTCATGAGTGACATCTCCTGAGAACAATGGGTGACCATCTATGACTTCTACATGTACGGGTTTAGATTTCTGTACTAAAGGTATTTTACGATTCTTAACAAATTGTTCATCTAAAAAACATGCTGAGGCTCCTGAATCTAATAAAGCAGAGGCTTTGTGATTTTTAGGTCCTAAATATAGTTCTATTATAAAACAAGGAGAGGGTTCTGAAGAGAGGATAGGACCTTCTTTAGGAATTGTACAAGGTTCCAGCTGCACGGTCCCTATTGTAGCTGGACAAATTTGTTTTCCGACATGTTGTCTTCTTTGACAGCCGTACTCCTCATTTTGTAGTTGCGACGTTTCTTTGGACAATGTTGAGCAGTGTGCTTAGGTTCTCCACAATATAAACATAATCCTTCTTGACGACGACGAATTTTTTCTTGTTGATTAAGAGGTTTAAAACGTACCGCATCAATTTGCATGTCTTTTACTTCCGAATGTACGTTTTGTGAGGATGTTGATGTTGCCATTGAATAATAACGTTGAGGCTCCCTTGTACGACTCTCGGATCGAAATTCAAAAAGTCGATTGTCACACTTCACAGCAAAATCAATTGCTTGACTCAATGTCTGAGGATCGGGTAAATTGAGCATTAACTTTTTTACCTCATATTGTAATCCATAGAGAAATTGACTGATGAGTGCAGCATCGTCCCACTTGATGTCGATCGCTAGTTGTCGAAATTGTAAAGCGTATAATGACACTGATTGATTGTCTTGTCGTAGGATGCGAATCTTGTTGGTTGTAACACGAATTGCATCATGTTCTCCATACATCGATCGAAATTCCGCAAAAAATGCCTCCAAATTATCGAATATTGGATCACGTTGTTCAAGAAAAGATGAAAACCATGATAAGGCAGGACCCGACAGTAACGTTCCAATAAACCTAACTTGAGATCCTTGCGTAGGATAACTCTGAGGTTGAAGTTCGATCACTAGTTGTACCTGATTGATGAATCCTCAAAACTTAGATCTTGTGCCATCAAACTTCTTAGGCAAACTGATTTTTGGTTCTCTAACGTTTGAATGGTGCTCCATCATCGGTGAGGTAGCATGGTTTGGTGTAGATATTGACATAGCTCCAACCATCTCTACATCTTCACTTCCTACTAATCTTGATACTCCTTGTGGTGGTAAACTGAGTTGATGCATTGCAAGCATTAGTTCTCTCGTTTGCTCTTGCATTTATGCCATTGCATTCTTCATTTCCGCAAGCTCTGCCATGATAATATAATAGAAAGGAAGATGTCTACTCTTACTTCAAGAAATACGGAACACACACTCA